>CM065423.1:34640173-35240173 GCA_033060865.1 Dorcus hopei
AACAGTTGGAGCTAGCGCAAAAATAAGCACGTTTTGGAATCGTCTCGTCGAGATCTACAAGATAGACTAGGTCCCGAAATGATTCGACGCAAAATTTTCAAACCTCGATATCTCGGAAACGGTTGGAGCTAGCGCAAAAATAAGCACGTTTATAGACTCAGAGCGTCGAGATGTACAAGATAGAGTTCGTCACGAAATGATTCGACGCAAAAATTTTTCAAACCTCGATATCTCGGAAACGGTTGGAGCTAGCGCAAAAATAAGCACGTTTTGGAATCGTCTCGTCGAGATCTACAAGATAGACTAGGTCCCGAAATGATTCGACGCAAAAAATTTTCAAACCTCGATATCTCGGAAACGGTTGGAGCTAGCGCAAAAATAAGCACGTGATAGGAATAGACTCGTCTAGAGCAACAAGATAGACTAGGTCCCGAAATGATTCGACGCAAAAAATTTTCAAACCTCGATATCTCGGAAACGGTTGGAGCTAGCGCAAAAATAAGCACGTTTTGGAATCGTCTCGTCGAGATCTACAAGATAGACTAGGTCCCGAAATGATTCGACGCAAAAAATTTTCAAACCTCGATATCTCGGAAACGGTTGGAGCTAGCGCAAAAATAAGCACGTTTTTGGAATCGTCTCGTCGAGATCTACAAGATAGACTAGGTCCCGAAATGATTCGACGCAAAAAATTTTCAAACCTCGATATCTCGGAAACGGTTGGAGCTAGCGCAAAAATAAGCACGTTTTGGAATCGTCTCGTCGAGATCTACAAGATAGACTAGGTCCCGAAATGATTCGACGCAAAAATTTTCAAACCTCGATATCTCGGAAACGGTTGGAGCTAGCGCAAAAATAAGCACGTTTTGGAATCGTCTCGTCGAGATCTACAAGATAGACTAGGTCCCGAAATGATTCGACGCAAAATTTTCAAACCTCGATATCTCGGAAACGGTTGGAGCTAGCGCAAAAATAAGCACGTTTTGGAATCGTCTCGTCGAGATCTACAAGATAGACTAGGTCCCGAAATGATTCGACGCAAAAATTTTCAAACCTCGATATCTCGGAAACGGTTGGAGCTAGCGCAAAAATAAGCACGTTTTGGAATCGTCTCGTCGAGATCTACAAGATAGACTAGGTCCCGAAATGATTCGACGCAAAAATTTTCAAACCTCGATATCTCGGAAACGGTTGGAGCTAGCGCAATATGACGCGAGTTTGTGGAATCGTCTCGTCGAGATCTACAAGATAGACTAGGTCCCGAAATGATTCGACGAAAAAAAAGAATTTTTCAAACCTCGATATCTCGGAAACGGTTGGAGCTAGCGCAAAAATAAGCACGTTTTTGGAATCCTCTCGTCGAGATCTACAAGATAGACTAGGTCCCGAAATGATTCGACGCAAAAAATTTTCAAACCTCGATATCTCGGAAACGGTTGGAGCTAGCGCAAAAAAAAGCACGATATTGGAATCGTCTCGTCGAGATCTACAAGATAGACTAGGTCCCGAAATGATTCGACGCAAAAAATTTTCAAACCTCGATATCTCGGAAACGGATGGTGCTAGAGCTCAATTTAAGCACGTTTTTGGAATCGTCTCGTCGAGATCTACAAGACAGACTAGGTCCCGAAATGATTCGACGCAAAAAATTTTCAAACCTCGATATCTCGGAAACGGTTGGAGCTAGCGCAAAAATAAGCACGTCTTTGGAATAGTCTCGTCGAGATCTACAAGACAGACTAGGTCCCGAAATGATTCGACGTAAAAAATTTTCAAACCTCGATATCTCGGAAACGGTTGGAGCTAGCGCAAAAATAAGCACGTTTTTGGAATCGTCTCGTCGAGATCTACAAGATAGACTAGGTCCCGAAATGATTCGACGCAAATAATTTTCAAACCTCGATATCTCGGAAACGGTTGGAGCTAGCGCAAAAATAAGCACGTTTTTGGAATCGTCTCGTCGAGATCTACAAGATAGACTAGGTCCCGAAATGATTCGACGCAAAAAATTTTCAAACCTCGATATCTCGGAAACGGTTAGAGCTAGCGCAAAAATAAGCACGTTATTGGTATCGTCACGTCGAGATCTACAAGATAGACTAGGTCCCGAAATGATTCGACGCAAAAATTTTTCAAACCTCGATATCTCGGAAACGGTTGGAGCTAGCGCAAAAATAAGCACGTTTTTGGAATCGTCTCGTCGAGATCTACAAGATAGACTAGGTCCCGAAATGATTCGACGCAAAAATTTTCAAACCTCGATATCTCGGAAACGGTTGGAGCTAGCGCAAAAATAAGCACGTTTTGGAATCGTCTCGTCGAGATCTACAAGATAGACTAGGTCCCGAAATGATTCGACGCAAAAATTTTTCAAACCTCGATATCTCGGAAACGGTTGGAGCTAGCGCAAAAATAAGAACGTTTTGGAATCGTCTCGTCGAGATCTACAAGATAGACTAGGTCCCGAAATGATTCGACGCAAAAATTTTCAAACCTCGATATCTCGGAAACGGTTGGAGCTAGCGCAAAAATAAGCACGTTTTGGAATCGTCTCGTCGAGATCTACAAGATAGACTAGGTCCCGAAATGATTCGACGCAAAAATTTTCAAACCTCGATATCTCGGAAACGGTTGGAGCTAGCGCAAAAATAAGCACGTTTTGGAATCGTCTCGTCGAGATCTACAAGATAGACTAGGTCCCGAAATGATTCGACGCAAAAATTAACAAAACTCGAAATCTCGGAAACGGTTAGAGCTAGCGCAATAATAAGCACCATTTTGCAATCGTCTCGTCGAGATCTACAAGATAGACTAGGTCCCGAAATGATTCGACGCAAAAAATTTTCAAACCTCGATATCTCGGAAACGTTTGGAGCTAGCGCAAAAATAATCACGTTTTGGAATCGTCTCGTCGAGATCTACAAGATAGACTAGGTCCCGAAATGATTCGACGCAAAAATTTTCATACCTCGATATCTCGGTATCGGTTGTAGCTATCGCATAAATATGAAGGTTTTTGGATTCGTCTAGTCTATATCTTCAAGATAGACTTGGTGCCGAAATGATTCGACGCAAATATTTTTCAAACCTCGATATCTCGGAAACGGTTGGAGCTAGCGCAAAAATAAGCTCGTTTTTGGAATCGTATCTTCTAGATCTACTAGATAGACTAGTTCCCTTAATGATTCGACGTATATTATTTTCAAACATAGATATCTCGTAAACGGTTGGTGCTAGCGCAAAAATAAGCACGTTTTGGAATCGTCTCGTCGAGATCTACAAGATAGACTAGGTCCCGAAATGATTCGACGCAAAAATTTTCAAACCTCGATATCTCGGAAACGGTTAGAGCTAGCGCAAAAATAAGCACGTTTTGGAATCGTCTCGTCGAGATCTACAAGATAGACTAGGTCCCGAAATGATTCGACGCAAAAATTTTCAAACCTCGATATCTCGGAAACGGTTGGAGCTAGCGCAAAAATAAGCACGTTTTGGAATCGTCTCGTCGAGATCTACAAGATAGACTAGGTCCCGAAATGATTCGACGCAAAAATTTTCAAACCTCGATATCTCGGAAACGGTTGGAGCTAGCGCAAAAATAAGCACGTTTTGGAATCGTCTCGTCGAGATCTACAAGATAGACTAGGTCCCGAAATGATTCGACGCAAAAATTTTCAAACCTCGATATCTCGGAAACGGTTGGAGCTAGCGCAAAAATAAGCACGTTTTTGGAATCGTCTCGTCGAGATCTACAAGATAGACTAGGTCCCGAAATGATTCGACGCAAAAATTTTCAAACCTCGATATCTCGGAAACAGTTGGAGCTAGCGCAAAAATAAGCACGTTTTGGAATCGTCTCGTCGAGATCTACAAGATAGACTAGGTCCCGAAATGATTCGACGCAAAAATTTTCAAACCTCGATATCTCGGAAACGGTTGGAGCTAGCGCAAAAATAAGCACGTTTTGGAATCGTCTCGTCGAGATCTACAAGATAGACTAGGTCCCGAAATGATTCGACGCAAAAATTTTCAAACCTCGATATCTCGGAAACGGTTGGAGCTAGCGCAAAAATAAGCACGTTTTGGAATCGTCTCGTCGAGATCTACAAGATAGACTAGGTCCCGAAATGATTCGACGCAAAAATTTTCAAACCTCGATATCTCGGAAACGGTTGGAGCTAGCGCAAAAATAAGCACGTTTTGGAATCGTCTCGTCGAGATCTACAAGATAGACTAGGTCCCGAAATGATTCGACGCAAAAATTTTCAAACCTCGATATCTCGGAAACGGTTGGAGCTAGCGCAAAAATAAGCACGTTTTGGAATCGTCTCGTCGAGATCTACAAGATAGACTAGGTCCCGAAATGATTCGACGCAAAAATTTTCAAACCTCGATATCTCGGAAACAGTTGGAGCTAGCGCAAAAATAAGCACGTTTTGGAATCGTCTCGTCGAGATCTACAAGATAGACTAGGTCCCGAAATGATTCGACGCAAAAATTTTCAAACCTCGATATCTCGGAAACGGTTGGAGCTAGCGCAAAAATAAGCACGTTTTGGAATCGTCTCGTCGAGATCTACAAGATAGACTAGGTCCCGAAATGATTCGACGCAAAAATTTTCAAACCTCGATATCTCGGAAACGGTTGGAGCTAGCGCAAAAATAAGCACGTTTTGGAATCGTCTCGTCGAGATCTACAAGATAGACTAGGTCCCGAAATGATTCGACGCAAAAATTTTCAAACCTCGATATCTCGGAAACGGTTGGAGCTGGCGCAAAAATAAGCACGTTTTGGAATCGTCTCGTCGAGATCTACAAGATAGACTAGGTCCCGAAATGATTCGACGCAAAAATTTTCAAACCTCGATATCTCGGAAACGGTTAGAGCTAGCGCAAAAATAAGCACGTTTTGGAATCGTCTCGTCGAGATCTACAAGATAGACTAGGTCCCGAAATGATTCGACGCAAAAATTTTCAAACCTCGATATCTCGGAAACGGTTGGAGCTAGCGCAAAAATAAGCACGTTTTGGAATCGTCTCGTCGAGATCTACAAGATAGACTAGGTCCCGAAATGATTCGACGCAAAAATTTTCAAACCTCGATATCTCGGAAACGGTTGGAGCTAGCGCAAAAATAAGCACGTGTTGGGAATCGACACCTCCTGAACTACAAGATCCACTACGTCACGAAATGATTCGACGCAAAAAATTTTCAAACCTCGATATCTCGGAAACGGTTGGAGCTAGCGCAAAAATAAGCAAGATTTTGGAATCCTCTCGTCGAGATCTTCAAGATAGACTAGGTCCCGAAATGATTCGACGCAAGAAATTTTCAAACCTCGATATCTCGGAAACGGTTGGAGCTAGCGCAAAAATAAGCACGATTTTGGAATCCTCTCGTCGAGATCTACAAGATAGACTAGGTCCCGAAATGATTCGACGCAAAAAATTTTCAAACCTCGATATCTCGGAAACGGTTGGAGCTAGCGCAAAAATAAGCACGATTTTGGAATCGTCTCGTCGAGATCTACAAGATAGACTAGGTCCCGAAATGATTCGACGCAAAAAATTTTCAAACCTCGATATCTCGGAAACGGTTGGAGCTAGCGCAAAAATAAGCACATTTTGGAATCGTCTCGTCGAGATCTACAAGATAGACTAGGTCCCGAACCGACACGACGCACAACAGTTTCAAACCTCGATATCTCGGAAACGGTTGGAGCTAGCGCAAAAATAAGCACGTTTTGGTATCGTCTCTTAGATATCTACTAGATAGACTAGGTCAATAAATGATTCGACTCAATAAATTTTCAAACCTCGATATCTCGGAAACGGTTGGAGCTAGCGCAAAAATAAGCACGTTTATGGAATCGTCTCGTCGAGATCTACAAGATAGACTAGGTCCCGAAATGATTCGACGCAAAAAATTTTCAAACCTCGATATCTCGGAAACGGTTGGAGCTAGCGCAAAAATAAGCACGTTATTGGAATCGTCTCGTCGAGATCTACAAGATAGACTAGGTCCCGAAATGATTCGACGACAAAAATTTTCAAACCTCGATATCTCGGAAACGGTTGGAGCTAGCGCAAAAATAAGCACGATTTTGGAAACGACACGACGAGATCTACAAGATAGACTAGGTCCCGAAATGAATCGACGCAATAAATTTTCAAACCTCGATATCTCGGAAACGGTTGGAGCTAGCGCAAAAATAAGCACGTTTTTGGAATCGTCTCGTCGAGATCTACAAGATAGACTAGGTCCCGAAATGATTCGTCGCAAAAAATTTTAAAACCTCGATATCTCGGAAACGGTTGGAGCTAGCGCAAAAATAAGCACGTTTTTGGAATCGTCTCGTCGAGATCTACAAGATAGACTAGGTCCCGAAATGATTCGACGCAAAAATTTTCAAACCTCGATATCTCGGAAACGGTTGGAGCTAGCGCAAAAATAAGCACGTTTTGGAATCGTCTCGTCGAGATCTACAAGATAGACTAGGTCCCGAAATGATTCGACGCAAAAATTTTCAAACCTCGATATCTCGGAAACGGTTGGAGCTAGCGCAAAAATAAGCACGTTTTGGAATCGTCTCGTCGAGATCTACAAGATAGACTAGGTCCCGAAATGATTCGACGCAAAAATTTTACAAACTAGAAAACTAGTAAACGGATGTAGCGAGCGCAAAACTAAGCACGTTTTTGGAATCGTCTCTTCGAGATCTACAAGATAGACTAGGTCCCGAAATGATTCGACGCAAAAAATTTCAAACCTCGATATCTCGGAAACGGTTGGAGCTAGCGCAAAAATAAGCACGTTTTGGAATCGTCTCGTCGAGATCTACAAGATAGACTCGGTCCCGAAATGATTCGCCGCAAAAATTCTCAAACCTCGATATCTCGGAAACGGTTGGAGCTAGCGCAAAAATAAGCACGATATTGGAATCGTCTCGTCGAGATCTACAAGATAGACTAGGTCCCGAAATGATTCGACGCAAAAAATTTTCAAACCTCGATATCTCGGAAACGGTTAGAGCTAGCGCAAAAATAAGCACGTTATTGGAATCGTCTCGTCGAGATCTACAAGCTAGTCTCGGTCGCGTAATGTTTCTACGCACACATATTTCACTCCACGATATCTCGGAAACGGTTGGAGCTAGCGCAAAAATAAGCACGTTTTGGAATCTTCTCTTAGATATCTACAAGATACACTAGGTCCCGAATTGATTCGACGCAAAAAATTTTCAAACCTCGATATCTCGTAAACGGTTAGAGCTTGAGCATAAATATGAACGTTTTGGAATCGTCTCGTCGAGATCTACAAGATAGACTAGGTCCCGAAATGATTCGACGCAAAAATTTTCAAACCTCGATATCTCGGAAACGGTTAGAGCTAGCGCAAAAATAAGCACGTTTTGGAATCGTCTCGTCGAGATCTACAAGATAGACTAGGTCCCGAAATGATTCGACGCAAAAATTTTCAAACCTCGATATCTCGGAAACAGTTGGAGCTAGCGCAAAAATAAGCACGTTTTGGAATCGTCTCGTCGAGATCTACAAGATAGACTAGGTCCCGAAATGATTCGACGCAAAAATTTTCAAACCTCGATATCTCGGAAACAGTTGGAGCTAGCGCAAAAATAAGCACGTTTTGGAATCGTCTCGTCGAGATCTACAAGATAGACTAGGTCCCGAAATGATTCGACGCAAAAATTTTCAAACCTCGATATCTCGGAAACGGTTGGAGCTAGCGCAAAAATAAGCACGTTTTGGAATCGTCTCGTCGAGATCTACAAGATAGACTAGGTCCCGAAATGATTCGACGCAAAAATTTTCAAACCTCGATATCTCGGAAACAGTTGGAGCTAGCGCAAAAATAAGCACGTTTTGGAATCGTCTCGTCGAGATCTACAAGATAGACTAGGTCCCGAAATGATTCGACGCAAAAATTTTCAAACCTCGATATCTCGGAAACGGTTGGAGCTAGCGCAAAAATAAGCACGTTTTGGAATCGTCTCGTCGAGATCTACAAGATAGACTAGGTCCCGAAATGATTCGACGCAAAAATTTTCAAACCTCGATATCTCGGAAACGGTTGGAGCTAGCGCAAAAATAAGCACGTTTTGGAATCGTCTCGTCGAGATCTACAAGATAGACTAGGTCCCGAAATGATTCGACGCAAAAATTTTCAAACCTCGATATCTCGGAAACGGTTGGAGCTAGCGCAAAAATAAGCACGTTTTGGAATCGTCTCGTCGAGATCTACAAGATAGACTAGGTCCCGAAATGATTCGACGCAAAAATTTTCAAACCTCGATATCTCGGAAACGGTTGGAGCTAGCGCAAAAATAAGCACGTTTTGGAATCGTCTCGTCGAGATCTACAAGATAGACTAGGTCCCGAAATGATTCGACGCAAAAATTTTCAAACCTCGATATCTCGGAAACAGTTGGAGCTAGCGCAAAAATAAGCACGTTTTGGAATCGTCTCGTCGAGATCTACAAGATAGACTAGGTCCCGAAATGATTCGACGCAAAAATTTTCAAACCTCGATATCTCGGAAACGGTTGGAGCTAGCGCAAAAATAAGCACGTTTTGGAATCGTCTCGTCGAGATCTACAAGATAGACTAGGTCCCGAAATGATTCGACGCAAAAATTTTCAAACCTCGATATCTCGGAAACGGTTGGAGCTAGCGCAAAAATAAGCACGTTTTGGAATCGTCTCGTCGAGATCTACAAGATAGACTAGGTCCCGAAATGATTCGACGCAAAAAAATTTTCAAACCTCGATATCTCGGAAACGGTTGGAGCTAGCGCAAAAATAAGCACATTTTGGAATCGTCTCGTCGAGATCTACAAGATAGACTAGGTCCCGAAATGATTCGACGCAAAAAATTTTCAAACCTCGATATCTCGGAAACGGTTGGAGCTAGCGCAAAAATAAGCACGTAAAATGAAACGTCTCGACGAGATCTACAAGATAGACTAGGACCCGAAATGATTCGACGCAAAAATTTTCAAACCTCGATATCTCGGAAACGGTTGGAGCTAGCGCAAAAATAAGCACGTTTTTGGAATCGTCACCCCGAGATCTACAAGATAGACTCGGTCCCGAAATGATTCGACGCAAAAAATTTTCAAACCTCGATATCTCGGAAACGGTTGGAGCTAGCGCAAAAATAAGCACGAGATAGGAATCGTCTCGTCGAGATCAACAATTTAGACTAGGTACCGAAATGATTCGACGCAAAAATTTTCAAACCTCGATATCTCGGAAACAGTTGGAGCTAGCGCAAAAATAAGCACGTTTTGGAATCGTCTCGTCGAGATCTACAAGATAGACTAGGTCCCGAAATGATTCGACGCAAAAATTTTCAAACCTCGATATCTCGGAAACGGTTGGAGCTAGCGCAAAAATAAGCACGTTTTGGAATCGTCTCGTCGAGATCTACAAGATAGACTAGGTCCCGAAATGATTCGACGCAAAAAATTTTCAAACCTCGATATCTCGGAAACGGTTGGAGCTAGCGCAAAAATAAGCACGTTATTGCAATCGTCTCGTCGAGATCTACAAGATAGACTAGGTCCCGAAATGATTCGACGCAAAAATTTTCAAACCTCGATATCTCGGAAACGGTTGGAGCTAGCGCAAAAATAAGCACGTTTTTGGAATCGTCTCGTCGAGATCTACAAGATAGACTAGGTCCCGAAATGATTCGACGCAAAAAATTTTCAAACCTCGATATCTCGGAAACGGTTGGAGCTAGCGCAAAAATAAGCACGTTTTTGGAATCGTCTCGTCGAGATCTACAAGATAGACTAGGTCCCGAAATGATTCGACGCAAAAAATTTTCAAACCTCGATATCTCGGAAACGGTTGGAGCTAGCGCAAAAATAAGCACGTTTTGGAATCGTCTCGTCGAGATCTACAAGATAGACTAGGTCCCGAAATGATTCGACGCAAAAATTTTCAAACGTCGATATCTCGGAAACGGTTGGAGCTAGCGCAAAAATAAGCACGATTTTGGAATCGTCTCGTCGTGATCTACAAGATAACCTAGGTCCCGAAATGATTCGACGCAAAAATTTTCAAACCTCGATATCTCGGAAACGGTTGGAGCTAGCGCAAAAATAAGCACGTTTTGGAATCGTCTCGTCGAGATCTACAAGATAGACTAGGTCCCGAAATGATTCGACGCAAAAATTTTCAAACCTCGATATCTCCGGAAACGGTTGGAGCTAGCGCAAAAATAAGCACGTTTTGGAATCGTCTCGTCGAGATCTACAAGATAGACTAGGTCCCGAAATGATTCGACGCAAAAATTTTCAAACCTCGATATCTCGGAAACGGTTGGAGCTAGCGCAAAAATAAGCACGTTTTGGAATCGTCTCGTCGAGATCTACAAGATAGACTAGGTCCCGAAATGATTCGACGCAAAAAATTTTCAAACCTCGATATCTCGGAAACGGTTGGAGATAGCACAAAAATAAGCACCATTTAGCAATCGTCTCGTCGAGATATACAAGATAGAATAGGTCCCGAAATGATTCGACGCAAAAAATTTCAAACCTCGATATCTCGGAAGCGTTTGGAGCTAGCGCAAAAATAAGCACGTTTTTGGAATAGTCTCGTAGAGATCAACAAGATAGACTAGGACCCGAAAACATTCGACGCAAAAATTTTCAAACCTCGATATCTCGGAAACGGTTGGAGCTAGCGCAAAAATAAGAACGATTTAGTAATCGTCTCGTCGAGATCTACAAGATAGACTAGGTCCCGAAATGATTCGACGCAAAAAAATTTTCAAACCTCGATATCTCGGAAACGGTTGGAGCTAGCGCAAAAATAAGCACGTTTTTGGAATCGTCTCGTCGAGATCTACAAGATAGACTAGGTCCCGAAATGATTCGACGCAAAAAATTTTCAAACCTCGATATCTCGGAAACGGTTGGAGCTAGCGCAAAAATAAGCACGTTTTTGGAATCGTCTCGTCGAGATCTACAAGATAGACTAGGTCCCGAAATGATTCGACGCAAAAAATTTTCAAACCTCGATATCTCGGAAACGGTTGGAGCTAGCGCAAAAATAAGCACGTTTTTGGAATCGTCTCGTCGAGATCTACAAGATAGACTAGGTCCCGAAATGATTCGACGCAAAAATTTTCAAACCTCGATATCTCGGAAACGGTTGGAGCTAGCGCAAAAATAAGCACGTTTTGGAATCGTCTCGTCGAGATCTACAAGATAGACTAGTTCCCGAAATTATACTACGCAAAAATTTTCAAACCTCGATATCTCGGAAACGGTTGGAGCTAGCGCAAAAATAAGCACGTTTTTGGAATCGTCTCGTCGAGATCTACAAGATAGACTAGGTCCCGAAATGATTCGACGCAAAAATTTTCAAACCTCGATATCTCGGAAACGGTTGGAGCTAGCGCAAAAATAAGCACGTTTTGGAATCGTCTCGTCGAGATCTACAAGATAGACTAGGTCCCGAAATGATTCGACGCAAAAATTTTCAAACCTCGATATCTCGGAAACGGTTGGAGCTAGCGCAAAAATAAGCACGTTTTGGAATCGTCTCGTCGAGATCTACAAGATAGACTAGGTCCCGAAATGATTCGACGCAAAAATTTTCAAACCACTATATCTCGGAAACAGGTGGAGCAAGCGCAAAAATAAGCACGTTGTTGGAATCGTCTCGTCGAGTTCTACAAGTTAGACTAGGTCCCGAAATGATTCGACGCAAAATTTTCAAACCTCGATATCTCGGAAACGGTTGGAGCTAGCGCAAAAATAAGCACGTTTTTGGACTCGTCTCGTCGAGATATACAAGATAGACAAGGTCCCGAAATGATTCGAGGCAAAAATTTTCAAACCTCGATATCTCGGTAACGGTTGGAGCTAGCGCAAGAATAAGCACGTTTTGGAATCGTCTCGTCGAGATCTACAAGATAGACTCGGACCCGAAATGATTCGCCCCAAAAACTTACAAACCTCGATATCTCGGAAACGGTTGGAGCTAGCGCAAAAATAAGCACGTTTTGGAATCGTCTCGTCGAGATCTACAAGATAGACTAGGTCCCGAAATGATTCGACGCAAAAATTTTCAAACCTCGATATCTCGGAAACGGTTGGAGCTAGCGCAAAAATAAGCACGTTTTGGAATCGTCTCGTCGAGATCTACAAGATAGACTAGGTCCCGAAATGATTCGACGCAAAAATTTTCAAACCTCGATATCTCGGAAACGGTTGGAGCTAGCGCAAAAATAAGCACGTTTTGGAATCGTCTCGTCGAGATCTACAAGATAGACTAGGTCCCGAAATGATTCGACGCAAAAATTTTCAAACCTCGATATCTCGGAAACGGTTGGAGCTAGCGCAAAAATAAGCACGTTTTGGAATCGTCTCGTCGAGATCTACAAGATAGACTAGGTCCCGAAATGATTCGACGCAAAAATTTTCAAACCTCGATATCTCGGAAACGGTTGGAGCTAGCGCAAAAATAAGCACGTTTTTGGAATCGTCTCGTCGAGATCTACAAGATAGACTAGGTCCCGAAATGATTCGACGCAAAAATTTTCAAACCTCGATATCTCGGAAACGGTTGGAGCTAGCGCAAAAATAAGCACGTTTTTGGAATCGTCTCGTCGAGATCTACAAGATAGACTAGGTCCCGAAATGATTCGACGCAAAAAATTTTCAAACCTCGATATCTCGGAAACGGTTGGAGCTAGCGCAAAAATAAGCACGTTTTGGAATCGTCTCGTCGAGATCTACAAGATAGACTAGGTCCCGAAATGATTCGACGCAAAAATTTTCAAACCTCGATATCTCGGAAACGGTTGGAGCTAGCGCAAAAATAAGCACGTTTTGGAATCGTCTCGTCGAGATCTACAAGATAGACTAGGTCCCGAAATGATTCGACGCAAAAATTTTCAAACCTCGATATCTCGGAAACGGTTGGAGCTAGCGCAAAAATAAGCACGTTTTGGAATCGTCTCGTCGAGATCTACAAGATAGACTAGGTCCCGAAATGATTCGACGCAAAAATTTTCAAACCTCGATATCTCGGAAACGGTTGGAGCTAGCGCAAAAATAAGCACGTTTTGGAATCGTCTCGTCGAGATCTACAAGATAGACTAGGTCCCGAAATGATTCGACGCAAAAATTTTCAAACCTCGATATCTCGGAAACGGTTGGAGCTAGCGCAAAAATAAGCACGTTTTGGAATCGTCTCGTCGAGATCTACAAGATAGACTAGGTCCCGAAATGATTCGACGCAAAAATTTTCAAACCTCGATATCTCGGAAACGGTTGGAGCTAGCGCAAAAATAAGCACGTTTTGGAATCGTCTCGTCGAGATCTACAAGATAGACTAGGTCCCGAAATGATTCGACGCAAAAATTTTCAAACCTCGATATCTCGGAAACGGTTGGAGCTAGCGCAAAAATAAGCACGTTTTGGAATCGTCTCGTCGAGATCTACAAGATAGACTAGGTCCCGAAATGATTCGACGCAAAAATTTTCAAACCTCGATATCTCGGAAACGGTTGGAGCTAGCGCAAAAATAAGCACGTTTTGGAATCGTCTCGTCGAGATCTACAAGATAGACTAGGTCCCGAAATGATTCGACGCAAAAATTTTCAAACCTCGATATCTCGGAAACGGTTGGAGCTAGCGCAAAAATAAGCACGTTTTGGAATCGTCTCGTCGAGATCTACAAGATAGACTAGGTCCCGAAATGATTCGACGCAAAAATTTTCAAACCTCGATATCTCGGAAACGGTTGGAGCTAGCGCAAAAATAAGCACGTTTTGGAATCGTCTCGTCGAGATCTACAAGATAGACTAGGTCCCGAAATGATTCGACGCAAAAATTTTCAAACCTCGATATCTCGGAAACGGTTGGAGCTAGCGCAAAAATAAGCACGTTTTGGAATCGTCTCGTCGAGATCTACAAGATAGACTAGGTCCCGAAATGATTCGACGCAAAAATTTTCAAACCTCGATATCTCGGAAACGGTTGGAGCTAGCGCAAAAATAAGAACGTAATTGGAATCGTCTCGTCGAGATCTACAAGATAGACTAGGTCCCGAAATGATTCGACGCAAAAATTTTCAAACCTCGATATCTCGGAAACAGTTAGAGCTAGCGCAAAAATAAGCACGTTTTGGAATCGTCTCGTCGAGATCTACAAGATAGACTAGGTCCCGAAATGATTCGACGCAAAAATTTTCAAACCTCGATATCTCGGAAACGGTTGGAGCTAGCGCAAAAATAAGCACGTTTTGGAATCGTCTCGTCGAGATCTACAAGATAGACTAGGTCCCGAAATGATTCGACGCAAAAATTTTCAAACCTCGATATCTCGGAAACGGTTGGAGCTAGCGCAAAAATAAGCACGTTTTGGAATCGTCTCGTCGAGATCTACAAGATAGACTAGGTCCCGAAATGATTCGACGCAAAAATTTTCAAACCTCGATATCTCGGAAACGGTTGGAGCTAGCGCAAAAATAAGCACGTTTTGGAATCGTCTCGTCGAGATCTACAAGATAGACTAGGTCCCGAAATGATTCGACGCAAAAATTTTCAAACCTCGATATCTCGGAAACGGTTAGAGCTAGCGCAAAAATAAGCACGTTTTGGAATCGTCTCGTCGAGATCTACAAGATAGACTAGGTCCCGAAATGATTCGACTCAAAACATTATCAAACCTCGATATCTCGGAAACGGTTGGAGCTAGCGCAAAAATAAGCACGTTTTGGAATCGTCTCGTCGAGATATACAAGATAGACTAGGTCCCGAATTGATTCGACGCATAACATTTTAAAACCTCGATATCTCGGAAACGGTTGGAGATAGCGCAAAAATAAGCACGTTTTTGGAAAAGTCTCTTCGAGATCTACAATTTAGACTAGGTCCTGAAATGATTCGACGCAATAAAATAACAAACCTCGAAATCTCGAAAACGGTGAGAGCTAGCGCAAAAATAAGCACGTTTTGGAATGGTCTCGTCGAGATCTACAAGATAGACTAGGTCCCGAAATGATTCGACGCAAAAAATTTTCAAACCTCGATATCTCGGAAACAGTTGGAGCTAGCGCAAAAAATAAGCACGTTTTGGAATCGTCTCGTCGAGATCTACAAGATAGACTAGGTCCCGAAATGATTCGACGCAAAAATTTTCAAACCTCGATATCTCGGAAACGGTTGGAGCTAGCGCAAAAATCAGAACGATTTTGGATTCGTCTCTTCGAGTTCTACAAGCTTGTATAGGTCCCTAAATTATTATACCCAAAAAATTTTAAAACCTATATATCTCGGAAACGGTTGGAGCTAGCGCAAAAATAAGCACGTTTTGGAATCGTCTCGTCGAGATCTACAAGATAGACTAGGTCCCGAAATGATTCGACGCAAAAATTTTCAAACCTCGATATCTCGGAAACGGTTGGAGCTAGCGCAAAAATAAGCACGTTTTGGAATCGTCTCGTCGAGATCTACAAGATAGACTAGGTCCCGAAATGATTCGACGCAAAAATTTTCAAACCTCGATATCTCGGAAACGGTTAGAGCTAGCGCAAAAATAAGCACGTTTTGGAATCATCTCGTCGCGATCTACAAGATAGACTAGGTCCCGAAATGATTCGACGCAAAAGATTTTCAAACCTCGATATCTCGGAAACGGTTGGAGCTAGCGCAAAAATAAGCACGTTTTGGAATCGTCTCGTCGAGATCTACAAGATAGACTAGGTCCCGAAATGATTCGACGCAAAAATTTTCAAACCTCGATATCTCGGAAACGGTTGGAGCTAGCGCAAAAATAAGCACGTTTTGGAATCGTCTCGTCGAGATCTACAAGATAGACTAGGTCCCGAAATGATTCGACGCAAAAAATTTTCAAACCTCGATATCTCGGAAACGGTTGGAGCTAGCGCAAAAATAAGCACGTTTATGGAATCGTCTCGTCGAGATCTACAAGATAGACTAGGTCCCGAAATGATTCGACGCAAAAAAATTTCAAACCTCGATATCTCGGAAACGGTTGGAGCTAGCGCAAAAATAAGCACGTTTTGGAATCGTCTCGTCGAGATCTACAAGATAGACTAGGTCCCGAAATGATTAGTATAATAATTTTTTCAATACTCGATATCTCTGAAACGGTTTGAGCTAGCGCTAAATTAAGCACGTTTTTGGAATCGTCTCGTCGAGATCTACCAGATAGACTAGGTCCCGAAATGTTTCGACGCAACAAATTTTCATACCTCGATATATCGGAATCGGTTGGAGCTAGCGCAAAAATAAGCACGTTTTGGAATCGTCTCGTCGAGATCTACAAGATAGACTAGGTCCCGAAATGATTCGACGCAAAAATTTTCAAACCTCGATATCTCGGAAACGGTTGGAGCTAGCGCAAAAATAAGCACGTTTTGGAATCGTCTCGTCGAGATCTACAAGATAGACTAGGTCCCGAAATGATTCGACGCAAAAATTTTCAAACCTCGATATCTCGGAAACGGTTGGAGCTAGCGCAAAAATAAGCACGTTTTGGAATCGTCTCGTCGAGATCTACAAGATAGACTAGGTCCCGAAATGATTCGACGCAAAAATTTTCAAACCTCGATATCTCGGAAACGGTTAGAGCTAGCGCAAAAATAAGCACGTTTTTGGAATCGTCTCGTCGAGATCTACAAGATAGACTAGGTCCCGAAATGATTCGACGCAAAAATTTTCAAACCTCGATATCTCGGAAACGGTTAGAGCTAGCGCAAAAATAAGCACGTTTTTGGAATCGTCTCGTCGAGATCTACAAGATAGACTAGGTCCCGAAATGATTCGACGCAAAAATTTTCAAACCTCGATATCTCGGAAACGGTTGGAGCTAGCGCAAAAATAAGCACGTTTTGGAATCGTCTCGTCGAGATCTACAAGATAGACTAGGTCCCGAAATGATTCGACGCAAAAATTTTCAAACCTCGATATCTCGGAAACGGTTAGAGCTAGCGCAAAAATAAGCACGTTTTGGAATCGTCTCGTCGAGATCTACAAGATAGACTAGGTCCCGAAATGATTCGACGCAAAAATTTTCAAACCTCGATATCTCGGAAACAGTTGGAGCTAGCGCAAAAAATAAGCACGTTTTGGAATCGTCTCGTCGAGATCTACAAGATAGACTAGGTCCCGAAATGATTCGACGCAAAAATTTTCAAACCTCGATATCTCGGAAACGGTTAGAGCTAGCGCAAAAATAAGCACGATTTTGGAATCGTCTCTTCGAGATCTACAAGATAAACTAGGTCCCGAAATGATTCGACGCAAAAATTTTCAAACCTCGATATCTCGGAAACGGTTGGAGCTAGCGCAAAAATAAGCACGTTTTTGGAATCGTCTCGTCGAGATCTACAAGATAGACTAGGTCCCGAAATGATTCGACGCAAAAATTTTCAAACCTCGATATCTCGGAAACGGTTGGAGCTAGCGCAAAAATAAGCACGTTTTTGGAATCGTCTCGTCGAGATCTACAAGATAGACTAGGTCCCGAAATGATTCGACGCAAAAATTTTCAAACCTCGATATCTCGGAAACGGTTGGAGCTAGCGCAAAAATAAGCACGTTTTTGGAATCGTCTCGTCGAGATCTACAAGATAGACTAGGTCCCGAAATGATTCGACGCAAAAAATTTTCAAACCTCGATATCTCGGAAACGGTTAGAGCTAGCGCAAAAATAAGCACGTTTTTGGAATCGTCTCGTCGAGATCTACAAGATAGACTAGGTCCCGAAAAGATTCTAAGCAATAAATTATCAAACCTCGATATCTCGGAAACGGTTAGAGCTAGCGCAAAAATAAGCACGTTTTTGGAATCGTCTCGTCGAGATCTACAAGATAGACTAGGTCCCGAAATGATTCGACGCAAAAATTTTCAAACCTCGATATCTCGGAAACGGTTAGAGCTAGCGAAAAAATAAGCACGTTTTTGGAATCGTCTCGTCGAGATCTACAAGATAGACTAGGTCGAAATGATTCGACGCAAAAATTTTCAAACCTCGATATCTCGGAAACGGTTAGAGCTAGCGCAAAAATAAGCACGTTTTGGAATCGTCTCGTCGAGATCTACAAGATAGACTAGGTCCCGAAATGATTCGACGCAAAAATTTTCAAACCTCGATATCTCGGAAACGGTTAGAGCTAGCGCAAAAATAAGCACGTTTTGGAATCGTCTCGTCGAGATCTACAAGATAGACTAGGTCCCGAAATGATTCGACGCAAAAATTTTCAAACCTCGATATCTCGGAAACGGTTGGAGCTAGCGCAAAAATAAGCACGTTTTGGAATCCTCTCGTCGAGATCTACAAGATAGACTAGGTCCCGAAATGATTCGACGCAAAAATTTTCAAACCTCGATATCTCGGAAACGGTTGGAGCTAGCGCAAAAATAAGCACGTTTTTGGAATCCTCTCGTCGAGATCTACAAGATAGACTAGGTCCCGAAATGATTCGACGCAAAATTTTCAAACCTCGATATCTCGGAAACGGTTGGAGCTAGCGCAAAAATAAGCACGTTTTGGAATCCTCCTCGTCGAGATCTACAAGATAGACTAGGTCCCGAAATGATTCGACGCAAAAATTTTCAAACCTCGATATCTCGGAAACGGTTGGAGCTAGCGCAAAAATAAGCACGTTTTGGAATCCTCTCGTCGAGATCTACAAGATAGACTAGGTCCCGAAATGATTCGACGCAAAATTTTCAAACCTCGATATCTCGGAAACGGTTGGAGCTAGCGCAAAATAAGCACGTTTTTGGAATCCTCTCGTCGAGATCTACAAGATAGACTAGGTCCCGAAATGTTTCGACGCAATATATTTTCAATCCTCGATATCTCGGAAACGGTTGGAGCTAGCGCAAAAATAAGCCCGATTCTGGACTCCTCTCGTCGAGATCTACAAGATAGACTAGGTCCCGAAATGATTCGACGCAAAAATTTTCAAACCTCGATATCTCGGAAACGGTTTGGAGCTAAGCGCAAAAATAAGCACGTTTTGGAATCCTCTCGTCGAGATCTACAAGATGAACTAGGTCCCGAAATGATTCGACGCAAAAGATTTTCAAACCTCGATATCTCGGAAACGGTTGAGCTGCGCAAAAATAAGCACGTTTTGGAATCCTCTCGTCGAGATCTACAAGATAGACTAGGTCCCGAAATGATTCGACGCAAAAAATTTTCAAACCTCGATATCTCGGAAACGGTTGGAGCTAGCGCAAAAATAAGCACGTTTTTGGAATCCTCTCGTCGAGATCTACAAGATAGACTAGGTCCCGAAATGATTCGACGCAAAAGATTTTCAAACCTCGATATCTCGGAAACGGTTGGAGCTAGCGCAAAAATAAGCACGTTTTTGGAATCCTCTCGTCGAGATCTACAAGATAGACTAGGTCCCGAAATGATTCGACGCAAAAAATTTTCAAACCTCGATATCTCGAAGACGGTTGGAGCTAGCGCAAAATAAGCACGTTTTGGAATCCTCTCGTCGAGATCTACAAGATAGACTAGGTCCCGAAATGATTCGTCGCAAAAATTTTCAAACCTCGATATCTCGAAACAGTTGGAGCTAGCGCAAAAAAAAGCACGTTTTGGAATCCTCTCGTCGAGATCTACAAGATAGACTAGGTCCCGAAATGATTCGACGCAAAAAATTTTCAAACCTCGATATCTCGGAAACGGTTGGAGCTAAGCGCAAAAATAAGCACGTTTTGGAATCCTCTCGTCGAGATCTACAAGATAGACTAGGTCCCGTAATGATTCGACGCAAAAATTTTCAAACCTCGATATCTCGAAACGGTTGGAGCTAGCGCAAAAATAAGCACGTTTTGTAATCCTATCGTCGAGATCTACAAGATAGACTAGGTCCCGAAATGATTCGACGCAAAGATTTTCAAACCTCGATATCTCGGAAACGGTTGAGCTAGCGCAAAAATAAGCACGTTTTTGGAATCCTCTCGTCGAGATCTACAAGATAGACTAGGTCCCGAAATGATTCGACGCAAAAATTTTCAAACCTCGATATCTCGGAAACGGTTGGAGCTAGCGAAAAATTAAGAACGTGTTTGGTATCCACTCGTCTAGATAAACAATATATACAGGGTCACGAAATGATTCGACGCAAAAAATTTTCAAACCTCGATATCTCGGAAACGGTTGGAGCTAGCGCAAAAATAAGCATCGTTTTTGGAATCCTCCTCGTCGAGATCTACAAGATAGACTAGGTCCCGAAATGAGTTCGACGCAAAATTTTCAAACCTCGATATCTCGGAAACGGTTGGAGCTAGCGCAAAAATAAGCACGTTTTTGGAATCCTCTCGTCGAGATCTACAAGATAGACTAGGGTCCCGAAATGATTCGACGCAAAAATTTTCAAACCTCGATATCTCGAAAACGGTTGGAGCTAGCGCAAAAATAAGCACGTTTTGGAATCCTCTCGTCGAGATCTACAAGGTAGACTAGGTCCCGAAATGATTCAGACGCAAAATTTTTCAAACCTCGATATCTCGGAAACGGTTGGAGCTAAGCGCAAAAATAAGCACGTTTTGGAATCCTCTCGTCGAGATCTACAAGATAGACTAGGTCCCGAAATGATTCGACGCAAAAATTTTCAAACCTCGATATCTCGGAAACGGTTGGAGCTAGCGCAAAAATAAGCACGTTTTGGAATCCTCTCGTCGAGATCTACAAGATAGACTAGGACCCGAAATGATTCGACGCAAAAATTTGCTAACCTCGATATCTCGGAAACGGTTGGAGCTAGCGCAAAAATAAGCACGTTTTTGGAATCCTCTCGTCGAGATCTACAAGATAGACTAGGTCCCGAAATGATTCGACGAAAAAAATTTTCAAAACTCTATATCTCGGAAACTGTTGGATCTAGCGCAAAAATAAGCACGTTTTGGAATCCTCTCGTCGAGATCTACAAGATAGACTAGGTCCCGAAATGATTCGACGCAAAAATTTTCAAACCTCGATATCTCGGAAACGGTTGGAGCTAGCGCAAAAATAAGCACGTTTTGGAATCCTCTCGTCGAGATCTCCACGGTAGACCAGGTCCCGAAATGATTCGACGCAAAAAATTTTCAAACCTCGTTTTATGGGAAAGGTGTTGAGCTTGCTCAACATTATGAACGTTTTTGGAATCCTCTCGTCGAGATCTACAAGATAGACTAGGTCCCGAAATGATTCGACGCAAAAATTTTCAAACCTCGATATCTCGGAAACGGTTGGAGCTAGCGCAAAAATAAGCACGTTTTGGAATCCTCTCGTCGAGATCTACAAGATAGACTAGGTCCCGAAATGATTCGACGCAAAAATTTTCAAACCTCGATATCTCGGAAACGGTTGGAGCTAGCGCAAAAATAAGCACGTTTTGGAATCCTCTCGTCGAGATCTACAAGATAGACTAGGTCCCGAAATGATTCGACGCAAAAATTTTCAAACCTCGATATCTCGGAAACGGTTGGAGCTAGCGCAAAAATAAGCACGTTTTTGGAATCCTCCTCGTCGAGATCTACAAGATAGACTAGGTCCCGAAATGATTCGACGCAAAAATTTTCAAACCTCGATATCTCGGAAACGGTTGGAGCTAGCGCAAAAATAAGCACGTTTTGGAATCCTCTCGTCGAGATCTACAAGATAGACTAGGTCCCGAAATGATTCGACGCAAAAATTTTCAAACCTCGATATCTCGGAAACGGTTGGAGCTAGCGCAAAAATAAGCACGTTTTGGAATCCTCTCGTCGAGATCTACAAGATAGACTAGGTCCCGAAATGATTCGACGCAAAAATTTTCAAACCTCGATATCTCGGAAACGGTTGAGCTAGCGCAAAAATAAGCACGTTTTGGAATCCTCTCGTCGAGATCTACAAGATAGACTAGGTCCCGAAATGATTCGACGCAAAATTTTCAAACCTCGATATCTCGGAAACGGTTGGAGCTAGCGCAAAAATAAGCACGTTTTGGAATCCTCTCGTCGAGATCTACAAGATAGACTAGGTCCCGAAATGATTCGACGCAAAAATTTTCAAACCTCGATATCTCGGAAACGGTTGAGCTAGCGCAAAAATAAGCACGTTTTGGAATCCTCTCGTCGAGATCTACAAGATAGACTAGGTCCCGAAATGATTCGACGCAAAAATTTTCAAACCTCGATATCTCGGAAACGGTTGGAGCTAGCGCAAAAATAAGCACGTTTTGGAATCCTCTCGTCGAGATCTACAAGATAGACTAGGGTCCCGAAATGATTCGACGCAAAATTTTCAAACCTCGATATCTCGGAAACGGTTGGAGCTAGCGCAAAAATAAGCACGTTTTGGAATCCTCTCGTCGAGATCTACAAGATAGACTAGGTCCCGAAATGATTCGACGCAAAAATTTTCAAACCTCGATATCTCGAAACGGTTGGAGCTAGCGCAAAAATAAGCACGTTTTTGGAATCCTCTCGTCGAGATCTACAAGATAGACTAGGTCCCGAAATGATTCGACGCAAAATTTTCAAACCTCGATATCTCGGAAACGGTTGGAGCTAGCGCAAAAATAAGCACGTTTTTGGAATCCTCTCGTCGAGATCTACAAGATAGACTAGGTCCCGAAATGATTCGACGCAAAAATTTTCAAACCTCGATATCTCGAAACGGTTGGAGCTAGCGCAAAAATAAGCATCGTTTTTGGAATCCTCTCGTCGAGATCTACAAGATAGACTAGGTCCTGAAATGATTCGACGCAAAAATTTTCAAACCTCGATATCTCGGAAACGGTTGGAGCTAGCGCAAAAATAAGCACGTTTTGGAATCCTCTCGTCGAGATCTACAAGATAGACTAGGTCCCGAAATGATTCGACGCAAAATTTTCAAACCTCGATATCTCGGAAACGGTTGGAGCTAGCGCAAAATAAGCACGTTTTGGAATCCTCTCGTCGAGATCTACAAGATAGACTAGGTCCCGAAATGATTCGACGCAAAAATTTTCAAACCCTCGATATCTCGGAAACGGTTGAGCTAGCGCAAAAATAAGCACGTTTTTGGAATCCTCTCGTCGAGATCTACAAGATAGACTAGGTCCCGAAATGATTCGACGCAAAAATTTTCAAACCTCGATATCTCGAAACGGTTGAGCTAGCGCAAAAATAAGCATCTTTTTGGAATCCTCTCGTCGAGATCTACAAGATAGACTAGGTCCCGAAATGATTCGACGCAAAAAATTTTCAAACCTCGATATCTCGGAAACGGTTGGAGCTAGCGCAAAAATAAGCACGTTTTTGGAATCCTCTCGTCGAGATCTACAAGATAGACTAGGTCCCGAAATGATTCGACGCAAAAAATTTTCAAACCTCGATATCTCGGAAACGGTTGGAGCTAGCGCAAAAATAAGCACGTTTTTGGAATCCTCTCGTCGAGATCTACAAGATAGACTAGGTCCCGAAATGATTCGACGCAAAAAATTTTCAAACCTCGATATCTCGGAAACGGTTGGAGCTAGCGCAAAAATAAGCAAGATTTTGGAATCCTCTCGTCGAGATCTACAAGATAGAATAGGTCCAGAAATGATTAGACGCAAAATTTTCAAACCTCGATATCTCGAAACGGTTGAGCTAGCGCAAAATAAGCACGTTTTTGGAATCCTCTCGTCGAGATCTACAAGATAGACTAGGTCCCGAAATGATTCGACGCAAAAAATTTTCAAACCTCGATATCTCGGAAACGGTTGGAGCTAGCGCAAAAATAAGCACGTTTTTGGAATCCTCTCGTCGAGATCTACAAGATAGACTAGGTCCCGAAATGATTCGACGCAAAAAATTTTCAAACCTCGATATCTCGGAAACGGTTGGAGCTAGCGCATAAATTAGAACTTTTTTGAATCCTCTCGTCGAGATCTACAAGATAGACTAGGTCCCGAAATGATTCGACGCAAAAATTTTCAAACCTCGATATCTCTCGGAAACGGTTGAGCTAGCACTGCAAAAAATAAGCATGCGTTTTTTGGAATCCTCTCGTCGAGATCTACAAGATAGACTAGGTCCCGAAATGATTCGACGCAAAAATTTTCAAACCTCGATATCTCGGAAACGGTTGGAGCTAGCGCAAAAATAAGCACGTTTTGGAATCCTCTCGTCGAGATCTACAAGATAGACTAGGTCCCGAAATGATTCGACGCAAAAGATTTTCAAACCTCGATATCTCGGAAACGGTTGGAGCTAGCGCAACAATAAGCACGTTTTTGGAATCCTCTCGTCGAGATCTACAAGATAGACTAGGTCCCGAAATGATTCGACGCAAAAATTTTCAAACCTCGATATCTCGGAAACGGTTGGAGCTAGCGCAAAATAAGCACGTTTTGGAATCCTCTCGTCGAGATCTACAAGATAGACTAGGTCCCGAAATGATTCGACGCAAAAGATTTTCAAACCTCGATATCTCGGAAACGGTTGGAGCTAGCGCAAAAATAAGCACGTTTTGGAATCCTCTCGTCGAGATCTACAAGATAGACTAGGTCCCGAAATGATTCGACGCAAAAATTTTCAAACCTCGATATCTCGGAAACGGTTGGAGCTAGCGCAAAAATAAGCACGTTTTGGAATCCTCTCGTCGAGATCTACAAGATAGACTAGGTCCCGAAATGATTCGACGCAAAAATTTTCAAACCTCGATATCTCGGAAACGGTTGGAGCTAGCGCAAAAATAAGCACGTTTTGGAATCCTCTCGTCGAGATCTACAAGATAGACTAGGTCCCGAAATGATTCGACGCAAAAAATTTTCAAACCTCGATATCTCGGAAACGGTTGGAGCTAGCGCAAAATAAGCACGTTTTTGGAATCCTCTCGTCGAGATCTACAAGATAGACTAGGTCCCGAAATGATTCGACGCAAAAAATTTTCAAACCTCGATATCTCGGAAACGGTTGGAGCTAGCGCAAAAATAAGCACGTTTTTGGAATCCTCTCGTCGAGATCTACAAGATAGACTAGGTCCCGAAATGATTCGACGCAAAATTTTCAAACCTCGATATCTCGGAAACGGTTGGAGCTAGCGCAAAAATAAGCACGTTTTTGGAATCCTCTCGTCGAGATCTACAAGATAGACTAGGTCCCGAAATGATTCGACGCAAAAAATTTTCAAACCTCGATATCTCGGAAACGGTTGGAGCTAGCGCAAAAATAAGCACGTTTTTGGAATCCTCGTCGAGATCTACAAGATAGACTAGGGTCCCGAAATGATTCGACGCAAAAATTTTCAAACCTCGATATCTCGGAAACGGTTGGAGCTAGCGCAAAAATAAGCACGTTTTAGGAATCCTCTCGTCGAGATCTACAAGATAGACTAGGTCCCGAAATGATTCGACGCAAAAAATTTTCAAACCTCGATATCTCGGAAACGGTTGGAGCTATCGCAGGAATAGGCACGTGTTTGGAAACCTCTCGTAGAGATCTACACGATAGACTGGGTGCCGAAAGGATTCGACGCAAAAATTTTAAAACCTCGATATCTCGGAAACGGTTGGAGCTAGCGCAAAAATAAGCACGTTTTTGGAATCCTCTCGTCGAGATCTACAAGATAGACTAGGTCCCGAAATGATTCGACGCAAAAATTTTCAAACCTCGATATCTCGGAAACGGTTGGAGCTAGCGCAAAAATAAGCACGTTTTGGAATCCTATCGTCGAGATCTACAAGATAGACTAGGTCCCGAAATGATTCGACGCAAAAATTTTCAAACCTCGATATCTCGGAAACGGTTGGAGCTAGCGCAAAAATAAGCACGTTTTTGGAATCCTCTCGTCGAGATCTACAAGATAGACTAGGTCCCGAAATGATTCGACGCAAAAATTTTCAAACCTCGATATCTCGGAAACGGTTGGAGCTAGCGCAAAAATAAGCACGTTTTTGGAATCCTCTCGTCGAGATCTACAAGATAGACTAGGTCCCGAAATGATTCGACGCAAAAATTTTCAAACCTCGATATCTCGGAAACGGTTGGAGCTAGCGCAAAAATAAGCACGATTTGGAATCCTCTCGTCGAGATCTACAAGATAGACTAGGTCCCGAAATGATTCGACGCAAAAATTTTCAAACCTCGATATCTCGGAAACGGTTGGAGCTAGCGCAAAAATAAGCACGTTTTTGGAATCCTCTCGTCGAGATCTACAAGATAGACTAGGTCCCGAAATGATTCGACGCAAAAATTTTCAAACCTCGATATCTCGGAAACGGTTGGAGCTAGCGCAAAAATAAGCACGTTTTGGAATCCTCTCGTCGAGATCTACAAGATAGACTAGGTCCCGAAATGATTCGACGCAAAAATTTTCAAACCTCGATATCTCGGAAACGGTTGGAGCTAGCGCAAAAATAAGCACGTTTTGGAATCCTCTCGTCGAGATCTACAAGATAGACTAGGTCCCGAAATGATTCGACGCAAAAATTTTCAAACCTCGATATCTCGGAAACGGTTGGAGCTAGCGCAAAAATAAGCACGTTTTGGAATCCTCTCGTCGAGATCTACAAGATAGACTAGGTCCCGAAATGATTCGACGCAAAAATTTTCAAACCTCGATATCTCGGAAACGGTTGGAGCTAGCGCAAAAATAAGCACGTTTTGGAATCCTCTCGTCGAGATCTACAAGATAGACTAGGTCCCGAAATGATTCGACGCAAAAATTTTCAAACCTCGATATCTCGGAAACGGTTGGAGCTAGCGCAAAAATAAGCACGTTTTTGGAATCCTCTCGTCGAGATCTACAAGATAGACTAGGTCCCGAAATGATTCGACGCAAAAATTTTCAAACCTCGATATCTCGGAAACGGTTGGAGCTAGCGCAAAAATAAGCACGTTTTGGAATCCTCTCGTCGAGATCTACAAGATAGACTAGGTCCCGAAATGATTCGACGCAAAAATTTTCAAACCTCGATATCTCGGAAACGGTTGGAGCTAGCGCAAAAATAAGCACGTTTTGGAATCCTCTCGTCGAGATCTACAAGATAGACTAGGTCCCGAAATGATTCGACGCAAAATTTTCAAACCTCGATATCTCGGAAACGGTTGGAGCTAGCGCAAAAATAAGCACGTTTTGGAATCCTCTCGTCGAGATCTACAAGATAGACTAGGTCCCGAAATGATTCGACGCAAAAATTTTCAAACCTCGATATCTCGGAAACGGTTGGAGCTAGCGCAAAAATAAGCACGTTTTGGAATCCTCTCGTCGAGATCTACAAGATAGACTAGGTCCCGAAATGATTCGACGCAAAAATTTTCAAACCTCGATATCTCGGAAACGGTTGGAGCTAGCGCAAAAATAAGCACGTTTTTGGAATCCTCTCGTCGAGATCTACAAGATAGACTAGGTCCCGAAATGATTCGACGCAAAAATTTTCAAACCTCGATATCTCGGAAACGGTTGGAGCTAGCGCAAAAATAAGCACGTTTTTGGAATCCTCTCGTCGAGATCTACAACATAGCCTCGCTCCCGAAATGATCCGACGCAAACCATTTTCAAACCCCGCTATCTCGGAACCGGTTGGAGCTAGCGCAAAAATAAGCCCGTTTTGGAATCCTCTCGTCGAGATCTACAAGATAGACTAGGTCCCGAAATGATTCGACGCAAAAATTTTCAAACCTCGATATCTCGGAAACGGTTGGAGCTAGCGCAAAAATAAGCACGTTTTGGAATCCTCTCGTCGAGATCTACAAGATAGACTAGGTCCCGAAATGATTCGACGCAAAAATTTTCAAACCTCGATATCTCGGAAACGGTTGGAGCTAGCGCAAAAATAAGCACGTTTTGGAATCCTCTCGTCGAGATCTACAAGATAGACTAGGTCCCGAAATGATTCGACGCAAAAAATTTTCAAACCTCGATATCTCGGAAACGGTTGGAGCTAGCGCAAAAATAAGCACGTTTTTGGAATCCTCTCGTCGAGATCTACAAGATAGACTAGGTCCCGAAATGATTCGACGCAAAAAATTTTCAAACCTCGATATCTCGGAAACGGTTGGAGCTAGCGCAAAAATAAGCACGTTTTTGGAATCCTCTCGTCGAGATCTACAAGATAGACTAGGTCCCGAAATGATTCGACGCAAAAAATTTTCAAACCTCGATATCTCGGAAACGGTTGGAGCTAGCGCAAAAATAAGCACGTTTTTGGAATCCTCTCGTCGAGATCTACAAGATAGACTAGGTCCCGAAATGATTCGACGCAAAAAATTTTCAAACCTCGATATCTCGGAAACGGTTGGAGCTAGCGCAAAAATAAGCACGTTTTTGGAATCCTCTCGTCGAGATCTACAAGATAGACTAGGTCCCGAAATGATTCGACGCTAAATTTACAAACCTCGATAACTCGGAAACGGTTGGAGCTAGCGCAAAAATAAGCACGTTTTGGAATCCTCTCGTCGAGATCTACAAGATAGACTAGGTCCCGAAATGATTCGACGCAAAAAATTTTCAAACCTCGATATCTCGGAAACGGTTGGAGCTAGCGCAAAAATAAGCACGTTTTTGGAATCCTCTCGTCGAGATCTACAAGATAGACTAGGTCCCGAAATGATTCGACGCAAAACATTTTCAAACCTCGATATCTCGGAAACGGTTGGAGCTAGCGCAAAAATAAGCACGATTTTGGAATCCTCTCGTCGAGATCTACAAGATAGACTAGGTCCCGAAATGATTCGACGCAAAAATTTTCAAACCTCGATATCTCGGAAACGGTTGGAGCTAGCGCAAAAATAAGCACGTTTTTGGAATCCTCTCGTCGAGATCTACAAGATAGACTAGGTCCCGAAATGATTCGACGCAAGAAATTTTCAAACCTCGATATCTCGGAAACGGTTGGAGCTAGCGCAAAAAAAAGCACGTTTTGGAATCCTCTCGTCGAGATCTACAAGATAGACTAGGTCCCGAAATGATTCGACGCAAAAAATTTTCAAACCTCGATATCTCGGAAACGGTTGGAGCTAGCGCAAAAATAAGCACGTTTTTGGAATCCTCTCGTCGAGATCTACAAGATAGACTAGGTCCCGAAATGATTCGACGCAAAAAATTTCAAACCTCGATATCTCGGAAACGGTTGGAGCTAGCGCAAAAATAAGCACGTTTTTGGAATCCTCTCGTCGAGATCTACAAGATAGACTAGGTCCCGAAATGATTCGACGCAAAAAATTTTCAAACCTCGATATCTCGGAAACGGTTGGAGCTAGCGCAAAAATAAGCACGTTTTGGAATCCTCTCGTCGAGATCTACAAGATAGACTAGGTCCCGAAATGATTCGACGCAAAAAATTTTCAAACCTCGATATCTCGGAAACGGTTGGAGCTAGCGCAAAAATAAGCACGTTTTTGGAATCCTCTCGTCGAGATCTACAAGATAGACTAGGTCCCGAAATGATTCGACGCAAAAGATTTTCAAACCTCGATATCTCGGAAACGGTTGGAGCTAGCGCAAAAATAAGCACGTTTTTGGAATCCTCTCGTCGAGATCTACAAGATAGACTAGGTCCCGAAATGATTCGACGCAAAAGATTTTCAAACCTCGATATCTCGGAAACGGTTGGAGCTAGCGCAAAAATAAGCACTATTTTGGAATCCTCTCGTCGAGATCTACAAGATAGACTAGGTCCCGAAATGATTCGACGCAAAAATTTTCAAACCTCGATATCTCGGAAACGGTTGGAGCTAGCGCAAAAATAAGCACGTTTTTGGAATCCTCTCGTCGAGATCTACAAGATAGACTAGGTCCCGAAATGATTCGACGCAAAATTTTCAAACCTCGATATCTCGGAAACGGTTGGAGCTAGCGCAAAAATAAGCACGTTTTGGAATCCTCTCGTCGAGATCTACAAGATAGACTAGGTCCCGAAATGATTCGACGCAAAAAATTTCAAACCTCGATATCTCGGAAACGGTTGGAGCTAGCGCAAAAATAAGCACGTTTTTGGAATCCTCTCGTCGAGATCTACAAGATAGACTAGGTCCCGAAATGATTCGACGCACAAAATAAACAAACCTCGATATCTCGGAAACGGATGGAGCTAGCTCAAAAATAAGCACGGTTTTGGAATCCTCTCGTCGAGATCTACAAGATAGACTAGGTCCCGAAATGATTCGACGCAAAAGATTTTCAAACCTCGATATCTCGGAAACGGTTGGAGCTAGCGCAAAAATAAGCACGTTTTTGGAATCCTCTCGTCGAGATCTACAAGATAGACTAGGTCCCGAAATGATTCGACGCAAAATATTTTCAAACCTCGATATCTCGGAAACGGTTGGAGCTAGCGCAAAAATAAGCACGTTTTGGAATCCTCTCGTCGAGATCTACAAGATAGACTAGGTCCCGAAATGATTCGACGCAAAAAATTTTCAAACCTCGATATCTCGGAAACGGTTGGAGCTAGCGCAAAAATAAGCACGTTTTTGGAATCCTCTCGTCGAGATCTACAAGATAGACTAGGTCCCGAAATGATTCGACGCAAAAAATTTTCAAACCTCGATATCTCGGAAACGGTTGGAGCTAGCGCAAAAATAAGCACGTTTTTGGAATCCTCTCGTCGAGATCTACAAGATAGACTAGGTCCCGAAATGATTCGACGCAAAAATTTTCAAACCTCGATATCTCGGAAACGGTTGGAGCTTGCGCAAAAATAAGCACGTTTTGGAATCCTCTCGTCGAGATCTACAAGATAGACTAGGTCCCGAAATGATTCGACGCAAAAATTTTCAAACCTCGATATCTCGGAAACGGTTGGAGCTAGCGCAAAAATAAGCACGTTTTGGAATCCTCTCGTCGAGATCTCCAAGATAGACTAGGTCCCGATATGATTCGACGCAATAGATTTTCTAACCTCGATATCTCGATAACGTTTGGAGCTAGCTCTAAATTAAGCACGTTTTTGGAATCCTCTCGTCGAGATCTACAAGATAGACTAGGTCCCGAAATGATTCGACGCAAAATTTTCAAACCTCGATATCTCGGAAACGGTTGGAGCTAGCGCAAAAATAAGCACGTTTTGGAATCCTCTCGTCGAGATCTACAAGATAGACTAGGTCCCGAAATGATTCGACGCAAAAAATTTTCAAACCTCGATATCTCGGAAACGGTTGGAGCTAGCGCAAAAATAAGCACGTTTTTGGAATCCTCTCGTCGAGATCTACAAGATAGACTAGGTCCCGAAATGATTCGACGCAAAAAATTTTCAAACCTCGATATCTCGGAAACGGTTGGAGCTAGCGCAAAAATAAGCACGTTTTTGGAATCCTCTCGTCGAGATCTACAAGATAGACTAGGTCCCGAAATGATTCGACGCAAAAAATTTTCAAACCTCGATATCTCGGAAACGGTTGGAGCTAGCGCAAAAATAAGTACGTTTTTGGAATCCTCTCGTCGAGATCTACAAGATAGACTAGGTCCCGAAATGATTCGACGCAAAAAATTTTCAAACCTCGATATCTCGGACGTTTTTGGAATCGTCTCGTCGAGATCTACAAAGGTCTTCCTTTTCGACTAATTTACTCATCACCGTGGAGTCATGGTGCGTCATGAACAACGCTAAATTACGGTGAAGAATAAAATTCAACATGAACTGAAGCACCAAATTTAAATTATTTCGGAACGGCCTAGTGGTAAAATTGTTCAATACTTAATCAGTGTTTATGTCAGTAATAAACTAAATAACTAGTAATAAAAGACTACCTGTTTATATAAACTTCTTGACTTATAATAATCCACTCTAGACCCCACGAATTATTGACCTTTCCTCCCCGGACAGCCTGTATGTATGTAAACCTTTATTTTTATTTCTTTTACTATAGAAATCTTGGCTTGACTACTATTTCAATTTTTACGTTTTTTGACCTTCTTTTGTGATAAATGATTGCTATGTTCAAAATTTGTATTCATATGTAGAAGGAATTTTTGAAGAAAATTTTTTATACTGAGTGAAACAAATATCCATATATTATGTTATGTAATCATCTCTGCGCGGGACCAAATTTGTAAATTGTTAAAAAAACGCAAACAACATTTATCCGCCTCTCTGTTTTCTGGATATAATTTCTTCGAAACTATAGAAGCAGTTTAAAATTAAATAGTCTTTTAACTTATTTTTATACAACTTATCACTGCTTATTTCTTTTAGGACATTATTGTAGATTGCACTTTATACCTATGCTAATATTGTTCTCTTTCAAAAAGTGTTGAAGTGTGATATCGATATGGAATAGTTATGTTATTTGAATATCTAGTTATTATACTGTTTGACATATCAGAGTCTTTTACGAACATGTGCTTATTATATCTTTGAATAAATGAATAAAAGACGATAAATGTAGAGGCAAGGAACTGTTAGAAGGTTAAGGCTTTTGAAATGTTCTTTACATGGCGTACGAACAGATAAGTTTAATATAACAAACCTTAAATTTTTTTTGACTAACTAACACTCTTGAAGATCTCATTAACCAAAACAAGGTACTGTACGATATATGGGATCAATCCCATTGCTTATATTCAAATATAAGCAAAATAGAATAACATTACTTCTTATAAGTTATAAATAATATCAAATAATTTGTTTAATTGATTACAAATTACATTTATTTGTTCATCAAACTTTAACATACATAATATTGTCAATATTTTTTGTTGAGGTAGAGATTTACCATCATAATTTACATAAGCTTTTGTTTGTTAATATACACAGTTATTTTCACTTTATTATAAAATATTTAAAATCAGTGCGTTCATGTCATACCAAGTTGCCATTTCTATAACTGTGTTAGTTATTGTAAATGATAAATCAGCAAGTTTGTTTTCGTTAATGATACGTGGTGTATCATCTGCAAATTGAAACAAAAATTGTACCTTCAAATGAGGTTGTAAGTCATTTCACATATTAAAAGGAGTGAAGGACCTAATATGGATCCTTGCGGTATTCCTTGTACAATTGCTTCGACTGGTGAACATACCTACATATAGACGTAACTTCCACTTTCAATATTGTTAACGTAAACTTCTAAATGACAGATACGATTGTGTAAGTAACAGCGTGTTAAATTATATAGTAAATTGTATCACAAACTAAACTGAATCAAAAACAGTCAGAAAAAATAGAACATGTTCCATCTCCAAACCATATCTGCAGCAGCCCAGAAATTTCTTGTTTCAAATATTTATTACAGAAATTGGATCAAATCTTGTACAAGAAGTAGTGCAGTGTAAAATAGTGAAAGAGAGTAGGTACACATATTCACTTTAATGATCTGAATCTGATATTCATTTCATCGAATAATAGAACTAAAACAGCGTGGAATATTTGTAACACCAATAAGCACGTTATTAGGTATGGGGATAGAGTGAATGAGGAACTAAAATCAGAAGCAGATAACTTCAATAAACATTACATAAACATAACAGAAAATCTAATAAACGAAGCACAGAAAACACATAATTTAAAGACTCAACAAGACGAAACAACTTCATTGCCCGTAAACAATAAATCCATTTATTTATACCCAGTAAGCGAAAATGAATTATTTAACATAATACAAAAATTAAAAAATAAAAGATCTTCAGTTTTTGATAATATTCCACAGTTCTTAATAAAAATGTGTTGCAAAGAATTTCTTAAACCACTTACACACATATGTAATGAGTCACTGTCAACAGGGAAATTTCCAGATAAGCTGAAATTGACAATTGTGAAACCCATCTACAAAAAAGGCTGTTACGATGATATGAATAATTATCGACCAGTCAGTTTAGTATCAGTGTTCTCGAAAATACTAGAAACTATAATGTACAACAGAATTTATAATTTCTTAAGCTCATGTAATTATTTTGAACCTCATCAACATGGCTTCACTAAAGGTAAAACGACATAAACAGCAGTCTTTGAATACGTAAAGTTTATTACTGGGGCAATCGACAATCATAAAATAGTATGCGGGATATCCTTAGACCTCACTAAAGCCTTCGATTCGGTTAACCATTCCACCTTATTTCAAAAAATTGCTAATGCTGGAGTAAGAGGCAATGCACTGAACTGGATAAAAGAGACATACCAATTAATGGATCCGGAACTATACATATTACAAGCTACGCGGATGACATTAGTTTAGCCCTCAAAGGCAATAATACAGAATACATTTCTACATTGGGAACGTCATATTATAGTGAACTATCAGTGTGGTTCTTAAATAATGACTTCGTACAAAATTTACAAAAAACGCAATGTGTAGTATTTAGAAACATAAGAAACGCTCTGGAAGTCGCTCCAACATGGAACTTCGCTGGAACCGAAATCAACACCACCTCTTCAGTCAAATTCTTAGGCCTCGTTATTAACGAACATCCCAGATGGAACTCTCACATCGATGGACTCGCAAAAAAGTTGTCTAGTGTTTGTTACTGTTTAAAAGTGCTGGCAGCTAATATTAGTGACAATGTTTTGAGAACCGCTTACTACTCTAACGTTTATCAAAGAATTCAGTATCATATCATCTGCTGGGGAACTGGTAATATAAAAAAAAATATTTAAAATACAAAAAAGATGTATAAGACTTATGTATAAGTTAACAGCAGAGGAATTTTTAAAACACATAATATTCTTACGCTACCTGCAATTTATGCATACGAGTGTCTTATTTTTCATTTTATACATCGCATCTACTTCGAAAATACACATTTCACTCATACGTTTAACACTAGGCATAGAAACGATTACAGATTACCGTCACACAATTCACAGCTATATGAAAAAATGCTTACTACTCTTGTATAAAGATATATGATGAAATACCAATGTATCTCAAAAAAATTAAAACATTTATAACTTTCAAAAAGCACCTTTTCAAGCTGTTGTGTGAAATGGAACCTTACTCGATGCAAGATATATTTAATAGTCTCAGAGCTTAAGTATAATTAACATTACCGTTATTTCGATGGTGTTTTTCTGTTATTTTTTTTTAGTTTATATGTGAGATTTGTGATTCTGTGAATATAAATTGTGAATGTAAATGTAAAATTATCAAGTAAATTGACTATACGCTTAACCTGTTTATATTTATGCTTCAAATATTGACCTGTGCAAACAGATGTATATATGTATGTAATAGCATCAAATAAATTGATTTGATTTGATTTGATTTGATCATAGCTAAATAAATACAATGTTCATTGCAGATTCAAACAAAACTGACATTAACATTAGTGTTTTTAATTGTTTATTAATTTGCAACACTGATGGCGGATTTCACAAACGTCACTTAAATTTAATCATCCGTTAAAAGTAAACGTTGCCATGGTTACATGTGTTGAAGGTATAGGAATGATTATTCTTAATCGATGATTAAAGTTAAGTGACGTTTGTCAAATCTAGCGTGATATTGTTAATAATGCCTAATTAATTTAATGAATGAGAAATTTTCTCGATTAATTGAATGTTTTCCATTATATAAAATTGTGTCAATGTCTTTGTTGTAAGTAAATAGGACGTAATATTTAAATTAAAAGTTGTAGATTCTTTTTGAGTTTCAGTTATCCTGTGCGTAAATCGTTTGAAACTCGGCTGAAAAAGCGATGCTAGCACGATGCGCCATCGTGCAGGCGTCCACGAAACTACGAAATCCCCCTCTTTCAAACAGCTTCCCGCCTGGAGCTTTGTACCGCATGGCATCAACAGTATGGTTTACTTTTTACCGACCTATTCACGTCCAAAATGTCGGGTGGAATCAGCTGTTTCAAAGCTCGTGCACCTCACGCGTGACCTTGAAGGATGCACCTGCAATAAAAAAATCCGAGCCTAGGTGTAATGATCCTGCAGGTAGGAGTAAACCTGTCAAGGTGCGACCAATAGGAAACAAGTAGAACGGCCAATGGTGAACACGGATGATGTTTATTGTCGCGGGATAGCGAGGTGTACGCGGCGAGTCTGACGCTGGCTAGGGGTGTATGTGTACCACTGTGTCCTTTCTTTGACGTGCGTGTGTTGCATCCGATTAATTTTTTAATTTTGTAAAAAAAAAATCGTGGCACCGCTACGGCCTGTGATTTTTCTATTCCTAGTAGAGCCATAGAACTTTGTGATAACGTGAACTTTGCGCCCCGTGCTTGATGGGAGACGTCAAGAAACGCACCCCATCTTCGCCATGGCATCTGCAACACCTGGGGGAGGACGTGGACGTAGGAAACAGGCGAAACCACAACGCAAAGGTACCAAAAAAAAGTTAACTAAATTAAAAAATTCATTTGAGTATCAAATTATTAATACGAATAAATTCTACGCCACAAAATCCTGAATAATTCTGATTAGAAAAAAAAATTATTGCGCCCGCATGATTATCAATGAACATGTGTTGTTTGTCGCCATCTTTGTTAGGGGTGGGGGTGTTTTTGTTTACATACCTTTCGAGCTTATTCGTCAATTAAACGCCGTGCTTTTATTTTGCGCTGTACAATTGCGTTGCGTTTATTTTGCGTGTTTTGCGCGCTAACTTTTGACCGAGTGCCGTGTCAAACTTTTGTCCGCATTGCACCTTTCGCAGCCCGCTACGATAAACGTGTCGACACGGACTTGATACCCGGAGTTTTCATGAATTTTTCATTCATGTTTGCGCTCGTAGTACGCCCGGATCTTTCACTTCTATCAATTCGAACACATTCTACCTTTGAAATAGCAACACCACCCTTCAGCAAAATCAATTAATTCATATTAATTTCCATATAAATAAATTAATGGAAACAAAACATTAGTGCTTTTCAATATTTAAAAAATAAAAAACAACTAGCCTCCAGTCATTCTATAATACCCATAATTTAAACAGGAGTTTTTGTTGTTATAGAATATAAATAAGGAGTAGATTCTACGAAACGAAATGCACCCTGAAAACTGAAAACTTCTTCAGGTAGATGCTCTTAAACATCTGGTGAATTGTGGGCCGTCTTTGTTTGACGCACGCTGTCTAATGGGTTTTGCGTCTACATCTGCGCTGAACATGTCTTGTTGGAATTGAAAAAAAAAAAATAAAACGGGCAGGGCTCTTGAATGCGGGGTTTTTGAACCTTGGCCTCAAATCGTGCTCTTTAAAGGACAATTGCAGAAGCAAATTGCAGACGTTTAGATTAATTAAATTTCAAAGCAAATTATATTTTTTCACCGATGGAAACCCGAGTGGCCTTTTTATTTGGCACAATTAAAACTTGCTGAAATATTTTGATTTATTAGTTTCTGAAACTGCACCGTTCGAAACTTTCAAATTTTGCTTTATGTTTGCTGACTGGAATCTGTATTCTCTTTTAAACGAATGTTTATACTTTCCAGAAAGAAAAGGGGTAGGTAGAAGTTACAGTGAAATTTAAAAAAAGTCGGGAAATAGTATTTTTATTTTTCTATTTGTCTAAGTAACCTTAAAAGGTTTTTAATTGGTTACAAGCAAGTGAAATAAAATAAATAAACAAAGTAATTATAATTTTTTCTTTCCAAGTAAATGTATCACGCGAAAAAACATTTGAAGTGATAATGTTTAAATGGGTTGGTCAGGTAATCCCATCCAACAAAAAAAGATTCTTAAGCAGGTTTTATGGCCGCTTTACAGTTCACAATTATTTATTGCCGGCAATAAAAATTGCAGCGATTTGTATTGCACGCATGCGCAGTGTTATATTTTTATGCAAAGTGCAAATACTATGCATGTGTGCAATACAAATCGCTGCAATTCTCATTGCCGGCAATAAATAATTGCGAACTGTAAAGCGGCCTTTACACACGGAGGCAATTGCAATGCAAGGAATATTGCTGCAATAAATGGCGAGAAAATTGCATGTTGCTCCTCACTTTTTATGATGGCAATTGCATACGTATTGTTAACATAACAAAAATTAAATATTTCAATCTGATACTGTGCCTTAAAACGTATCCTGCAAGACAAAACAGTGTTTCTCGATAATAAAATGTCATGTTCGCTGTATGAAAAATAACCTTAAAATCCCCAAAAACATTCTGCAATGTGATAAAAATTACAGCAAAATGCAAGGGGTGCAATGCAGGAAATTTTGTATCAGCTGATCTTATTGCAGCAAGACGCAATTTCTATTGCGCACAATGAAATTTTAAGATCAGCTGGTGCAAGATTTCCTGGATTGCATCCCTTACATTCTGCTGAAATTTGTATTACATTGCAGAATGTTTTTGCTTTGCAGGTATTACATTGAAATATTTAACTGTTTTTAAGTTGACAGTACACGTGCAATGTAAGATAACTTGTCACCATGTAAAGCAACGAACAATACGCAATTTTTTCTTGTCGTTTATTTCAACTATGTTCCTTGCACTGTCTTCGTGTTAAGCCTGCTTAAAACTTTCATTATGCGCATGCGTACAATAGAAATTGCGTCTTGCTGCAGTACAAATTGCATCGTGTAAAGCGATCTTTAGGCTGTATTACCTTTACCTTTATTCCAATGTCTTCTTCCACTTTCTTTTTAAATAAACTAATCTAATATGACAACAGATAACAGTCTAAAAAGAATGATTCCAGGAAGTTCTTACATTTTCTAGATAGAAGTCATTTTTACGCTTTTAATAATCATATAAAACAGGTTTAAAAAACTCTTTGTCTACCATTGCTGATACAGGGTGATCGAAATTATTATCCTGATCCTACACTGCTTTCCACGAGCTTGAAAGCGATATTTACATCCCATTATTAAAATCAAGTTAGCAACATAGGGACATCTGGGAAAGTTAGTCGATATCTCAAGATTTTGTTGACAGTTTATTGCCGTTGCTTCATGGAAAATGGTTTATTTCATTGTAATAGCAATCTGATTAAACAATAATTATGTTCTTTATTAATAAGGTTTGGTTTGGATGTAAGTTTCATGCACTGCTTTTCATTCTAACCTTTATGTGATAGATGTATATATTGAAGTCAAGCTCACGGAGCTTGTGTAGGATCAGGACAATCAATCTCGATCTCCCTGTATGTCACTAGAGTCTGCATTATACCAACGTAAGTACCTACCTTACATTTCAAGCTTTAAATCCTCTTTTTATGCTAACAATGCCGTATTTTACTGTTTGCCTGTGAATTTTCTATATTGGCAACATTGAATACTAAATATTTTTGGCGCTATTTTAATAATTTCTCACGAGAGTATCATATGATTTATGTACAAGTACATCTTCCTATTGTAAATGTTTGGTATTTAAGAGGTTTTTAAATGCTGGTACTTTCAAGTACCGTCAGTAGACAAAGAGTTAAAAAAGTTGTCACTGTTTACATTTTCTTTATTAAGTTAAGTTTTTCGTTAAATTTGTAAAGGCAAATGCTTGTGGACGTATGTATAAGTATCGCTCGTCATTTTTTAAAAATTTTTTTCAACTTTTTTTAGTTTAAAAACTATAAAGACAATCAAAATGGACAATATAAAGTGTTGAATCAAAATGAAGTACTCAATTTAGCATTTTTTTTTCTCTTAAAAATTGACTATGCGGTAAATTTCCAGTAAAAAATTCGCGTTTTTTTTTAAATTTGTGAATAAAATATTGGACCAAAACTAAGTGTTCTGTGTTTGAAAAAACTGCTTATAAATTCGAAAGATAAGCAAATTGTATTGTGTGTGAATGTTCCTTTTTGTTTTCCAAATTTCGTTACCAAATTTAGATCAAGATACCTTCCAGCGTTTCTGTAAAGTTATGACATTTTTTACAGCATTCAAAGAGTTTTGAAGAATAATTTCCATCGATATCCGATATGTACTTATACAGGGTGTTTCGTAATTGCACGGCACTAGTTTAGGGATGTCATCTGTAGCCCGAAACAAACAAAAAAGTTCATATAAACATTTGTCTCAAACTAATTTATTACTCAGATACTGAGGTATAAATATGGAAGATTTAATAATAAAACATTCAGAGTAACTGGTCAAAGTGGCGTCTGTTTTGTTGAATGCAGCATTCAGCCTTAAGTCACTGTGGTACCATAGTGACTTAAGGCACCATCCATTACCTAGGCAGTCACCCTATTTATCTTTAACCTTCAATATCTCGATAATAAATTAGTTTGAGACAAATGTTTATGTGAACTTTTTTGTTTATTTCGGGCTACACATGACATTCCTAAACCAGTGCCGTGCAATTACGAAACACCCGGTATAGTTCATGTCCTTTAATTGCCCTAAAAAATATCAAAGGCACTTAAATCAGAGGATCTTGCAAGTAATTGCAGATTTTTAGTCTCTCAACTGAAAGCATTACTGTAGATGGTATAATTGCTCTAACAAAATAGTGTTACATATCATACAATAAGAAAGAGACGACGAGAATTTAGAAAGTTATATTTCACGAACATTTATTTCTCTACTGTCTATCGTAGGTTCGTCAAAATACTTTGATGTTTGTGTAAATCTGGTTTTGATACTTATTAAAGGACAGGTTGAATGGAATTAGATAATTCGACTTCATAACACGGGTGCAAATAGGTATCTCAATCTCATTATTGTAAAAATTAAAAATCTTATAATATTTATTTATGAAATAGTAGTTATTGATCGGGTTAAGGACAGTAATAATAACTATTTGTTCATTCAGCTGAGGTTTCGGTATATTTAAAACCTTCTTGTGATTCATGTTACACTATTGGTTTGAAATAAAATTAGCACAAAATTGTATAAAACGTTTTATACAATTTTGTTTCAAAATTGTATAAAACGTTTTATACAATTTTGTGCTAATTTTGATTCAAACCTATAGTTTAACATGAATCACAAGAATTTTGATAACATAACCTGTAAGTGAAACTGATTTGTACCTACCAGACTCGTGTCTGATTGTTTCGTTTCTAAATTCTAGGTAATTTTTAACTGACCTCATGATCGAGGCGACACTTCACAATTCATTGGTTCAGAGGTAAATGTTAAACAATTTTTCAAAATTTTTAAACTAATTTTTGGCAATATAACTTTGTAGGCTCTGAAGAAGGTTTTAAATATATAACGAAACGTCAACTGAATGAACAAATAGTTATTATCACTGTCCTTAACCCGATCAATAACTACTATTTCATTATTACATCCAGGACACAAATTTATCTTCAATATTTATTTATGTATCGATGGTATAATTAGGAGATTATAGCCCGAGAGTATGTTTAAAGCACGACACGAAGCGGAGTGCTTTTAAATGCTTGAGGGCTATTATCTACCATTACGCACGTGGTACATACAACGTTTTATTTTATTTTGGCAAAAATTTATGGATTCAATATTTTTACATCGTATGCGAGTGATGTACACGTCGCTTCCATAAAATAATTATGTAAATTGTTTGCGTTACTATGGATTTGTTTACGTTACTACGGGTTTGTTTACTTTAAAGCCGTTGAGCAATAAAGGTCAAATTAAACCCACAATAGGGTGCCCCTTCTCTGTTATAAAAAATACAAAAAAAAACAATATAATATATACAACGTTATAATCTGTTCAAATTGAATACATAATTTTTTCTTATCGCTTATACTAGAAGCGTATACGTAAGTAATAAATACAATAAATACGGTGTGTTCGGAAATAAATGAAGGGTGTTTGAATTTAGCGCGCTGTCGTATTAGTAACTTTCACCTTATAACGTTGGTGTTCCTGCTGAGTGTGATGAATTGTCGTAAATTTCTTCAGTAGCGTGCTGTTTTTGTTTACATTTTGATATCCTAATTTTACTATTATTATCAAAAAAGGGTTTTCGTATTATCACTTTTACTAACTATATTTTTCATGGTAAACGAAAAATATCCACGTAAACATGTGCTGCCAATGGTAAGCAGTACAAAATGTAGTACCAACTACAAATAAAATAATCGAGCGCGAAATTCAAACGCCTTCCAATCATTTCTGAACACACTGTACATACATTGCGCCTACTTAAAGCATTTTCTTGTCCTTGAAAATTATCACAAAATATGTACAGGTATGTCCGTTAATAATGGAATTAGAAAAAAACTGAGCACGCAATATAGTAAAGACTTTTTGATAAGAAAGTTAAATATGTATGTATATGAATCGCCATCTATGCTACTTATACTGATTATTTTTGAAAATAATTTCAATGAACCATACTCCTATATTTTTTAACATCTAAGAAATGCATTTAATAGTATCTATGGCTTAGACTTTCATTAATTAATTAAATAAATTATTTAATTCATAAAAATAACCTTTTTTATTGTTATTTAGAAATTAATTGTGAAAGAATACAATTAACATGCTTGTATATAATTTAAGAAAATTTGTTTCCTTATACAGTTATTTTTAACAATTAAATGATAATAAAAACTATTGTTTCGCTTAAAATCGCTTATTCACTCGTTACGTATTTCGGCATTTACGCCATCGTCTGGAGTTTTAAACAAAAACAAACAAAAGTTTTAAGTTTTAAGATTTTAGGTGAAACAATACCAAGTGTTTTATTATCATTTAATTGTTAAAAATGTTTCACCAAGAGCCGACAGTTGCATCCATCGAATTTTTGACAGATATTTTTATTCTGTGATATTAACATTGTTGTGTTTAATTATTTGTGCAACTAGACATGTGGAAACTACCCACCAAACAGGGGATAATGGTGTTAAATCTAGCTCTGCATTATTCAAGTGTGCAGAAATGTATTGTTTATGATTGTATTGGCTTTTTATGGAACATAAATTTATGAGACTGTTTTGTTAACCGGAAATTGAATTTCTATTTAAATAATAATATAAAAATGGTTTATTTTTATGAATTAAATAATTTATTTAATTAATTAATTAAAGTCTAAGTCATAGTATTTATGCATTTTTTCCATTATTAACAGAGATACATACAGAATATCGTTGAATATGGGACAGCCTGTACATAGGTATAATTTGTCGGGTTCAATTCAATTTAAAAGTGGACGTTTTACTGTGTAGACAACTTCTTTGTGTGTCCTTTATGACAAGTAATAAATAACCAGGCTAGCTAAGGGAAACCAAACAGAGATATGTAAAGCCATTGATTTTTTAAACAAATATTAAAAAATGTTTCACTTTATTAGAAAATATCCACTTTTCAGTTTTCCTTTGTTTAAAAAAAATCAAATTACAATTACGTCCCTCTTTTGAATTTCCCGTAACAGCCTTTTATGTATTTATTATTTACCAATGAAATAGTACAATTAGAAATGCCTTTAGCTGGCAATGTCTGGCTCCAACATAACCTCTGTGTTTGTTTACTGCGGACACAATCTCTGATTGGTCCTTTTCTACGTGCATCGTGGAAGGAATTGTAATTGGTTGTAATTCCGTTTGTAAACAAACCATGGGCGTCACACATTACACTTAAGGGTTTGTAAGAAACTAAGGAATTTATAAAAACTTGTGATAAAGGTGCAGTTTATGATTCTCATTATGAAACTGAAAATTCGAATGTGAGATTGGTCTAAAATCTAAATAATATCCTTACGGTACACAACGACTTTGCCCCCTTTAAGAATGGTCCCGCCATTGGCGCTGTGGGATATGTAAACAAAAGCATTGCCGTTTTAGAAGTTATCTTCGGTTTAACAGACCACTACGGTATGGCGTATCTAACTATAATAAATCATTGTTATTCACCCTGAAGAAGCTGTCAACTTACAGCGAAACGTCGACTTTTTAAATCGACAATTGTCTGACAAATCATAATTACATATTTTGTAATAAATACATAATTAATAAGACAAGTAGAAATTAAAAAGAAAAGAAACATTGTAATTTTTCTTTTGACAAACAGTTAGAAAACCCAATATGGAAACTGTTTTCTTTTTTTTTTAATCGCTATTGAGCTTCATAATTTAATTCCTATACATACATAGCACTTTTTTTAAATATTTTATTAATTTTATATTTAATTTAATCGCATGTAAAATAATGTAAATGGATCTGGCTTCCAATATACATAATTTTTTTGAGAATTTGTTAAAATGATCCCGTCGGGTTAATAATAAAGTAATAGCAGTTTCAATTTTAAACTTTTTAGTATTCTGGGAATTTATTTAATGCGTAGGCGTAGTTTATATGGGCCATTTTGGTGTCCGGCTGGTTATGAAATTAATTCTTGATGAGAAGGAATTTCAAAAGAAAATTGAAGCGTGTTATTCCCAAAGGGTCTAAGTGCCAAATTTTACTAAATTCGTATTTTTCTATAAAAGGGATCTATGTGCTTTGGCTGCACACATTAGAAAAGTTTCTAAGTGTTTATCTGATGTGGAAATATTTTATATAATTATACTCTCTCGAGCGCGCCTTTAACAACAAGGATCATTTTCCTTAATTTTCTAGGAGTTACGTTTTTGGCACTTAGACCCTTTGGAATACCATGCTTCAATTAATTTTTTCATGGACCTTTGTTTGCTGGCCACCCTCTCATTAAGTAATTTTTTTTTAAGTATGTAAAGTATTTACGGATCTTGATTTCATCGTTCCAACAAATTATTATGGATTATTTTCATAGATGTTTTCACATTTAACATTTTGGCTGATTGTATCAGAATTCTGACTTTCTTTAACTTGTTTTCGGTTTATATTTAGATTTTTGAGAAAAATTAATGACTTTTGGAATTACGTATTAAGGAAAATTCGGATTACAACTTACGTGCTGTTAAAATAAAAGCATGTTCTGACAAAAGAGGTTGCACTGTACGTATATACTCTGTGTAACATATCATATTAACATTATTAGGTATTGTAAAATAAAAAATGATTCACCAGATTACAGCTGATCATTTTCGAACAAATTCACATCATTCGTGCATTACATGCTTATTTATATTTCTTGATACATATACAATTCTTTCAGAATTTAATTTACTTGCCTTGCTTGATTTGATAAAGGCAAGTAAATCAAGTACGTAAATAAAATACTATCATCTCGTGCTACAATGTTTGTATTTATAATTGTGTGAAAATGTAATTAATTAAAAAAAATAGAAGCAATTTAGCATATTGTGTAAGATTTTATTAATGAATTGTTCGATTGTGTAAGCACATAAATAATACCCACAGATGTATAAGTGAGTTTTGCTTCTCAACTGACACCTATTTGTTACAGCAGACTTTACAAAAATCCTCATTCATTCAAGTTCACTGACCCAAGTGGGCCATAATTAATCATACATCTGTTCTTTAACGAGATTTAAGAAACTACTTTTTAGGCATGAATGTTACTGCATTCGTTCATGGAATTTAGAATATAATGGCGTGTTAATTACATTAATTTGTTATTATTATTATTATTCTTTTAATGTTTGGAGTTTGTAAAACTGTAGGTAGTATTAATATACGAACAAAAATATGTGATATTCTGACAAACAACGCCATCGAGGTTATATAGTGACGTCAATGTATTTTTCAGTGGACCTTAGCGTCGAGATAACCCTTGACCTGGAGGGTGTCTTCCTTATCTACCGGCTCCAAGGCCTTTTAGTTAATAGACAGGTTCTTGGACTTCGATATCCAAGTCCCTCCGGAACGTTTCAGCGTTGTTTTTATTTTTTCCCGGATTAATTTATGGTGACATTTTTGCTTGCAGCGATAAGAGAAAAAGAGAGGCTGGTTCAGATAAATCCGTTTTATTAAGTAAATGATTTTTAGAGGCGTTTCGCGAGCTGCGTGGCGTCGCATTTTTTCAGACGCTACCTGGTATTTGGAGTTATTTTCAGTCGGTAACTGCGCTTTTTATTTGATGCTCGTTTTGCAGGTGCATGACTTGAAACGCTTTTTTATTGCTTCTAAATTTGGCGACCTAATTTATTATTTATTTGCGTGCCTTCTCAAATGACATGTTTCGTTTAATGAGTGTGTCATGTGTTTATAAAAAAGCTGCGCGGCTCTGGAACTACATTTTATTACAATCGTTTTATGCCTTGTTATTTCTGGCGAAATGTTTTCAAATCTAGGAGCTCCCGCGCCCACTAGATAACCGCCGCATATGCTCTAACTTTTTGGGAAGGGGTAAGTGTCGAGTTTATTGACATGAATTAAAATAAAACGAACACTTCAAAGAAAATGGAATATTTAAGAGACTTTTATATCACCTAGTTTATAATCAAGATTTTAATCGACATGACATATTTTTTAATACTATTCTTTGGTTTTTTACAATTTCTTAACCATTGACTTCCAGAAAATTGTCTATCTAGCTGTGAAGAAGAGAGGGGGTAATTTAAACCTTTTTATTTTTCAATATATTCTCCATTTACATAAGTCCACACACTTGTGCCACTTTTTTCCAGTTGTTCCAACCCACTTGAAACAATTCTTTTGGAAGCTCCGCAAAAAATTGTCTGGAGCATCTTTTAGATCCTGATCTGAAGAAAATCACCTTCCTCGCAGTTTTTTTTTGAGTTGTCGAAATAGGTAATAGTGGGAGGGTGCCAGGTCTGGACTATATGAAGGATGGTCTAGTTCAATAAAGCCAGTCGATAAATTCCTTAACTTTATTTGCAATTATCATACAAGAGAAAATTTCTGTACAGACCTTATGAAGTCGTTTTTGTTCATGAATTTTTTTTAAAGGTTTTGGCATATATTCAATTAGAAGGATACCCTCACTATCCCAAAAAATCGTAGCCATCCATTTTCCTGTAGATCTTTGTGTCCGTGCCTTTTTCGGGGGAACCTTTATGAGTCCATTGCATAGATTCTTGTTTTGTCTCTGGGACCTAAAATATACCCAATTTCAACGCCAGTGATAATTTGTGAAAGTAGGTTTGGATTCTTCTCTAAAGAGACTAAATTTTACGCAAAAATCATTTTCTTTCGGCACAATTTCTGTTGTACGTCAACAGAAAGTACAGATACTTTGCTAAAGCTTAAAGTGCAATTTTCTTAAAGCTTTCAACTTCTATAGCAATTCAGAAGTCGGTTCTTCATCCCTAAATCCTCACCTTTTTTGCCATTTCTGTATTTCGAATCTTCCACCTCTTGAATCGTCCTGAATGGATTCTCTACCCCAACGAAACTGTTTTGATCAAAATTTGACTTGGAAGTATGTATGTTGAGTAATCATGTTATACACTATCGTCATTCTCTCATCAATATTTGTAAGGGTATTCGCTTGTTTAGTCAAAAATTTTATTACTAACTTCAACACATTTTCTATTTTTAAAAGTATAATAAGTCCTATTTTTTTAAATTTCTTTGCTGAAATTGTAAGAAGACTTCTTGGAAACCACATCATTTTTTTGTCGTTATCTTTACACTTTTGAGATTAAAATTTCCAATATTAGTTTTCCCGTTTTCTTGATCGTCCCAAAATAACACAATTGTACCGAAAAGGTGTATCTAAAATATATGTTTTTTTTTTTAATTTGGAAAATGAACCAATTTTCTCAGTCTTGGATGGAACGGTATTAAAATGGTGCAATCGCAAACTTGGAGTCTTTTATTTGCTGATATTTATATCATTTTACAATCATGTTTAAAAGTAAGAAAAGAATGCTTGAATATCTAGTAAAGTAGATAATTTATTTAGTTATTGAAGTTTAGTAAAACAAGTTTTCGAAGTCATAGGAAAAAAAGGAGAGGAAAGCCAGAAGAATTTGGAAGAAAGAAGTGCGAACAGCAGTTAAAGGAAGAAGAGTAAAGCTGGAGAACGTAAAGGAGTTGACAGGAGATAACAACCGAAAGGCGGAAGAGTTCTAGGACTAAGAAAAAGAAAAGAAGTATAATTTTGACTGTATTACTCAAATTTTTCAAAATTACATCCAATAGTATTTCTGCCATTAAGCATAATTTAGTTAAAATAGCCAAATATCTTGATGAAACCAATTTGTATGTTGTAAATTGCTGACTTTTGGATTACTGATTTAGATGTAGTAATTACCTAAAGCTTCAGCTGCAGCAAGCTGCATTCTATTGCAAGGACCATTAATTATAAAACAGCTTATTGAATTGTGAAAGTAAACTTACATGACAACAATAGCAGTGTGATGACAATTCTAAAGCTTGCAGTAGACATTACTTTTCTTTTCCAAGGCCCAAGCCTTATGTAATTATATTCTGAACACATGGTGCATTACTTTCTTTGCTAATGTTATTAGGGAGTTGTCATGACAAAGTTTCAACATTGCTCCACTTGTTCGTTGATAGAGCCAGATTCACAGAAACAATGAGAATTTTTGATTAATGTCCGGTTTCTGGAACGTTACATAAAGTTATTGGTCCGATAAAAGTAAACGTTGCTATGGCTACACATGTTAGAACTATAGGAATATTTTATTATATCTATTAGTTAACTTTATGAAACGTTTCAGAAACCTGACCTAAGAAGAATAATGTGAGACAAAACTGTACATGGTAAAGTAGGGTGTGAAGAAGTGAAATGTGTAATATTAAACTCGTAAGAATCAGAAGAAAATGCTGAAATAAAAATGTAACAATTTACCAAAATATAAAAGTAGACATGCCAGTGGGATAAGGAGGAAGACTACGAAAACTTCTAGTGTGCTAGAGATCCACATCTGAATAGGCTTCATTGGAAGAATGAGTCTGAAGTATTCCTGGGAGAAAGAAGAAGAAGATATATCTAGTTTTGCCAATTACTGAATTGAGACGTTCATAAATAGTTAAATCAATTAATTTTTTCTTTAAATTCATTAACAAAACAATTTTTTTAGTACAGGGACTGGAATACTTGTAAAAGTAAGTTTGTTTCGTCAAAAGGCCTCATGCAATGTTCATTTGAAATGAATATTTTTGAGCAGCATCTATAATTTTTGCTCTAGTATCCAAGTAAAAGGTAGAACTCTAACTAGTAGGATTACGGACGAATATCTTTCGAACTGCTTCACAGTTAATCTCCCTTGAATGTTGAGTAATGTTGTTTTAAGTAAGAAGTCAAATGTTGCAATTCCAAGCACCGTTTGGTTTGTACAGAACTCAAAAACAGAAGTCAAAGTAAATAAGTATGTATCCGTGCTTTATGATAAAATGCACTGTGTGATTTTTTTTCGCTCATAGTTTCTGGGTGAATTTTCGTACTTCAATACAAAGAATTGAAGGAGATAAGCAATTTTTATTACCATGTCATCTCTGAAGGCAAAGTAAAGTAGTGTAATTATTAAATAAGTAAGTATTCATATCTACAATTGATTTTTAAAGACAAGCTTTTCGAAGCGATGAAGAGTATTTGGACAAGAGCCAATTTTCGTCTCCCGAAATTAATTAAAAAGATCTTAATCAGTTGAGGCCGCATTACCTTTAATAAATTACGGGCATTGTAAATTGCATTAAGGCGAACTGTTTACAACATTATTTAGTAAATAATATGCACATCTACTAATAGCCGTTTCGACTAATCCTTTGAAAATAAAACGCGCTCTAAATTTTCCACGTTTAAAGTTAATATTTCAAGTTCACGTGTTTGTCGTAAACATGTCGACGGCGTGAGTGCTCCTTTGAATAAAACACATCCCGCATTTCAAAATATAATTATAATTTATCCAGGTAAACAGGCGAATAATTCACTTAATTACTAACGGCGGAGCTCCGGGCCATAACTCTGTTCACCTTCCGTCGATTTATTTTAAACGATGGGACGATCTCGCGGACAACTTAAACATACGCCACGTGCACCAATTGGCAGACGGGGCTAATAATTTGCCGTGCAAATAAATCCCGGTTAACGTGCTGGGATTACTCTAATTAAAATCACGTGGCATTTATGTGTATACATCTTTATGTGTGTTTGATAGAGTCGAGGTAGAGAGAGGTTAGCTTTGATAAATTGACAAGCACATCCGCGGAGGTTTATTGCTGACGCCACACTGTCGCATCTTCGTTATTGCTTTGGAAATTGTAAATTACGTATAAACGCACTAGATACCAGAATAGAATCTATGTGATTTCACTATTAAAATAATTCCTCTTAAATTATTCTTAACTAATTGCAACCTACTACATACTTCCAACCATCAAGAATATCAATTACTTCTTACATGCCCAAATGAATAAGGGAGCAATAAAATTAAAAAATTACTTAAATTACAATAAAAGTAATTATTTAAGATATGTTTTATATCAATCTTAACACCGCTGGTTGAGTAGAATGGTTCATTAGGAAGAGTTTTTTTTTAAGAGCTTCATATCTCCCATATATTTTTTTTTTTGGTAAATGGTACCAAGTCTATTCAAACTACCTATACATTAAGAAGTAAGATCTGTCTCCCCATGATGTATACCTCAGAGTGATTGTACAAAGTATCTGGGCTTACACCTGCTTGAAGACCCATATCTTCTTGAAAAGAAAACACCTTGGTCTGCAGTTAAGAAAGTACTATTGGCTTCTGGGTCCCAGATCTTAACTCTCACTAGAAAATATGTTAACTACTGATCGTTTTCTTACTATATGTCGATCGTATAGATCTGAGTTAAGAAAATATACGATGAAATGACATGACATGACAAAAATTAGAAGGAGATAGTTGACTTATCGATCGATCGGCATAAATTGGAGAAATGAACTGTATTTATAGTTATATTAAAATCCATTTGGACTTATGGTGTAGATGTAGGGAACTGCGAGTGAATCAAGTATTGAAGTACTATAAAGTCGAAAATTCTGAGAATAGTAACAAATGCCCCATGGTATGTATCAAATAACATGTCACACCATGACCTTCGAGTGCCGATCGTGAGTGAAGAACTGAAGTGTGGTAGTAGCCGTTACATGGCGCGACCCATGTACCAATCTATTGGACAATAATCAAGCTATACGCATCGCCTGAAGAGGAAGACTCCTATGGACTTAATTTCATAATAATTAGAGTAAGATTAGACTAGCTTCTAGGATGACTAATTCAAATCTGTAAATTCATCACAAACAAAACTAAATAGGTTAAGCCCAAATTCACGTCTATAAACTAAACACAAATCGTTTATTGCCCTTAGGCAACTCACGAATATATTTCGGAGTTAAAAAAATATGTTTTCATAAGCTTGAGGTGAAACAAAAGAGATTAAGTTAGCAACAAACGAGAAAGAGCTCCAAGAAATTATGAGAAGATGTGTAGAGGAGACACATAAAACTATTCTATGGAATACGTAAGCAAAATTATGAAAATAGGAAGTCAAGGGAAATTGACACAGCAAGGCGAAATGATGAGGGAAGAGAAAACGACAAGTGGATAACGAAAGCGAATAACAGTAACAAATAATGATAGATAAGATACAAATACGTATCCAAACATCAAGTGCTTGTATGGCTGTGAAACATGGATTTTAAACAACCAGCCTACAACAAATCAAAAGAAGGTTTAAGGAGTTGGGAAAGGACGGGATAAAACCGAAGAAGGACGAATGAAGAAGTATGCGTAAGTTGTAGTGAAACAAAATAGATGATGATATAATAGTTATAAGATTATTACGGTGGCAACAATTACTTGGAAAGAATGTCGAGTAACTGGACCGTAAAAGAAATAGCATGAAAGGAGTCTGATTACAAAAAGAGTGGAGGGAGGCTGTCTCAGAAGATTTGAGGGAAAAGGAGGTACAAAACTGGAAGGACGGAGACAATGTGGAGTAACAAGACGTAAAGGAAATAGCATGAAAGGAAACAGATTTGAGGACAAAGTGAAAGATGGAAGATATGGAAAGAGATGATAAAGTTAGGGACGTAAAGATCTGTGTAAAGGGATTTTTATATAAATGGTACCGGTATATAGAGATTTATGGGGCTTGGGTGCCAATGATTTTATTCGATATTAAAGTATCTCTGAGAGGTCTTTATAATACATAATATTGACTAGTGCCATGATTCACTGGAAAGTCAAGACATACAAACCAAAGCTAGGAGACTAAATGGCCTGTAGTTATAAAGTGATATAGATCGGCCGTCGTGATTATAGCGATTGCACCGTCAGACATAGTAGTAGGCGTTTTTGTTGTTTATATAAAATAATAGAATATAATGTTTGATTTTTTTGATGAGATTAAAATCCTTTTTCACCTTAATTTAAAGTGTAAATTAAGAATCTACATCAATTGGCGGCCCAAACGTGGGGCTTGTGCTCTTTAATGGAAATTGAAGGACACAAAAGAAGAACTCGTGCAAGATCTCATAGTCAAGATATCTCTTCTGGGAGAGACAATAAAAACCCAGTGGCGCCCAAGACACAAAGCGATAACAGAATGTTATCGGAGAGCGGAGATCAGTCGCAACCCAGTCTCCCATCACTCCCTTTGCCTATATATTCTGGAGCCGACGAAGAGGATCCAAAAGATTTCATTGCCCAGATGGAGGACTGTCTTACCTCTTTGAAGCTACCGAATAGATACTGGATCCAGAAAGTCGAGAAACAACTAGAAGGAGAAGCCAAACATTGGTGGTCCAAATATAAAGGTTGCAATCTTGATTTTACGCAATTTCGTGAACGATTGATTTCTCATTTTGACAATGAAGTAGTTAAATCACGAATTCTAGTACGAATTCTATCAGAAGAACAACAAAAAGGTGAATTATCAGAAGCATTCTTATTGAGGAAAGGTTGGTTGGCGGATAGAATTGCTTACAGAGATAAAGATACGTTGATGGTAAACAATATTAAGCGATTATTATTGCCTGAGTATAGGCTCAGTTTTGAAATTCCGGTCCTGCTTTCTTACGAAGAAATGTTGAACAGAGCTGTGATTCTCGATAACGTGGCTTTAGAGGCATCACCATTACAAACAACCATGGCTCGGGATTCGACAACGAGAAGTCACTCTGAGGAATGTCAACCGCCTAAGTGTCAACATTGCCCGGAATATCATTGGCACCGCGAATGTCCCATAAAATTTGGTTTCCGTGGGAAATCTCAGAAAAATCAGGAAAACTGATTACAGGCCGGGGACATCGCCCTTCCCTGGTCGTAAAATCTGATGGCGAACCGAAATCTCAAAAGACACCTGTCATAGTGCCGCAAGTGAAAAATAGTTTAGTTTCGGACAAATGTCAAACGTCAGTACCCAATTCGCGAAATACACACCTCAAAGTGCCGTGCGACCAAATACTTTTATTCAAGTGCGTCCGTGCCCATTTTCTCCAGACAATATCTCCAGAGTTATCTTCCGATTTAGGTCAAAATAAGAGCTTCTCAAGTTCGAAATGTTCCAACTTCGATTTACGCACGATTACGGGAAGATCTCTACCTCGTATTCGTCTGCAGATTGGCGACAAATTAATTGAAGCGCTTCTAGATACCGCAGCAACTCACAATTGCCCGTGCTTCCCTTTGCGAGTAAAATCTATCCAGAGCAGTCAACTCGTGTTAATCTAGCTGCAAAGGATACATACCTTACTTTGTTAGGACAAGCCGAAATTTCCTATCAAATAGGATACTGTGAATTGTCGGATACATTCATGATTACAGAAGAACTGCGTGACGACTTGATCCTTGGATATCCATGGTTTGAAAAATATGAAGCTATGCTTGATTTCGCCAGAAAAACTGTACATTTTGGAATGGAGAGACGACAAACAGTATTTTGGCAGGCAAGAATATCGCCGATTACTCGGCCAGCCACTTCTGTCAACGAAGTACAGCATCAAGTACCAGCTGACCTCATCGAAGAATTCAGTCAAATGCTGACAGACTTTCAGCAAGTATTTAATCCCGGATCGTCCCAAGAAACGACCAAGACCATCTCTCATGAAATCCGGCTGCAGGAGACTGCTCCTATCCGACAGAGGCCATATCGATACAGTGACGAGAAGAAACGCATTATCGGAGAACAGGTAGAACAAATGTTAGCTGCAGGAATCATCGAGCCGTCCACGTCACCCTGGAGTTCCCCAGTTGTGTTAGCAGCACGGAAGGACGGTCGCCACCGATTTTGTGTAGACTACCGCCAGCTTAATGCACGAACAATGGACGCTCCAATCTCACTGCCCGTAATTCATGATGCTCTGAGATCTTGAGCTGCCTGCATTTTTACATCTCTCGATTTAAAGGCAGGATATTGGCAGATTCCAGTATCTCCAGAATCGAAACCATATACCACATTTACGACACCTGATGGAGCCTCATACCAGTTTCGAGTTATGCCCTTCGGCCTGAAAAAATGCTCCTCCACTTTTCAGAGACTGATGTCTCAGGAAGTACTCGCCGGTTTATTTCGTAGATGCTGTATTGCATATTTGGATGACATTATAATTTACAGCAGCTCTTGAAAGAACACATGAAACATTTACGGATGGTGTTAGAAAGATTACAAGCCCACGGCCTAACTTGTGCAGTCGAAAAAATGCACATTTGGAGCTTCTTCGTTAGTTTATCTTGGCCATCGCATTGAAAACGACTGTATTATTCCTAAAGATGAACATATACAACAAATTAAGAGTATCCAAGTTCCCAGAAATCGCAAGCAGCTACGTCGCTTCATTGGATTGTGCAACTGGTTACGAGAGTACGTACCACGATTTGCTGAGATAGCTGCACCTATGACGGACATGCTCTCATTCAAGAGGAAGTGGAGGTGGACAGACTATGAAAATCAAGCTTTCCAACAAGTTCAGAAGCACTGACTCGTCCCTTTGAAATTACATCGACCTTTGGCTGGACATCGAATGATTTACAAACCGATGCTAGTGGCATCGGAATTGCAGCGGTACTGTACCAAGTAGAAAATAACAAGCGCATCATAGCGTATGCCAGTGCCCATAACACCTGCAGAACGTAATTATCATGTTAACGAACAGGAGTGCCTTTGCTGTTGTTTCTGGGCCATTCGCCGCTATAGACCGTACCTAGAAGGTACTCCATTTCTACTTTGTACGGACAGTAAAGCACTGACGTGGTTAAATGCGACGCGGGATCAACGAGCTAAACTTACACGTTGGGCACTGTTGTTGCAAGAATATCAATTTGAAATTCAACACTGTCCTGGATCACAGAATGAATGCCCGATGCTCTTCCCGGAATCCAAGTCAAGAAGATTCTGGAGAAGATCCGCCGTCGTGGAACGTATGTTGCCACCAGAAGGAAATAATCAACTACTGGAAACTGAAATTCCAGCACTCATGGCTATACACTTTTATCCGACGAAATCATGACAGTCCAGAGGAGAGATCCTTCAATACAACAGTTAATACGAATTTGGTGTGAACTTGAAACTAGCGACAATCCTCAATACAAGTCCGGTCAACAAAAATTCCATCAACATTATCTAGTACATGATGGTTTACTTTGGTGGAAACATGATTTTCAACGGAAGCTGGTAGTTCCCAGAAATCTTCGAGTCAAGGTGTTAGAAGAATTTCACGACAGTTCAACAGCAGGACATCCAGGACGCGATGAAACCTTACGTGCCATTCGGACGCGATACTACTGGCCTCGAATGTGCGCAGCTGTAGCAAAGCATGTTGCGGCATGTTTGCTTTGTATGGCATGCAAGAAGGGAACTCGTCAGGCAGCTCCCCAGAGACCTCGCGTTCCTCGTCATCCCTGGGAAATAGTTGCAGTAGATATTATGGGACCATACCCGGAAACCAGAACAGGGTATCGTTACATACTTATGGTGACGGACATCTTCACGCGATGGGTAGAAGCATTTCCTCTGCGTAATGCCACTGCAAAGGAAATAATTCCCATGCTAGAAAATGAAGTTTTCTTCCGATATGGTTTTCCTGAAAGAATAATGACTGACAATGGACGTCAATTTATAGCAGGAAGGTGGGTCCAAGCCTGTCGTGCATGGAGAACCGAACTCTACTACACGCCACCTTACCACCCTCGCACTAACCCTTTGGAGAGACGTAATCAAGAAATAAAGAAGGGTCTCCGTCTCAGTCTCCAGGGTGATCGCCATAGGAATTGGGACTGCAAATTGTTTCAAGTTTTATTTCAAATACGATGTCGTCGCAACGCTGCCACTGGTTATACTCCAAGTCAAGCCATGTTGGGTTACGAGTTACCTCGACCAGGAGAAGCTGATATTATGGGAGGACAGACTAAAATCGACCATGACGAGCGTTTTAAACGAATTCGCCAGCGTCAAGCCCATTATCAGTCAACCTATGCAGGCCCGGAACAATTACCGCGCTATAGTGTTGGAGATTTAATCATGATACGAACACATCCGATAGCCCAAGGTAATTCTGGAATTACTCCTGCATTTTTGCCAAAGTGGGCTGGTCCATGTACTATCCGTGAACTGTTGGGAGGTTCAATGTATCTTGTAGATCGAGAAGGAAGAATGACGAGGGTTCATCAGGATCAGTTGCGTCTAGCTCCTCAGCAACATCGACCCGATCAAGAAAATAATGAAAGTTCCAGAGAATGACAAGACCACGCCACTGTGAATGATGAAGTTATAAAGAATCGGAGGATAATTGATAATCTTGTTATTTTATTAATTACCGGTGTCCCTGGTGCAATCGCTTCGAAAGCGGGGCGGATTGATATAGATCGGCCGTCGTGATTATAGCGATTGCACCGTCAGACATAGTAGTAGGCGTTTTTGTTGTTTATATAAAATAATAGAATATAATGTTTGATTTTTTTGATGAGATTAAAATCCTTTTTCACCTTAATTTAAAGTGTAAATTAAGAATCTACATCAAAAGCTATGTACTTACATAAGTTAGAGATATATGGGGTTTGGACGTTAATGATTTTATTGGATATTAATACAGTGAAAGCTTCCATAGCGGACAGCTCTCTTAAGCGGACACCTCTCTTAGCTGGACAGTTTTTAATCTCCCATTTTTGTAATTTACATGCATTTGCATCTCTCTTAGGCGGACACCTCTAATGCTTTCACTGTACTCAACTATTTTCAATGTACAAAAATGTTTTTAATTTTTAAATATAAAATATTTTATATTAGTGACGACGTCTTTGCAAATTTACATGTATGTATGTACATACTTACTCTTTGACATGTGATTGATGGTTTTAAAAATCTTACTAAAAAGGTAAGTGACGATCTTCTTCGTGCATCGCATCGGTGTGAACAAGCCGAACAAAACATCCTCACTCTTTCATCTTGAAGGTGATGCTTTAGTTCGAGAGAGCCGCTGACTGCGCAATATTTTTCGATTGCGAACCTCTTTGTGCCATTCCGTCCTTTAACGACTGTCAGGTGTGGCGAAATTCTTTTATTAGCATAGTCCGTGCGCTCATTCCGTTTTATGTCGGTTTTATGTGCGTTTTATCATAATTAATTCTGGGAGGAGCGATTGAATTTGGGCTTCCTTGTTTAACTTAATTGTGAGAGGAGCCGCTGTAAAAATGATACTTAGACATGAAATTAAATATGACAAATTTCAAAAGTATTTGAAAAGAAACCTCAGTCTCATACGCGCAGACATGTTTGTAGTGATATTTGTATGTAAGTACGTACAATTTGAGGCGTGTAGTTCTAGATTTACGCTACGAAGAGAAGTTCATTTGTATTTATTTTGATAATTCTTTCACATTTCATATGGATTAAAGCATAGTGTTCTGCAATGAAGAATTGGCGATTAAACCCACACATAATGTCAGTCTGTGATAGCCCTTTTTGTTACAGAATTTGGCAAAAGGTATTTGATTGTATTTCATAGATCTTCGGACATCGTCACGAGCATGTCTTCGCGTGCGGAGATAGTTTAACATGTGGGACGCAGTATTGATTTATTTTTTCAATATTTGCTCAGAGTAAAACTGTTTCTATTCGAATACACTGGATTCAACAACTAAATTGTAGTGTGGGAGTTTAACGTCACATAAGATCGTCGTTTTTCAATAGAATCAAGTTTTTTATGCATATATTGGAAAATTTCTTATAAGGGTGAGCAAATAAAAATCAGATTACGAGTGGGCAGTGCAAAGAAAATGTATGTCTGTGATTAAATAAAAAGTCAATAAATTACAGTCCATGAATATATTACATTAATTAATTCAGTTAATCAGAGACATTGCACCGCCTACTCTGATCTGATTTTTATTTGCTCACTTTTTTTATCATACATATATGTAAAATCAGAGTATTAGATATGAACTAATGGTGAGAGTTATTTTGGAAATTAACAGAAAAAGGAAAAAGTTTTTACAATATGAAATATGACTATCATTTTTATAAATAGGCCCTGGTGATGAGAATAAGTCATACATATATTTAATCGAGCCTTCTCTTAACATATTTCGACTACAGAGTTGAACTCCACAATCCTGAAATTATATTTTATGATAGTCCACAACCTTCGGTTACACCATACCTTAGATTTTGCTAAGTCATAACAAACTGTTCAATTTTTAATAAGTATTGAGCTAAGTGGATCTACGATGTTGAAGGTAGAGCATACAACTTTTTTATATTAATATATCCAGCAGTTTCCATGATGGACGAAACAAATGAAGAAATACATGGTATTAAGCGCGTTAATGACAAAGACTGCCACAGAGTGAAGTCGATTCATATGACTCATTTTGTTTTTAGTAAATGTACTGCAATAATACAGAAAGGAGTTACAAAGAAAGTCAATACTCAATAAGGGCATCAGACAAGGAGACGCACTATGCATGTCTCTCTTCAGTTGGAAAGAATAATTAGAGATGTGGGGATAACAGGAGCAAAAATACAAGACCACGTGTAGATATTGGCGTATGCGAAGACGTAGGTAATAACAAGAAATTTAAAAACAATAATAATGTTTATTTTTTTTTTACCATACACCAGATACTGATTATTTCGGAGTGAGTATTGAGTTACATCTCCTCTAAAAGCAAGTGTTTGGCTTGATTTCCTAGCTGAAGAGGGAAGATTTAAAGTATCATAACGTTTTTTAAAATAAGGTTTGCAATGACGATCACTTTTAACACCTGCTATGATACGAATAGCTTTCTTTTCTAGGGTAAAAATGGTTCTCGCATGAGCTGATTTACCCCAAACTTGGAGTTTATATGTCATTCTACTGTGGAATTTTATGTGGTAGACTGAGATGGCGGATTCAACATTTATGACCTGTTTCATACGTCTTATGGCTTGAGACAATTTTGATGCTAGCTACTGTGCATGTTCATTCCAGGTCCTTCTAGTATATAGAGTTAGACCAAGGAAACGGAGTTATCTTGGTCCTCTATCACGTTCGTCAGTCGGATGTAAAGCCAAGTTTCATTGTTTTGTTTGCATTTAAAGCTAATTTGTGGTTGGCGTGATCATAGATACGATCCTCTTTTTGTTAGAGAAGTTATTTGTTTTTGTCACTCTGACTATTAATGTTGTGTCGTTAGCGTATATCCTAATATATTTGCTGGTAGATAATTGATAAATATGGTAAACAAAGGGGGCCAAGGAGTGATCCCTGAGGAACTCCGCTTGTGTTTAAGCGTGTTATTGATATTTGCCCCTGGAAGTCCACAAATTGCTGTCTGTTGGATAGATAAGATATCAACAGTTTGAGTGCTTTGCCTTTAATTCTTGTTTTATTTTGGCTACATGCTATTGAAGGCCTTGGTTAGGTCGCATAAAATTGCTTTACATGTCTCATGATTTTCGAGGGCTTCGCAAATAAAGTTGGTTATTGAAATGGCAACGTCAATGGTATTTTTGCCGGATCGGAAACCATATTGATTGTCACAAATACATTTGTACAACTTTGGAGGATATGGGTAGTATTGATGTAGGCCTATAATAAGAAAGATATTTCAAAAAATAGTCAGTGAAGCAAAAAAGAGGGGAGTAGCAATTAATTAGTACAAAATTAAATTTATGATATGCTGTAAGGAAACTAGTAAAAGAGGATCGTATGGAATATAGGATTTCTTACGAGTTTAGGGTCAATTGGGGTAAATGTAAACGATTTCTTTAATTCTGAAATAGCTGTTTATTTTTATAGTTTGATATACCGGGTGATCAACGGAATTTAAAATTAGAGGAGGCTGTGATTGGTGCTATTTTATGCTGTGTGGTTGGATACCACTGAGAAATGAATAATAAATTGACACTTGTTATATTTGAGGTTATGCTCATGCTTTGTACGATCTTTGATGAGTTAGTAATAAACATTATTTTGCTGCATTCTTGCTTCAACATCCTGCACAACATCAGCCGTCCGCTTTCTTTGACCATCACTACCTGGTTTTCGAGTATTGTAATAGTCTCCGTTTCACGAAATTTTTCAACACACAGACGAATTTGCTGCACTAAATCGGTGTAATTAACTGGAAAATTAGGAAATGCTTCACGAAAATCTTCGATGCAACCAGGAATCGGATAGCTCCATGTCTCATTTTCATGTTTTTGTGCATTTTTGAAATAACTTTCAGTGAGAAAAATTTTATGTCGATTTCCGAACGTTTTTAAAAATAAATGTCACAATTCTGACACTTAAAATTTTTAGTTTCAAGTTGCAAGCCTACGTTGCCAACTTTATGGTAAATATCACAGCCTGCTCTAATTATAAATTCCGTTGATCGTATGGTACATTATTTTAATATTAAAATTTAAACACAAATAATTGAAGACTATCTTCTTTATGGATCATACGCAGTTTTGCATAATGAGACAACCCTTTTTATGGAAAAATTTTGTATACCTCCTCATGGGGGTAAATGTAAACAAATAACTATCTAGGAAAGCACTGGAGTATTGAAAATTTTAGTGTAAATGTGAATATAGTTAATATTATTACTTTTGGAAGAAACTTGTTCTGCACATCCGTAACAGCATTTGCCAAATCTTCGGAAGTATATGAAGGTCCTCTCCTTTTATTTTTACGTAATTTTGAGGCATGTTAAATACTAAAAAAAATCAAAAAATCAAGTCGTATATTTCAGCAATTATAATAACACATAAAAGTTCAAAAAGTTTACTCCGAAATCTAGTTTATGCTTCTATTCTGTTGGGGTAAATGTGAACACTAGCTTAAAGTTAATTATTCATATTACCTAGATTTGATTTACATACTTTGCTTCTCCTTAGTCATGTAAACATTTAAAACATTGTACTTATCTTAGAAATTGCTGCTCATACACAAGATTTTGTAACGGGACGCTAACTGACAAAGCAATTTAAAACATAGGATTATATTAAAACCGTTAAAAACGTACAAAAACGTTTGAACATCGGTCGGAGAAGAACGTTGCCAACTTGAAGAAATTCGGCAGCACCTGATTCGCGCTATATTTCAAATAATAACGATGTCACATTTCGATGGTCTCAAATCAATACCTCGTAAGTCAAAAAAAGCAATCAGTACTACGTAAGTCGAATACAATTAAAAATTAAGAAGTTTTTTGAAAAATACGTCGATAGAAGTTTTTTTTGAAGACGTTTTATTATTATGTACCAATATCATTGCAGATAGTAATGAAACACTTTCATTTGCCTCCTCTAAAATGGTCATTTTTTTACCACTTACGTGATATTGATTTGAAGCCATCGATTTGTTATTAAAGGTGCGTTTACAATCTCCCCAGTTTACATTTACCCCACTTGACCCTAAATAACTTATGCAGAGCAAAAACCAATCGGCAATACCAAGCTTAAAATATGTAAAGTATTCAAAAAACCAGTTGTCACGTATGTAGCTGAAACTACGACCTTAAAAACTGCAAAAACTAAATGAAAGACCTAAGAATCTTTTTGGATGGATCGAATCCACATTCAAATCGAAGTCTTCTTTCCGGTCGATGAAAGTTGATGAAGGGATGAAGAGAGTGAAAGGAAAATGTTGAGGAAGACATATGACACAATAACAACAAATGAATGAAAATGCACAGAAGGTTGTTGCATTATGAATGGAGAACGAAAAATGAAGACTTAATGAAAAACGCAAAGACTGAGATGGTTTGATCACATTTGTAGGAAAAATAAAGATGAAATAACAAGAAAAATAGCAGAATGGAAACTAACAGAGAGTTAGACGAGGGGAAGACCCAAGAGGATCAAGTTACCAACAACTTAGAAAAGATGGGCCTTTTGGAATGGCAAGTAAAATTGAGATATAGGAAGAAATGGAGACAAATTGCTGAAGAAACGAAAACACATACCAGACTGTGAAGACAGAGCAATGGACTGATGCGAAATTTCGGAGAAATAATGGTTACTATAGCTTTTGTGTATAGGTACGTGCATTTCAGAAGATCTGGGCTGTAGGGAATTAACATGGGATTTCACATGCTGTTGATTTTTATGTTCCCAAGACAAAATACATAAATAATATGATTTCGTAACCAAGTAGGATATTGAGTATATCAATGAATAAAAATTATAGAGGCTGTTTCTTTTGTGCTGATGATATTTATGCAGCACACTTGAAAGTAAAGCGTCGTTCACTTTATAAATTAGCGTACGCAACAAGAACAAAGGGGACCGATTTTTTTTTTACAATTCATCTCGTTCATCCATTAAGAAATTACGAGGTAGCATTCGAGTACAGTACGACGATCCCACGGCTGTTAGCGTCGAGTTAGTTTAATTTGAAGTATGGGGGTAGATAGCGATCAGTAATCAGGTATTGTCTGCTCCCTGTGCCGTCAATTGACAGTTCTTTTAGAGGACACAGTCTGGCCTGGCTACGATAAGTTGGAAATTAAAACCCCCAACAATTTTCCGCCGTCGCCGCATACGCCGCGCCGCCGACACAATGCGCAATTAGTAACCGAATAAAAAGTGGCGTCGCGACGATTTCGTGTGGCGAAAGCCCACGGTCGACAATGCCACCTATTAATTGCGATGCGTTTTAATACGTCGCTTGTAATTGAGCTGCGATAAAACTGCAGATGAGAGGGGGGGGGTATTGGGACGACTGTTTTAATACATTTCGATCGAAGACAACGTCTCCGAGTCGCTCGCCACGTGGAACCCGGCTTCATTATTTATAGCTGATTGCATTTTAATTTACCGGTTCGCAGCATTGTGTTTCATAAATGTACTGTGCACGTAGATATTTCAGACGGAATCTTTAAGTACACCTACAGCATGTTTCTTAAATATCTTTTGCCGTTGTTTCAGTGTTATAATTACAATCATATTTTTCTTTGAGTGTGTATTAAAATCATCACATCTAAATTAAGTAACATAATATAGGTGCGTCACAGTAGCAATTCTGTCTGTCTATCTTCATCAAATGTATACTTGTGCGTTTTATTGGGGAGTGATGTATGACAGCCCAAATCATTTGAGTGTACAGAGGCCTGCTCCACCTTTTTTGCTGCCTTTATCGCTTTCTGACATATTGCCTATGGTTTCACTTTAAAACAACGACCGGTATATCAAGTATTCGACAAAACAAGTACCTTGAGTTAGCCGTGGAAAAAAAGTATGCATAGCACGGTATAATTAATTGAATATACTGTTAACTCTTGGTAAAACTTTGTCAATTAAAATTACATTGAAACACTTGATATTGTTTAACGATGACTTTAATTCTCTCAATGTACATTACTCCTTAAGACCTCCTGATCAGGAGTTCTAGTAATACTTCTGATGATGCCACCCTGTATATTACATACTAAATTTTATGAATAGGGAATTTCCTCATCTAATCTTTGTTATAAATTAAAGTAAGAAATTTAAATGCTGAGTTGTAAATTGGAAACGTTAGTGATCCAGATATATTCGGAACATGTGCTCGCAAACGCATACGACGAAAGCGGGGTGTGACTGTGCAGCTCCCTGAGAAAGGGAGACGGATCAGCTGTCGGGACAGGATTATGGCAACCCTCTAAAAGAGCAATTGTCGCGCTTATCCCCGTGCTAAATTGTTATTAACTTATCATTGTTATGTTAATGCCAGATTTTCGACACGCGACGGTGTACGTTCCTACCCCCAAAAAAATAAATTATTTTCGTATGCTGATCAGATGCCCAAAAAAAAAAAGCATTAGAGCATTAAGCGTCCTGATAACGAGGAAAAATGTTGATTTGTAACTTGGCTTGTTAATGTAGAAGGTACACAAAAAACATGAATAAATTACTTTAACCCCGTTTAAAACTTTCTTCACGGTAGACTAGACAGTTGTATCAAAATTGCATTAATAGCAGCTAGAATAACGGAATAACAATTGCCATTGAGGTTCATCTGCCGTAATAATCTGAATTTGTAATTTAAGTAATATCGAATTGAACATCCCCCTCGCAAAGCTTTACCTTCGCAATCAGTCACCGAACGCGGGCAATGGGTCCAGCTAACCACCTTTATCAAATTGCAAAGAGCTCTTTTATAAAATCCGATCAGTCCAGTGAGGCAGGGGATCGCTTATCCCAGTCTATTCTCAGGTCGTGCCAGGTTAGGGTGGCTGGGCGGTGCGCTGCTTTACAGGGGTTGCGGAACAATCATTTCTGCTCTATTATCGAATACAGTGGCACTCAAACGTTTCATTCTTGCAACGATGAAACATTCTCGTTCTAAAATATACAAAGTTCAATGTAAATGTAAATGTAAACAAGAATTTTTTCTTGAAGTACATATTTTAAAACGACATAACAAAATTAGGGTAGTTAATTATTGTTGTTATTAGTGCGCATCGCCACAGTATGATATTGATCACCATTCGAAGAATGAATTCGTTCCAAGTTGTTTTGTAAGTCGGAAAGGCCAGTCTCAAGAAACGTTAAGGCCCAGTTTCACAATCGTGGAATAAGCTCTATTAACATTCTCCCATATCTACGTCACGTTATTCCAAGAATAGTACGTGTTATACTCAATTTACTCAGTTAACTAATGTATATTTCGGTTTCATACTATATAAATTTTAAACAGAAATTAAAATAAAAAAGTTTTAAGATTGGACATTTTTATTACATTTAGCAGAAACGATTAAGATTCATCGTGTATACATTACGTATACAAAATGAAATTAATTTTGTGATAAGTGCGTATTACCAGATTAAATCCAAACATAACGTCATAATACCAAATCATTTTGTTTATGTCTCACAACGAATAAACGATTTTACTTGGGAACCTGCACAAGTTCTTCGATAAAGCTCAATCTTAAAACCACAGGTAGCTCCGAAGATAAACACCGCGGAAAGATAATTCACTCGACACTTACTTACTTCCCGGCTTAGCTTATTTACATAAATTTTACTTGGTGTGTTATGGTGTATATAGGGGTACTCGGGTTTCATAACAGGTGAGGCGAGAATCAAATCCCACGCTCGTAACATGCAACGTAAGCGCAACGATTTTGCATACCTTGTAAAGGTATGAAAAGGTACGCCGCGGTGATATAATATTTATAAGTTGAATTGCTGAGCCTTCCAAGTAACTACCTTATCTGTTCGTAAACAGAACCACCTTGGACTCTCGTGACATTTGCCTTTATGCGTCACATATTTTGATTAATAGCCGACAATTTCTTCAATCGCAAATTCATAACTTGGCTTTCGTTTTCTTTTTCATTAAGTTATCTCGAGCGCTGGTGCGTATGATATAATTTTTTATACCCGGAGGATCATGCTGGTTATAACATGTGTGAACTTTAATGCTAATTATAGTTTTGTTATTTGTGCGCTTGCTAGCTGGCCCGCCGCACCGCGAACGTTTTAACGGTGTCTTTTATTATTCGTCGCGGATATATCGATTTTTTTCGTCTTTCGAATTTCCATTGACGCACTTTGTCCCGATTGCCAATTGGGTCGTCGGTCCAATTTTCGGCGGCGAAAAATTCGGTTGTCCGCACGCCAAATAAAACACGCCCGGGCAAAAACTGAAATTGCACCGCGCGTACTACCTGCGAACGTAAAAGCGAATTTATGAATTTGTTTGCATCTCTATATTGAAAGACATACCTATTTTCTTCTGATGTTCCCAGCCATTTAATGAGCGTGACGTTCGGACTGTTGTTTTTAGTGAGGCAGCAATTGCCTGGAAATCACATAAATAATTTAAATACGAGTAACATGACGGTAAAGACAAGTTAAAGAGCTGTACTTTGCCAAAATAATTATAAATTACAACCTTTTTACGTGGCACAATATTTCAAATCGACTCTTCTCTTCTAAGTTGTTTAATTTTAATTAAAGAAAAAAAATGGTGTAAACAATTATCCTATCCATCCCCATCTCATCTTAGTGACTATTCAAAATAAATTTGAAAAACTGTATCTGCCTTAAGTCACTATAAACGTTTATGATAGGCAGATACAGTGTTTCAATTTTATAAATGAAATGGTAAGATGAGTGCAAATTAACCGAAAATTAGAAAAAGTAACTATCGACTACAAAAATAATAAAACCGAAAAGAAAATAGAAATTCGCGAGAAAAATGAAACTTACGTTAACAATAGATCTGGAATAGTTAAAGTTGATAAATGCGAATTGTATATTTTCCTTGAACTTTCTAAGGCCCAGTTTTATAATCGTGGAATAAGGACGGAATAACTGTTCTCCGAATATCCTTTAATGTTCTTCCACAACTACGTCACACCTACGTCAGTTATTCGGCGAATAACTTCATTTTTATGAATTGTTGATTGATTTTTATGAATTGTTTCCATGGTAGTTATCCGTCAGTTAGTTTATCAAGAGTGGAAAGACCGGCCCTAAAGCTAGTACTTTTTTTTATAAAATATAAAGGAAAATTCTAAACACTTAGAATTGGAACAACACTTAGGTACTTCAGTTAGAATAATTTTTCCTGATCTTTGAATATACAGGGTGACTGTTAATTAACCCGACAAAAACCACGATAAGAAGTGATGTCCGAGAGTACGGGAAAATGTGCAAAACAATTCTTTCTACTTTAGTTTTCGAGAAATAATTAATCAAAAATTAGCCCCAAAACGACGATGCGCCTCTGATTAGAAAATAGAGGAGCATATGGACGAAATTAATGCGCTCATAAAAGTTTTACGGTAAGCACAGCGGCGCGGCGTAGCATCGATCATGAACTTGACCTTTAAGTGACAAATAAAAAAGATCGCTAAAATAAAAAACAATTTAAATCTCCGTGTAGTACTCTAATTTTAATTTAAATTATATTGTAAATAAAGTTTATTTCCACAAGAAAGGTGACCTTCATCACCAGAATTTAAAACATTATAATCAGCAAACTCATTCGTAATATGTTTTGATTGTTTTGATTGATTATTATAATTTCGTTTTGTATGTGACGAATTATTAACACAAATGTATGAAAAGTTTGCAACTCCATATCTTGTGTTTTCAGCGCACTTATTCGCATTATTTCGTCAGCTGGTTAAAGCTGTGTACTGATTTGACAAAGGACGCGAATTGCCTCATCGCGCTCTCGTAAAAATTCCGCACGAAGACGTATGAGAGTGTTCGACGTTGATCTAGTTGTTCGAAGTCATCAGTGAACAAATTTGGATATAAAATATTACGTCTACACTACATGACGTTACATGATCGTAACATTATTTAAAAAACTCAAAAAACTGGGTTGCTGTATGAGCATCAAACTCCGTTCACATCTGGATTTCTTCCCTGACAATTGGTGATTTCAGCGAAGAACAGAGAGAACGCTTTCATCAGAACATGAAAGAGATAGAAAAGCGATACCAAGGCCGATAGAATGTAAATATCATAGCCAACTACTGCTGGTCAGTAAAACGTGATATTCCAAACGCAATCCACAAAAAAAGCACTCTAAAGCGCAGGAAAACGAAAGATATCACACAGAGCCGTTTCATCATATCCAAAGGACTTAATTGAAATAGATATTTCGGTAGTAATTTTGAAAATAACTATTTTTTTTAGATAAATTATTGATTTTTTTCTCGAAAATACATACAGTAAAACTCGGATATAACGAGGGCTCAAGGGACTCGTTATATGCAAGTGCTCCCTATAAATGAAAAAAATTAAATGCATATATGACATGTACTATGAACACCAAAATAATCTGGGACAACTATACTCCTGCATTTTTGTATTTCTTTAATGAACTAATAAGTTTGAATACAATTTTAAACAGTTTGTTTTGCTTTTTTATGGTAACGCAAAAAAACAAACCAACAATTTTTTTAACAATTAATTCGTCGTATTTAGATTTTTTGTCGGGCATAGTACGTACTTCTACATCAAACAAAAAAATATTGTGGAACAAAAGTATGGAAACCTCTAAATATCTCAACAACGGCAAGGGCTTTCACACTAACTTAAAATTGACGTTTACATATTTATTAGCGAACATCAACTTTGCTTTTTAAAAAAAAACGTGCGCGTTTTAATGTTGCGATCTTACAAATGTTGAAATATTTCGAAAACAGTGAACATTAGGTATATAGGACATGTTACACATGTTACATGTTATTATGTTAATAATTATTTAAGCAACTTAAACAGATAAAAAAATTCTGGGTGTCTCATTTACAATTACAAAGTTGGCAGTACTGGCGAAAAATCTGAAATATTGACAACACCGCCGCCGACATCATCTTGACATCCGCGCTATCACCTAAATTAACTGTTCCAAATTTTGCTTAGATAGCTCTAGCCGTTGTTGAGATATTTAGATTTCCATACTTTTGTTCCACAGTGTATATTCAATTACCATTCACTTTTTTATCGTTTTCAAAATAATTTTTATCTAATGCTTCTGCTTAAAAGCTACGTTCTGTAAATGAACTATGGAAGAAGGGGCGCTTATAAACTCACCCTGTATAAATCGATAGTCGCTTAATTTTTTGAATATTTATTCTCATCTGTTTTTCTTCTAAAATTTTAAAGCATTACTTTATTTGTGTCTGAATTCATTCAGTTCCTGAAGAAGCTGTCAGTATGAACAGCCAAACGTCGAACTACAACAAGTTCAACACGTACCAGAACCCAGAAGACTTCGATAAATTGGACACCGGCCGTGAACAGTATTGCCAACAGTCGAAATTCACATTCTACCAAAATGCTAAATGAAATCTACAAGATTTAGTAGAAATTCTACTAAATTGGTAACACTGGCCGTGAAAGGCTACGATTTTCATCAATTTATTTTTTTTTATATTACTTTGATTAAAATATGCGTAAAGTTACATACAAACTGAATACAAAACAAACAACACATAAAATAGAAAAATAAAATTCTCTTTTCAAATCATTGTTTTGTAAATTCAATTGCCATATTTTTTCGGAGGTCACTGAGAATCTTCCTATAGGAGATGAATGGATCTGGTGATTTCCATTCTCTTGACACAGTTGCAATATTACCTTCATCGCCTCCATTTTATTATTCGTTTGCTCTATCGGGTGCATGTACGTATTAACCATTTTAAACAATTTATAAGTTCGCAGTGCTTTTGGTTCTATTGTTCACTGTGCTAAAAAATATTTCGCAAATAAACTGATACGACCAATATTTATTTATTCGATTGGCGTGCTTTGTGACTTCTTCTGCTAGATCATTAAGCTAACAAATTGTTCGGTGGGTTTAATTTCAATAACTAATTTGATGTAGAAGGTTGCCAAGATATTTTAAGTGACAAATACCTCTCTCACATTTCCTAATTTCGATTCCTTCTGAGAAACATTTGTCTCAACTATTAACTGTTATTTGCAACATTCTAAAATCTGTTTTATATCGTAACAAATTTTTTATAAGATTTGTGAACAGTTTGCAGCAAATTTGTGATGAAAATAGAACAAGTTCTGTTTCATTTCATAGATTTGGTAACCTATGAAATAGGAATTGCATAAAGGTAAATTAGTATTAGTAAAAATTAAAATGAACGTTAAAAAAATGCCAGAGTATTTACATATTTGATATCATCGAAAATTATCAGGATATTAAGGATATATGTACTTATTAAAAGTTTGTGACACATGTCGTGATTATTCCCCGTCAGATATAAATTATACGTTTTTTTATCACTCGAATTAGTAATATCGTACATTCGTACCACCTGCAATTTGCCAGGGTCGAAAAGCAATTAGTGTTTTTGCGTATCTCACGTTCGGGTGTTTAATTACGTGTGCTAGGGTAGAGAGAGCTCATCGCTGATTTATGATAAACGGGTCGGCCTGTGACCCGTTTAAACTAAAAACTCAACTTTTAAATACGAATTAATACTTTCGGAATTACGTTTTGATTATTTTCAACTTTCGCTGCGGATCCTCTCCCGCCGACGTTTGTCACTGTCACGTTTACAGCGCTTCAGAGGAAAAAAGGACGCCCGGAAGTGGCTGGTATAAATGCATTTATTATTTTGCGGTTCGGCGGCAAGTTGGAAAATAATAGCTCCTCTCTTCAGGCGATGCTAGGACGTAAACAGTTACAACCTATTAAAACTGAATTGCACTGTGCGGCCTCTTGTGTTTTCAGATTACACGTTTCAGAGTCTGTCGACGATGGGAAACAGTTGTCTTTAGTCGGCGTTCTTGAAAAATTCATGCGCCTCTGAAAATTTCCCGCACACATTAACACGCCCATTCTGTTTGACAACAGAACCAGAAAGTACAGATTCAAAACGTGCTTCCTTTCTTATTAGAGTATATCTTCCAGGAATTTGCTCTAGGAATGTAAGAGGTTCTAAGTATAACTTAAATGTTGCATTGAAATGTTACCGAGAATTTAAACACATGTTGCACTGAATGACATGAACTCTTAATTCGCGGGGGCGGATTTTTTATTTTTAAGTAACAACCATAAGAATCTTGACTTCCAACATCACATCATTATTCTGAAAGAATTCTATTAGTATTTCAATAAAATTTTTAAAAAAATATTGTTTTCTTTTTGTTCCGTATGTGATTCAACTCATTAATAAATAATTTTGTTAATCTACTGCTAGTACCAAGCAAGCTACCATTGATGACATGAATGAACAACATTGTATGACTTGCAAACTAGTTTTATCTCGGCGAAAAGTTTAAAGTAACCAAGTCATAATCGAACCGGTAAACACAGCTTCGGAACATTGTTTACAGCAATCTAATCTGGACGTATTTTAAAAGCTCTCGCCACATTTACACGTGCGCAGTCCTGTTCATTGTGCGCAAATTCATAACATACTACTTTGTAGCATTCCGCGTATTTTTCGTAAACAAATCGGAGGAAACCGTTACGCGCTGAATAGAAATAGCATTTAATCGCCGCGTAATCAACAATAGAACAAAAGTTTCCGAGTAGCCGGGGCATATGTTGCATGTATGCGAAATCACATCCCCATCGCCTCCAGGTAAGCTGTGCTTTGACGGGTCGCAATGGGCCAGGTGTTCCTTCCAGCGAACGGATGTTTAAGTCAACACGTGACTATTTATAGATGCCTGATTGATGCAGTGATTAGTGCGAAATGTATGTATATATGACATATGTTTGGCAGTAGGTCATAATTCACAAAACGCACATTAATTCCTAAGTACATGTTTCAATTTGTCAAAAAAGAAATTCGAGGAGATTCCAAAATAAGAATTGATATAAAAAATTCAACAGCCTCAAACATTTAGAATGTACTGGTAATAGCTGAATACAAGGTGAAATCGCTGAACATTTTTTTGCTTTTAACAGGTTTTTAAGTTGTTTATTATCATAGTAAGCTCGTTTTAGGTTTAAGCCTGTTTATTAGTATTTAAATATTGCGCCAAGATCTTTGAATTTTGAAGCAAGTAGTTGAAAAGGTTCCAAAATAATTAAAAAAACAGCGCTAATTTTATCGTATTTTCTAGAATTTGCTATAAATATTAATAAACACGTGAGATAAAAAAGAACCTCGAAATGGATCTTTAGATCACAAAGTATATTTACTTGGTACTTTTGCTTTCAATAAGTTGTCAGTTTTTTATTACCATAATACAAAGCGAGCAACAATGATGCATAGTCACGTGGTCTCTCATTCGTCCGTGTATTATTCTAAGTGAGGGCAAATGTGAGAGATTGAGAGGTCACATGACTTTCAATCATTTTTGCTAGCACTTATATTTAAGTTTAATTAATTTTCGACTTGTTTGTTTGTTTGTTTAGGTTCAATAAAATGTCACAATGAATTTAAGTCTTATTTACACTGTAAATGAGCCAAATTCAATTCCTTGGCTGTCATATAGTGGATGGTTTTCCAAGTATCATTTTAACCTATACAAGAAGTCATCCCCTTTCCATTCGGTTGGACATTTATTGTAGAGAGCAATACCTCTGCTTAAGTAGTCGGTGGTTTTTGTCGTGTTCCTCATAGTTGCAATTTGGTTCCGACCTGGAGTATCATGTTCATACGTAGAGCCTCTTGTTGGCAGATACTGACGATTGTTTTCATGTATTTATGTTGGTAATTTCTGTTAGAATTTTCGGTAAGTATATGAAGAGCTATATCCGTGAGTATTCTGTATTGTATAAAATATTTTCTACATGATGTACGGTTACCACCGAAGAAAACTGGTACAAGGCTTCAAATTTATAAAATGTAATCCATGAAATTTTATATTTTTAAATGGATCATTCAGGTTTTCTGTTAACCATTCGAAAATTAATTGTTTTCTAATTTATTTAAATGAGGTAGCGTATCACTCTATCTACACATTAATGAAAACTAAAGAAAACACTATTACATTACACATTTGTTGTGCCAGTTTTTTTTAGGCGACAACTGTACTTCTGTTTACATTTGCCATGCTTCGTACTGCTATTTTCTGTTCCTGTAGTATTAAGGCTAGTTTACATTATTCGATTTTTGTATTTAATTTTTCTGTTCGATTATGTATCTACATTTACACTGTCTGAGAGAATTATATCCGATATCTGTCCGCCAAGACGCCAACTGTGTTGCCAATCTATGGTTGGAAATAATACTTGTTCCTAGCACACTGCTTATTGCGCATGACACGCTTTAAGATCGAATGCAAAATCGGATGTGAATGGACACGGTCCTATTCTTGAAAAATCGAATACAAAATCGGAAGCTTTCTCGAATGTTGTAACTCGAATGCAAACTGGCATGGTGTAAACTAGCTTATAGCTTTCTGTGGCATGAATGGAACAATGAGAAGCATGCAGTTCTTGCAGCTTCTTCACCTACTACTTGTCAAGTCCATTTGATCGCATAAGTCTTCTTAGAAAATGACACACATACGAGGTGTGTGAGAAAAGTAATGAGACTGACAACACTGCGAGCGATCTGGCAACGCTGTGTTGTTCTACTTATCTAGACAGATGTGCTCATCCCTTCCAGATGCTCAGTCCGAGTTTCAGCTCCGTACAGCCATTACGTGATTTTTGAGAGCGTCATCAGTTAAGTTGTGTTTTTGTTGTGTGGTACGAAAATGGAACAGCGGAATTTAAAGCAACGTTATACCATCAAATTTTGTGTTAAACTTGGGGAATCCGCGAGTGTGACTTTTGAAAAGTTGAAACAGGCCTATGGGGAACATTCCTTATCAAGAGCACAAGTTTTTCGCTGGCACAAATCATTTTTGGAAGGCCGAGAACACGTTGAAGATGAACCTCGCTCAGGGAGACCTTCAACTTTAAAAACCGACGAAAACGTCGAACGTGTGAGGGCTCTTGTGAGATCAGACCATCGGCGTCGTCGATATCCTTGAAAGGCTTAGGGAAAGGGTGATTCGTGTGAGACCGGACACTGCAGACAAGTGGATGCTTCATCATGACAACATCCCATGTCACACGGCCACTTCCATCACGGAAGTGGCCTCAAAAGGCATTCCTGTTGTTCCCCAGCCCCCCTGTTCACCTGATCTGAGTCCTTGTAACTTTTTTCTTTTCCCAAAATTGAAAAATGTCTTAAAAGGATGTCATTTTGGGACTCTGGAGAACATTCAAAAGAACGTGACCGCCATGTTAAAGGCTCTATCAGTTGAAGTCTTTCAGCGCTGCTACCAAGACTGGGAACAACGACTCCGCCGGTGTATAGCTGCTGAAGGAACTACTTTGAAGGGGACAATATTGTTGTTTGAAAAAAATAAAATCTTTGGTAGATAAAAAATCAGTCTCAGTTTTTTCACACACCTCGTTGAGATTCCACATGAGGCTTCCAGGATAAACGAGGATCAAGAGTAATTCCTAGTAGTTTTAGAACATAGTTGGTAACAAATTTAATTCGTTTTTTGTTTAATCAGCAATAGCTCTTTGCAAAGTAACCAGTTTTGTGCTTCTACTAGAGAGTCAGACATTCTTGTACAAAGATCATTCTCATTTTCTTCACTTACTTAACAGTAATGGTCAGTTGCACCAAACACTTAAGCTCAACTTAACTTTAAACGTTACTTATGGCCATTTGCACCAACCACTTTAAGCTGAGCATAAATTTAAGTGGTGTTTACAATGTGATATTACAGGTTACACGACATTGAACAAGTCACATTCTAACTGACACTTAAATTTAAGCTGAACTTATTTTGTTCAGTGCAAACCAGGGTTAGAAAATGACTTACACAATGCTGTGTAACATAAAAATGACACATTATAAACACCACTTACATTTAAGCTCATCTTAAGTGTTTGGTGCAAGTGGCCATAAGTGTTGTATCGTCTGCATACATTAGAACATGATCTGATACATTTTCAGGTATGTCTTTAACATCACAAAGAAAAAGGGGCCTCGTGTAGAGCCTTGGGGAATACCTCTTTTAATTTCTGTGGTTTCACTCTTTGTGTTTCCTATTACAGTAAGTTGACGAAGGCTTTGGAAGTAACTATTTATTATTTCGAAAGTTTTATTTGTTAATCCATAGAGACCCAGTTTTTCCAAGAGTATTTTGTACGACATCGAGTCGAATGGTTTGCTTAAATCGCTGTTTGTTATCTTTCATTTATTTCTGAGGGTGCAAATATGTATAAAGCCTCCAAGGCCATTTTTGTATTTCTCCCTGCTTGGAATCGAAACTTATTTCCATTATAATACCCGAATTCGTTAAAGTAAGTATATATACTTTTAAGTATTAGCGTTTCTAGGACTTCTAGGTTTATGTGTGTTTTAAAAATGATAAATTTTGAAAAAATAGATAGGAATAGAGAAACTCTTTGGACCATTATTCAAAGCAGACTTCATTAGGGAAACTTATTTTCAAAATTAAGGCGGAACACGCATACAGGTAGATCAGATAACAAGACCTCTGTGTTTTCCCATTGAAAACTAATGAGGCAAAAGTTAAACCAGAACGACTTCTAAAAGATTTATTTCGACTTAAAGAAAATATACATATCTGTTGAAGAGAAATGTGATAAATATGAATGAGATTCCTCTTCTTTTTTCTTTGCAATTTTTTTTGGTTCAGTAAAGTCTGCAGATTTGTGAAAAAGCCCGCAATACGTCCAGAATAATAAGGGAGTTAAAACTGTCTGCGATTCCACTTATCTTAAAAATGTCTACAGACTCCATTCGATAAATCTGTCGGTCGAAGAAAAAATAAAATATATTATCAGTCAGATAAACTTAATGTATTGTCCACGTTTTAGTACACGTACGAAGGCGTACGGTGATGTAGTATCGTATATGCAAAAGTTTAAAAATTCAACAATTCGCCTGAAATTGATTTATGTACTAGATTCTCCCGATGCCGTGCTTTATTGCCGGAATACAAATAGGTCGCAAAACACGATCAGCGGATGTGTTGATCTTGTCGGTTCAGTAAACGGTCGATCATGTGTGGAAAGTAAACCGGTGGAAGCGCACCGGCGCACCCCCGAAAGACAAATGGCGCTGTATTGACTGCTGTTGGAATGATTTTGCCAGGTAATAGCGCAAAAATATCCCCCGACTTGCCGCCTGCAAAACACGGAACAATTACCCCCAAATAAATGGTCACGGTAAATCTTTTTGATTGCTCCTGCTCTTTTTATTTTACAATTTGTTACATACTATTTTTACTACACTACAGATTTATTCAACTTTAATCATTTTTGGTCGAACCAATGACCAATGTATGTCCAAATAATTTTTTTGCAAGTTAGTCATTGGTCGGAGTATACATTGGAGGAAGTATTTGGTGGCTATAAATAGAAGTTTTTCAGACGTATAGTCATTAATTGGAAAAGCAGAAGAATCTTTAGATACACTCATCCATTGAGGTATGTAAATGTAAGTGTGGTGTTACCTTGTATCACTCGCTGCAATAAATTCCAATAAAGCATAGATTTCCAAAGCCATTTAAATGAACGAATTCTCATTTTCAGTAGAGAGCCGCACTTAAAAGTAAACCAGTTTGTGCAATGGAAAGCAATACCTTTAAATCCTTTGAAACCGCATTTACCTTGATTCCCAGGACTCTCATTTCCAGACTGGCGGGCGGCGGCGGCGGCGTCGGCGTCGCTTTTCACCTTCAGTTAGCCGTAGCCATTAGCTCTCATTTATTTCTCATTTGTGAATATTTCACCAAAGCTACATAATCTTAGCAAATACCCAGATTGTTCCGGGACTCCCGTTTTGCAGCCTCTCTCACCTTGTCTCATTTGCATGTCATTATCGTCCTTTCGGTTCCACCTGCGCTCTCACTTTTCATTTCATCCCTGCCGGTGGTAATAAGTCAACTCCCAGTCCTTGTTACATTTCCCAGGTAACCTGTCCCGCTGCTTCATGCATAATGCATTGGATATTTTCCTTATTTACGTTTATACGAAAACAGACACCTACATAATTTCCCGTCAGGTTTTCAGCGCGATTTTCATAACCCCTAAAACCGGTGAATGATTACACCACGTAATTTGTTGCTTGGGCCATATTTCTTCTACACCATTTTAAATTATTAGGTTCAAGAGTTAGAAAATATATTACTTTAGTTACACACATTATATGTAATTATGTAAAACAATTCTTGCTGCTCTACCTTAAAGGCGCTTTACACGTATGCAATGAAAATTGCACACAAAAATGACATATGCTAGCGGCTTTGTATTTTAGCAATTTCTGAGTATTTGTAATGAAAGATGCAAATTTCTGAATATCAAAATTTATGGTATCTTATATTTGAGTGGTCTTATTGAGGTTGCACATTTGCAATATTTGCTGCACATTAAAAATTGCTGCAAGACAAATTGCATCATGTAATGAAGTTCAATATCGGTTCGTTAGTCTCTCCTATGTTCCGGTTTGAGAATTTCTTTCTTTGATGTAATTTCCTTCGTCCTTTTCGTTACATACTTTTATTAAATTACTGTTTGAAAAATAACATAAGTTTTCAAAGGGAGGGGGGCGGGGTGTTGATGGTGGCATCTGTTCTGACTTTCATGGATGGGGAAGGAAGGTGCACATTGTGTTTCTATTTATCAGTGTTCGGTTTATCAACGTTCCGAACGCAATTTCAGGACGTCGACGTGGCACCTGTGTTCCTATTTCTTGCGTTGACCGCAGTCCGGCGGCAACAGCCGCGCCCTCTATTACTTCTCCATCCTCAGATTTTCATTAAGCACATCTGGTCGCACGTGTTTCTTTACACCTACCGACAACCCCCGGGTACCCGGTGCGCGGCAGCCGCCCCCTGTTTCGCCCCCTGTATTACTACAACACATCGGGAGGATTTGTTGTACGTAACGCGGAGTTTAAATTTAAACATTGACCCAGTTCGCGGCGGCTTATTGTTTTCATTCTTAACCGCGACAAATTCGAAAACATAATAACTCTTGCTGAAACGTTTGAAATATAACTTTGGCATGTTTATTGCCAGTGCCTCCATCGTCGGCGATATTAAGTCCTCGCTTTTTTCCCCTTGGTTCGCCGTTCGAAAGTGTTTACAGAATCTAATGAATAGGAAACGTTACTTAATTTTTAAAACGTGCGTTCATTGCGCCTGCTATAAATGATTGAGATTATTTCTGCCAGAATGATGTCATTTAAAAAGCTTTCGATCCATCGTTTACTTTTTTTTTAATAGATCCAAAACCTGGAAACTGAATTCTTTTGCATTCCTTGTCGTTTTGGTATCAACAATTAACTTTCTTTTCGTTTTAACAAGAATTTTGGTATGTAACGGTTGTGCCATATTTACTTCTGAAACAAAATTGGAAAAAAACATTTTCTTGTTGTTCAAGTGAATACGCTTTATTTGGTTGTACTTCTTAAACATGATGTCGCCCTTGGCTCTCATGGCTTAATGTGCTTATGACAATGTGTAATATGATAACGGATTTTTTGATGCCCATTGTTCATGACAATGACGTGGAGCACTTCTGGTTTCAATAAGACGCCGTTACAGCCCACACTATCCAAGCCAAAATCGAATTATTGAAGCCATTGTTCCCTGGTCGACTTATTTCGAAAAGAAGATTTTGACTTGCCATCGCGTTCGCTGATTTGACGCCTCCAGACTTTTCTGGGTGATTATTTAAAGTCGAAGGTCTGTGTCGACAAACCACGGTCTTTCGATGGTCTGAAAGTCGACATCCGACGTAAAATAGAAAAGTGATGGAAATAGGCGGAAAAGGGGCGGCCAGTCGAAAGGCTGAATGTAAATATCTCTCCCAGACAATCGGGAGAGATGGTCCAAATTTTTCTGGTAGTGATGACCATAATTTAAATTAGGTAAATAAATGCATGATGTAGCGTCAGCTCATAAATATGCGCTTATTTGCAGATGCCAAACAAGTACACCTGGTCATAAGAAGATTTGACAAATGAAGTGAGATATGTTGTTCATAAAAATATGTCTGTTCGTCAAGTTTTTGCTCAATTTAAGGTACCACGTAAAACCTTGGAGCGGCTATGTAAAACCGGAAACTCTGAAAAGGGAAACATGGTGTCTCTTTGGAAAGGAAAATGAAAAGCACGACATATTTTGGCCGTGCAAAACGTGGTTTTCCGTTAAGCAGAGTCGTTCTGAGAACCACTGCTTATTATTTTGCCCAACAGTTAAATGTAAAACATAAGTTCAACAAACACACTGAAAAAGCTGGATACGACTGGCTTAATTTGTTTTTAAGCCGACAACCTGAAATTAGTATTCGTAAATCGGAAGGTGTTTCCATAGCTAGAACAACGGCAATGAATAGAAAAGAAGTAGCAGAATATTTTAGTTTGCTTGAAGAAACCATGGAAGAAAACTCTTTGTTTGACAAGCCTGCAAACATTTTCAGTCTCCAACTGAACAGTAGACCAGGTGAAGTACTTGCAAAAAGAGGATCAAAAGTCGTTTCAACAGTAACATCCACAGAAAGAGGAGAAACAATTACGTTGGTAGTTTGCTGTAATGCAGAAGGTAATTTCTTACCGCCTGCGCCTGCTGTAATAATGAAAGGTAAAAATAAAAAGAAAGAGTGGAAGGATGATTTGCCATGTCACAAAAATCCACATAAATAACCGCAAGTATTTTTCTTCAATGGATGCGTGAACATTTTGTTCCTAGAAAACCATTAGGAAAAGTCCTATTGATACTAGACGGCCATATATCTCACATCAATTCTGTTGAGATGTTGGAATTTTTTGCTTGCCTAGCCATACTACGCACTATCCTCAACCGCTAGATAGAAATTTTTTCAAGTCGTTGAAATCATATTATTATAAGGCGTGTCGTTTGTGGCTTAGAAATAATCCTGGGTGACGCATCACCAGGTATCATTTTGGTGAGCTATTGAGTGGCTGCTACAACACAAAACGGTTCATCAGGCTTTAGAGCCACTGGAATCGTACCTTTCAGCTCTGACACTATACCAGATTACGCCTTTAGCGCTGATGTAACCTACTCGAAACAAATAGCACATACATCACCTCAAAAACAGACGACTTCTGCAACAGAGTCTATTAATCGCATAGAAGCACACTCACCGTCTTCTAGGAAAGTAAAGGTACTCCTTCAAAAATACTGTCTGATTTGTCGCCTACTATTCCAGAGAAGTTAACTGGCGTTAGAAAACGCGCCAAACAAGTAGCAGCTGTTTTAACTTCACCGGAACATGTGAAATTACGCAAAGAGAAAGAGAAAAAATCAAAAAGAAAAGAAAAGATTCAAAGTAAGAAAGTCAAAGAAAAAGGAAAGGACACCCTTAAGGATAAAAAAAAGAAAAATGGACTCTTCAAGCGGCGCAGAAGATATAGAAATGCATCTAGAAAGTGACGAAAGTGGAAGCAAAGATTTTGATGAAAATTTGTGCGCAGGATGCGGAGAAGGCTATAGATACACGAGAAAAAGAGTTGACTGGATTAAATGTGTGAATTGCCTGCTGTGGTTGCATGAAAGCTGCACGTCTTATGACGACTTCTGCCAGAAATTGGGAAACTTGATAACAAGTGGAAAACTTGATAAGTCAAAAAAAAGCCAAGAAAAAATAATAGGTTTCTCTGGCCATCTGTCCCACACATCCATGGCCATCACTCCCTGGAAAACTTGATAACAAGTCAAAAAAAAGCCAAGAAGCCAAAAGCCAAGAAAAAATAATAGGTTTCTCTGGACATCTGTCCCAGACATCAATGGCCATCACTCCCTGAAGTCGTGGGATAGATGGCCATAGCCTTCATTATTAAGGACCTTATATTACGTTCGTATTTTGTTTTTTTTTTTAATCAGATTTGCGTAAATATGTTGTACAAGTGTACTTAAATTATTGATTAACCAATAAAAAATTTTAAAAATATTTGGGGACATCCGAACTGCGCTCAAAATTGAAACAGGTAAGAAGGTCATTAAGGAGGTTGTTTTTCGCGACTTAATTGCGGTCAGGCCCTAAATTCAGGGGCAAGGGTTTTAATCCCTTAATACATTCAATAAATGTATTTGTAGTATTGGGTTATAATTATTCAGTTTACAAAATATAGGGAAACGTTGAATTAATAAATAGGGAGTAATTATTGAAACCGAATTAGTTTTGCTAAGACTTGGAGTTGCAACGTATGTCCTGCCAGGTAGATAGAAATGTTTTGACCGCAATTCGGTCACTTTCGAATAACGGACCGCAGTTCGGTTGCACCGAAATATTTGACTGTGGCTGTTTTTTTAAGCATTAAGAAAACTATGGCCATCTGTCCCGGACTTACCCTATAAAATATGCAGCAATCATCAAAGTAGTGCTTAATAACAATCAATCTCCTTTTACCTTTAATTTTTTAATGTAAATCAAGTTTTTTGCGTTTATATCCGCCATTATAATTTTGTTATTTTTAATTAAACTCTTCGATTTCAAGAGGAATTTAAACGTATCATGAAATATCATAAAATAATAGCGTTTAAAATAACTTGCTTTAAATAGATGATTTCCACAAGTTATTTACAATTGGAATAAACTAAGTGGTACTTACATTAAATGTATTCAGCTCCATCTCTTGAGGTACGAGTGGAATTACAACAAAAGCTTTTTCAAAATTGTTGTTTTTTTTTTAGACGACAATCGACGTAAACAAGAGTTTATAAATAACTCTCATTATGTTAATACTGACCACGAATTGGTTACCATATTTAGTAACTAACGACATCTGTTAGGCTCTATTTGAAATACAATTTATATCTTTGGTAAAAAAAGACCATGATTTTATTCTAATTCAGGCCGGCATTCGTTAATTATAATCTTACACATCCAGTTCTTTTATGTGCTTGATTACTAGAAACCAAAATTTAGAATTACAGTGTTCAACCCCATCTATTAACATTTCTCAGAATTAAACTCATTTTTTAATTTCTTTTTCTCAATCTGGATCTATGCGAAGCATAACTTTCGCAGCCTCTTGAGTTTTATTGCCAGAAAATAAGGAAGATATTTATTTAGTGGCCACATTTCTTTTTTTTGTGAAGTATCTAGTGCCCTCTGTTGAGATATGTTGGAATTAATGTAAGAAACAGTGAAAAATAAAGTATAAAAGTAATAACAATAAAGTATTTAAAAAAATAAGTATCTGAGACTTTTACACGATATTTATTCAGTGGCCACACATGAATTTCCTTTTTTGTGAAATATGTATCTAGTGCTATCTGTTGAGCTTTGTTGGAATTAATGTGTAGAAACAGTGGAAATCAAAATTAACTGACAAATTTTTTGCTGTTTATTATTGTTTACCTTATGAGTCTTATGACCTATTCAACATGTAATTAACTAATTGAATGATGACAGTAATCAAATCAAATATTTATACTCTAAGTGATGCCATCTTTTGACTTCCTGTCGTATTAAAGAAACGCGCCAAAATTTAAAATAAACATTCAGGCGAATTAAACTGTCCAAAGTCATGATTATAGAAAGTTATTTGGATTCTTTTTAGTGCAAATGAAGAAAGCTATGCGTTTCTAGAAAATATTCGCCTTGTCTAAACTTGCCCTTGAAATCAGTCAGTTAATGTGACGTATGTCTTTAATTTTTTTCCCTTTATAAAATTCTTTAGGGCAACAATATTATTTGTAACTCAATACTTACACATAACAACTTCATTATAACACGTCAAAGATAACTTCAGAATCGTACAAAATCAACGTTTCGCTATAATTTGATAGCTTCGTCATTCTTAACGTTCTGTTTTGTGTAATTTTTAATTTGTTCGTCAACGAATTATAAAGAAATTGTTATATTACTTTATTTTGTACAAGAGTTTAGTTGAAATATCAATATTTAAGATTGAGATTAATGAGTGAATCAAATATTTGGGTTTAAAAGCAGAAGGAATATTAGAAACGTTTTAGAAAGAAAGCAGTTCTTTAAGAATTGCAAACGTTTATAATTTTGATTGTTGTATACTTAAAATGAGTTTGAGATCTAAGTGCTGAAACAGTTTCCTGCATTTACATGTGACCTGTGTTTAAGTCCGTTCCGGTTGGGGTCGATCCCTAGTAATGAGTCGGTGTTTACCCTCTGACTCTAGTTCTAGGTGCCGGCCAGGTCACTTCGTGCTATTAGTAACTATAGCAACTACTCTTTAATTAAGATTCCCCTGGACACGCTCCGACCTCAAAGGAACTGTCCGCAGGTTCGCACCTACTAACTTTATTACCGCTCCTCTGAAAAAGTTTTTGCTTCGTTTATTAACGCCATTATACTTCGCCTGCAGTTCGCCAAACGCGCGTGAGCTTTTTCGCTTATTATCAATTTTGCTTAATTTTCGCCGGTAATTATGTGCCCCGTAACAATAACCGTTGAATTTATCTAGCGCTTGCCATTTTAATGATGCTACTACCGTTATTAGATTAAGGCGTCACGGTGCCGTTTTAAAAGATTAAGGGGGATCGAATGATGGCCGGGCACATCATAGGTTCAGGTGAGGGGTTTCTAATCAAATTTCGTAATTTTACTGCTACCTTAAAACTTGATTAACCTTTTAAAATTGTAATTTTCGATAATAAGTTCCCTCCATAATTACACCAACTAAATCGCTTTCATACAAATCAATTTACATAAATCTTATTACGGCATTAAAGCTGTATGTATATAATACTTAATTCATAACGTAGTTCATAAAATAGGAACAATTTATAGGTTTCATCACTTTCTAAAAGATTAATTCAGCGCCATCTCTTGATTTGAGGACAAATTATAGCAACCATTCAAAACTATTTCAACGATAAATATGTAAGAACACGTGAACGAAATAATTGTCCTCATAGAAGTTTTATGATAGGCACGGTGGCGTAGCATCGATCGAGAACTTGACCTTTAAGTGGAATTTCACGTCAACTTCGTCTTTAGGTCCAACGCCCGAGTCCGTGAAATACGAACTACAAAATATTTACTTGACAAATGCATGCAAATCACCTGAAGCAGATTATTCCATGCAACGGCCCCACTTTTAACGATTGCTCTGACAGGAAAACAAATAAATCACTAAAACAAAAAACAATTTAAATCTCCCTGTTAAGAATTCCTAGTATTTTTCTTTCAATTTAATTTCTATTTCTAAATAAAGTTTATTTCCGTGCATTAATCCCTGCCAAATCCTTGCGATTTTTTTTGTGGACGAAGCAGCTGGTACATTCCGTTGTAGTAAATAATCCGCATGAATTAGCAAACAGTTATTTACACAATTATTTGTGAGTTTGTTACCCTTATTTCAAACGCAATTTCCGTAATTACTAATAATTACGTCACGTAAAAGAAATAACTCAGACTTCCGTTACCAGCTGTTAAACGTCAAATAAAACGAAATTGAGATAGTGTCAAGGTGTCATTATATTTCTGCGTTTATAAACGTGGCGTGATTAATTAACAGTCACCCTGTATGAAATCATCTTCAGACCAATCACTACAGAAAAAAAGTCAAAAAGAATCGTAGAACGAAGAAACTGAAATGTTTGTTCAACAAGGAAAAAGAAGAAGGCCAATAAGCGAGCAGAGAAACCAAAAGGCAGTTGGTGACGCTAAGTAATAGAAAGAACTCCAAGTAACAAAGTTAAACTGATATGAAATCTGGACCTTTCTTGATCGAAATAAAAACATAGCTATAGTTTAAATTCTTTTCTGCAGATGGAATTCTAATACTTCAGACTATGTTGATTTCCGTCGAATGGGTTGGCTGCATTTCCCTAATCTTTAGGAGAAAGAAACATCGAATAAGTAAGCCGCAGTCGTAGCGAGCATACTACTCTGACTGTTGTATACGCACATCACTATAAGATCATAGTGATGTGCAAGCCTTTTTAAAATGTTATTTACTGGTAACTATACATCCTACGCGCAGCTCCATCACTGCCTCTGGTCTTGCAGATGGCGCATTGTTCGTCGTTTATTGTGGCGTGTTTTACATTAGGACCTATTCACAACACTATCCAAATAGGTCTTTTTAGTGAGCAGTACTTGGGACAGCTTACTGAAGTGTAAAGTAAAAAGTTTTATAATTATTATCATTAAGGAGTATGAAACTAAATGAAATTACAATTGATAATATTTACTTATCAAAGATCTTCGAAAGCTGTAATGGAATTTATTAATATTAAAAAAAATAGTAGAAACGAATTACATTTTCTTATTTATTACAATCATTAATCTTATTTCTAAAAGTCACAAAATACATGTGTAAACGTTTGCTGATACTATATGCGATATTTCAATTTCCTAATTATGAATAAAAGAGTGTAAAATTGATTTGTTCTGAAATAAAATTTCAAAGTTCGCCGTTTTTTTTTCATTAAAAAACGTGCGATATAAAATTTTCACGCAACACGGATTTTATATTCGTTTTATGATGGAAATTATTACTGAAATTACAGTGGAAATATCTGAATACATTACAACAGGATCAGAAAGACAATGGAGTAATTATATCCAGGACCCTCACCTGCCAACGCGTTAGCCATCGCCATGGCAACCACTGATACCAATTTGCATACTAAAATCTTTGTCACCATTAATTGGACTGTACCCTGAGGTGCATTACTAAGGTAGTTCGGACGTGTTTTCCCTCCTTTTTTAAAATTTGTTTGTTTAATTTCATAATGACGTAATTGTAAATCTATTAAATGTGTTGTTAAAGTTTTAAAGTTCAGCGTTTACTTACGAGCTGCAACATATTGGAGATGATAAAAAGAAACTGCATACGGGCACCGAACAAATAGTTAAGGGAAGCATAATGCGAGCTAATTTACATTTTAAAGAAGTTATTCAGTCATATAGCGTCGGTGGGTCCATTCTGCGACAAGGTGCAATGAGCTGATATGTCGTTGGCATCGACCGCCCGGGTTCAGATCCATTAAAATATATTATGCACCGCAAGCGAGTACGTCTCGAACCAAAGTACAAAGTGAAAATGTCGTTTTATACACTCTCGGACTTTTACAAGGACCTCGATAATGTGTGGACGGTCAGTTCGAATAACTGAACGCAGACGTGTTTGCTTACCGAAGACATTCGAAAATTCTGTGGGGATGTAATTTAACTTTTGTCTTTTTTTATCTTGTCAAATTACTGTTTACTTCAATTAATAAATTGCATATTTCATACAATAGGTTTGTTCCAACAGTAGGTCAAAACTGTCAGAGACAGTTGCCCATCGAAACAATGATCATTAAGTGCATAACTTTGATGAATGCATGCTTTTGACGGTTTCGAATTAGCCAGGGACTGTAGTTGGAACAAACCTTTAATTAATTGATCGCTTTTAAATCTTTTGATTGCTTCACATCTCGAGAAGCCCAAGAATTACCTATATTATGACATTCTGTTTCCCTCTTTGCTAGAATTTTGACATTTGGTTCAAAATTTTCAGATGAAAGGAAACTTCACATGAGATGCGACTCTTTTGGTTTCTCCATATTATATGAAATACATATAAAATTCTGTGCATTACGATAAATATTTCCTTCGTTCTAGGAGAAGCATTAGCTGTAGTTCCAATGAAGATTTTCTTTCTTTCATTTAATTCTTGGAGTGTTTTCGAAGTGACAGACTTTGAAAGGCAAAGCAACACAATTTTATTAGTTTCATATTTCACTTATCAGTCTTAACAGTATTTTTGTTCTTGCCTGTCTTTTGTAATTCCTTTCCAATCATGGTCGAAATTTCACTCTCAAAATTTTACTTAACGCTTTAATGCTCACTTGATTCTGGATGTAGAATTCTTTATGAAAATGAGATTTACCTTATTTCAAGAAATACAAAAGTGGTTAAATTTGGTTCAATTTCTTTCCTTAGGAGAGCAGAAGGACTTTCATCAAAATTTCTTTTTTCTGGTTTAATTTCTGAAGTTGCATGAAATACGTAAATTTTATTCGTCTTCGTCTTTCGTAATGTAACGTGTCTGCCATATTAACGTGACCTATTCACTTCTGAAAAAAAAATCGTAAAAAAAACAGATTTCTTGTTGTTCAAGTGTATGGATATCGCCCAAGTGGTCGCCCTTGGCTTACATGGCGTAATGTGGCATATGATAGTGTGTAATATGATAACTTGATAACGGATCTTTTGATGCCTAATGTTCATGACAATGACATGGAGCACTTCTGGTTACAACAAGACGGCGCCACACCCCACACCATCCAAGCCACAATCGAATTATTGAAGCCATTGTTACCTGTTCGTCTCATTTCGAAAAATGATGATTTTGCTTGCCATCGCTCCGCCTGATATGACGCCTCCAGATTTGTCGAAGGTTATTTAAAGTCGAAGATCTGTGTCGACAATTCACGGTCTCTCGATGCTCTGAAAGCCAACATCCGACGTGAAATAGCCGCTATATCGAACGAAACACTCGGAAAAGTGATGGAAAATGCCGGAAAATGGGCACATTACACCATGCGAACCAATAATATGGTACACTTCATATAATAACATTTGTCTTTGCATGCCTTTTGTCTTTTAATTTGTCTTTCTTAAGTCCTAATGGAAATTCCTTTCTGACAGCTTCGTTGGAAAATAATTAAAGTAAATTTATTTAATCTTTCATTTTGTAATACTTCATAGATACAGTCGTTTTAGGGCATGTTAAAGTTTATGATCGATTTTAGGCAAATCGTACATTCCCTGTGGTGCATCGCAATGTGTGCAATTTGATGTCCAGTTCCAGGATGTATTTTTTTGATAGAGTTAAGGCTTAGAGTCCTTCATAGAGAGAGTAAAGACATGAAGTGGCGGTTTGGAAGCTTAATGCCCAGTTTTACAATTGTGGAATAAGGACGGAATAACTATTCACTGAATATCCTTTAACATTCTCCCATAACTACGTCACATTATTCTAAGAATAATGTTTATCCGACGGTTGTAAAATCGGGCCTAATAGTGGAATAAATAACTGGACAATCAAAGAAACTAAATCCATTTGTAAATAGAGCAATTCGATTTGATTGGTCAGCCGTTAATCTTCCTAACTGTCACTTCACGTCTTTACTCTCTCTATAGAGTACTCTCCTAAGTGTGAAAAGAGCGAGTCTCATTTATCAGTCAATTTTTTTTTGTGATTTGAAGACTAATCTGTTTCCGAATTTCCGAATGAAGAAGGTGAAGTCATTCAACACACAGTATTATTCAACGGGATTATGTTTATTTTCTCTTAAAGAAAATAAATTAAAGTGAGGCAAAATGCCTGATCTTTTATAGAGCCCCATTTTAAAACACTCAGTTTTTTTTTGTGAATAAAAATGCTTCGTTTGAAATACTTCTGTTTTAAAAACTTATAATCCAGTTTGGAGATGACTCCTTATCCTTGGATTGGTAGTCGAAGATACATATTTCGAGAAGAATGATGTTGAAGGATATTGAGAACGAACTTCATGTAATTTGACCGATTTTTTTGGAATTCGCAGTGTATATTGCAACTGAATTTTCCTTTTGAAGAAGAAGAACAATAAACTATTTAACCAGAACGTTTGCTCGCTCGTTCTTAAAAATTGAGGTAGGAGTTTTATCTCATGTTTCATAAAGTTCCGATTGGTCTGTTTAGGATTATCATTTGTCTCGACCATGAAACAATCTTGAATAGTTTGAAATGAATTTTTTTTGTGAAGAAAATTATTCCATTTGAGTTTTCGTTAGATTCCAAAAGTTACTATCCAACTCGGTGATGATTCTTGTTCCAGGCAAAGTGTACAATATGCTTTTAAGGAAAATATTTTTTAATGATAATTAACATGTGTTGAAATGTCCTCCAAAAACTCCAATCCTCTCCCATTAATGAATTCCTGTCACAAAAAACCCCTAAATGCTCTTTTACAACGACCTAAATGGTCAAGCCAATTAAGCAGGCAGAAATATGAGACGGCTATGAATTGTTTTAGTGTCAGACAAAGCCATGCAATTCTTTTCATGTTTCACAATTCTCAACACAAAAACCCCAAAAAGAATTGTGAAACATGAAAAAAACTACATAACTTTACCTGACGCCAAAACAATCCATAGTGAAATTATTTCGAGAAGAAGGAACAAACCTTACCCTCGGCAGACAGTTTTCCTGATTTAACGTTACCCAGAGTTATTCCTCACGGAAAAATGAAGAAAATGATAGCATTTGTTTCGTCTTTCTTTAAAAAATTGAAGTGGAACCTCTTGGTCCCCATAGTCCCATAGTCTTTATTTGTCTACTTTGTTTGGACTGTTGGGTGGTCTGAAATTCCAAATTAATAATGAGGTCATCTCTACTCTGCACAGTTAAATATGGGGATTGCCAAAAACCTTTTGAACTGGTACTCTCCAGATGTTGACGTTGCAATCATCATTGGCAACCAGTAGATTAGAGAAATTCTTGTTTATACGATATCCTCTTGGGATTGAGGAGAGTTGGTTAATTACGAATGTACAAAAGTTTAAGTAAATTAATTAGCGATTGTACAATTATTAAATGTATTTCTATAAAAATGGTATAAAATGTAATGTGTTAGTAAGAATAGTGTGCAGAAATGAAATTTAATGTGTGCTATTTCTGTAACTTTGGAAATTGAGGAGAGTCGTCGTCGTCTGTCGCCGCTAGTGAATTAATCGATTTGGACGAAAGTGGAATCGTTCGGAAGAGACAGCAGAAACGGAAGTAACGCCTTATAACTCATAACAGTTTAGTTTATTTTAAGAAAGTGGAGGAATATTTGTCAAGCGTCCAGTTTAATTTTTACCGATGTCTTTTAAGTCCTAGCTTACATCGCGCGAAATTTATGACTAGGTGATCATTACTGGGAGATCTGGTATTTAAATTTATTTTGACTGAAATTTAATGGTTGGCAATTTAATTGCCTTCTTAGATATTGAAAATATAGACGCAGGTGCACTCTATTTTAGTTATGGCGATCGTTAAATTACATTGTAAGGGGGGTCGCTAAATATCGATTAATTTACGGCGTTCGGTTTTCACCACTTGCCGCCCGCATTATATTGTAATCTTTGTTGTTTGTTACACCTAAGTGTTACCAACATAAACAAGAGCAAAGTAAACCCCGACGAAGGATATAAACAGTAAGGTTCCAAGAATTTTTCACGCACCGCGTCACTTATTATTGTGTGATCTCAGGCCGTAGGCATTCGATATTTCTACTTTTGAAACCTCTAATGGCTACTGAAATAATTCTTAAATATTTTCTTCTTCTGTCAAAAGGTTATCCGAAGCGGTAATTTACGTCACTAATGAGGCCGTTAATTCTTATTTACATCACGTGTACTTTGAACGATTTCAACAGAGTTTCTGGTTTAGTTTTCTGCATGATTTTGTTTTGGTCTAGCGGCTACGGGTACACAGAATTCTTCTTTCGATGTCAAACTTATAGAATTTATATCAAAAAAACTGCACACTTTCAGTTCCAACTTCGAATGGTGCTACAAAATGTGTCAAGCAGAAATTCGTAGTCCATTTTAAGTTGAACTGAAATCCTTCAAAAGCAAATTTTATAAACATGAAGACAAAGCAGACTACTAGAATCAGATAAGCATAACGTAACACAAATTGTCAATGCCAAAGTTGAATCTATTTTAAGATAATCAGTTCACAAGGAAGTGTACTTTAACGTCTCTGTTTATCAGAGTCTATAAGTTTTTGATTGATTGATTGATATAATACATAGTTCTATGCTTGATTAAAAAGAACAAATAAGAAAGTAAAATTTTATTGTCTGGGAAAATGAATATGAAAAATAGTTAACGAAATGAAAAGAGGAAGACAGAAACTAGAAAGTTAATGAAAGCCAAGAAGGACTTTTATTGCAGTTAAATATAAGGATAAACTGATGACATCGAAACTAGGCAAAGAAAAAAGAAAGAATAACGAATCCCTGGGTGGCCATTAGTTCCATTTTCTATGTTGGCTGAAATTTGAAATATTTTGTCGTTCGAGGATAAAGCAATAAAACGGTAGGGTATAAAATGTAATATGAAATATTGAAATATAATTTATGGCGACTTTAATTTGCAACAAAATACTAACACATTGACGGTATGCGGTGCAACATTGTATGTATGTATATACAATGATGAACCCACATGAAATGTGAAAAGATGTTTGAAAATTAAACAAACACAACAATTCTCTCTTTGTAGCGTAAGGCCGGCCGCACACGTGAGATTCCTAAACTATTATAAAACAAATGGGAGAAGAGTAGATGTTTGAAACGAATATGGAAGCATTGTATACGCAATTTTTTTTTTATAAAACAAATGGGAGAAGATTGAAACGAATGGAATTGTATACGCAATTTTTTTTCTTTGAAATTAAAGAAAAACAGTCCTAGTGATTGTAGTTGATATTTCTTTGAGTGTCACCGAAAGCATGTCTACCAGTGTGGAGTTGGGCTAAAGACAGATGTATTTATAAAATTTTATGGCATTCGACACTAAACAAAATGGTTCATTCAGGCGGTAATATGTGTAATAAACGGTGACGTCTGGCTGTATAGTCGTGATTTATTCAATTTCGTAATCAATACCAACAGTAATCCACTTGTAGCCATAATTTATAAAGTCGGTGCCTCCTCCAAGAATAACCGGCTGGCCGGGCGCTCTACTAATAAAACGCTTAAGTGATTTACAATTCGGTTCGCTACACGTAATTAGTTCGAATAAATAAAACGCGTAACAAGTCTATCAAAATCTCCGCTTTTAGCCCTCATTCCCAGATATGTGTGTGTGCGCATAAAACCGATCGGTGGCCTCTTGGAACGCACAAAAGAAATTTTCTACGTCTGGGCACCTGGCCAAATGTTTCACGCACACCGGCGTTGTAAATCCTGCTAAAATGTACATTTGTTGGCGCAATAAGAATTTAAACCGTCACATAGGTAATCTGTATTATTAACACCATAAAGTAATTGCGTACATGCATCTAGCCAATTTCATTTTCTTGATTAATGAACATGTACATATTATTTTTTATTTACGGATTAAATTGGGGCGCACTCGAAAACAACGGTTGAAGTACAGGCAGGAAATGAATGATCTTCATTAAGAAAACGAAAGAGTAGATGATACGTATACGTACAACAGCGTGGATTATTGTCGTAAGTTACCCGTTCCCCTTTGAGAATATCTTCTTGATAGAGCCGGGGATGGAGTTGTGGAAAGGGGCGAGGTTAATTGAAACCCATCCACCTCTATTATACTCCACCTGAACTATAAAGCGGTGAAACTTATCCTTCACTAGCAGCTTTTGCATAGTTGCCTCGTTATGGGCGCGTTTTATCTCCATATATCCATTTGTTTCAAATTACTTTGGTATCGTTTTATGTTTGTTTCGGCCCCGTCTTCTAATCTCACCAATGATTTTTGCCTTGCCCCCAAATTAAGGAAGGGTATTAGCTACAAATTTATATTATCTACACGCGGTAACATCATTAGGACTTGCATTTAAGAAAACAATGTAGAGGTTGGCCTCTTATCTGTTTAAGAAACTTGCAGTGGCCATTAATTTAGCTTAATCGACACATTTTGCTTTTGCTTTTGTAGTTTTTATTTCTCATCATTTAGCTGCTCACCTTCTCACGTGATAGGTAGGTTTGTTTCTAAGCCTTAAATCAATGAGTTTAGTGTTCTTATATCTATTACTTTCTGACCTCTCGTTAATTCATCTTATTTATAGCTTTACGTTGTTTTTTTTTTTGACTGATACCTTCTAATCCAGTGGGATCTCTTATAATACAAGCTATCTATCCAGTGGTCGGCCAATGGCTTACCTGAAGGGTAAACGATTTCTTCATTTTTATCATTTTCTCATCAGTTCTTCGTGATACACGTGTTTTCCTCTTATCTACATACTTTATTTTCTGTATTTCACCCACGGTAGTCCTCTCTTCTTTGATCTTCAAGCGCATAATCCTTGATACTCTCATATCAGTCGTCACTTTGTTTACTGTTGTGTCAACCCATGTTTTGTCAATGTGTATTACAACCTGTCCTTTGTCTACTTTGTAAATAAAAGTCTCTTTTTTATCTGCTCTGCAACATCATATACCTCAAAGTTTTTGATATACGTTTTCCCTATGGCTTCCGGTGGAACTACGTTACTGTTCTTCTTCTGTTATTGGAAGTCAGAGACAAGTTAGACAAGCTCTTGAGATCTTTTATCCCGAATATTTAAATGGCATTACATGGTCTATGTATTTTTTCACTATTTTTTATTAACTGTGGGCAAAGTCCGGTCATTTCGGTTTTTTTTTTTTTCAAAATCCTGATGAAAAAGGGATTGAGAAAATTTTAGATTATTTGGGCAGAATTTCTGAGATTTTTTCAGTTGTCGATGGTGATTTTATATTGGTGGTTAGTTGACTGTGGCTAATTACCATTACTTTCATTTTTATGTAGATGCAAGAAACTCTCACGACACCCTCGTGAATTGAATATCTCAAAGTACTTGCTGGTTGTAATAATCTCTTATTCCAATACAGTGAAAGCTCCCATAGCGGACAGCTCTCTTAAGCGGACACCTCTCTTAGCTGGACAGTTTTTAATCTCCCATTTATGTAATTTACATGCATTTGCATCTCTCTTAGGCGGACACCTCTAATGGATGGACGATTTGCTGGTCACGGTCGGTGTCCGCCTAAGAGAGCTTTCACTGTATTTGTTTGAAAATATCTAACAATCTTTATAAGTTATCAACTACCTCAATAAGCACATCTGCATTTATAATCATAATAAATGATTCTGGCTGCAGCAGTCATCGAGGTGGCATCCTCGAGCTTTGTATGAGAATTGTCCTTTTATGAGTTTATTCCTTATCAATATCCTTGTGATTATCTTTTTTTATCTTTCTCTTTGTTGTAAAACAGCGAAGAACAACTCAAGGTGCAGCTTAGCCTTAAGGTCAATGATGATATGATTAATCGAACAAGTCTACGAGCATATACAGTACGCATATGTAGGGGCCTTTACACAACGTCACATAAACAACTTTAATTACGCAAGCTGCGTTGTTTGCTGCAATGCAAAATCAATGAAACAATTACGAAAATTCAGCTTCGGCCAGAAACGTAGAGCGATTTAATCATTGCTCGCCAGCAATAATAATAATAATCTTTTGCTTGAAACGCAGCGTGCAGCTAACTAATAAACAAATATTGCCCTGAATCAGTTAAATTGTTTATATCAAAACAGAACGTGTAACGACATGGCGAGAAGAGATAACCTCTGTCAGGACAACAATGGAGTAATTTATGAGAAAATAGATGCTTGCAGGTCAAACGACAGTACCTAGCTAGGCCAGCAATAATGATGACGTCACTTCCTCCAGCCCGTATCTTTAATATCCGTTAATATTGATGGCCATGTCAGCCGATACTGAGCAGATACAAGTAAAACTGTAATTTTAGCCGTGTGTTAGATTTATCGCTCTCAGAACTGTCTTTCCTCGTCTCATAACCGTAATTCTCCTCAACTTTTCCAAGTCGGAGGAATAATATACAAAACGATGGAACGGGGAAGGTAAGATGGTCGTAAAATTTTTATTTTTCGCGCGAATTGTTACGTATTAACCTTAAGTGGAATTCACTTATTGATTTTCGATTTTATTTATTGTAGAAGTTTCGGAGAAGAAGAAGTCTTTAAAGTATTTAGCAAAATATATAATACGACTTTTTTTTATGATTCTTCCTCTCTTCTTGTGTCTATCCGTTATATGTATACATACGCCTGAAGTCGGTGGCCTCAACGTATTTGATCATCACCAAGGCTATATTAATCAAGTGAAGTGGATAAACTTGCTTAATGTTAGCAGACATAAATTGCAGACTAATGCTTAATTTAACCTGTCGTAGATATCACAATTAAACGTTTTACTGGGAATACGTGCGTGATGAGTCACGCCTTGATGTCACTTCTTGTGCTGATTTTTAAGCGATGTCTTCAGGAAAATTTCCCCGATCGGCTTTCACGTCGTGACTGTGTTCGCAAGTCGGTTTTTATTTCGGCGTTTCGAGGCGAAATGCTTTTAAATTGGATACGGAACTGTCAGTGAGAATCTTGAGCAGGTAGGGCAAAGATTGGTGAGATTTTGTGGCACAAGAGGAAAGTTAGTTGTAATTGCATTCAGTAAACTAATTTGAATGCATTTAATAAAATAATCAGGTGGTCTATATAATTTTTGACGTTCAAGTATATAAACATTCCACAGGAAATATTTCGAAAATTTATTTGCACAGCCCCTACCCGCAGAAACACCTCGGTTGTATTAAGCTGAACGTAAACTGCGCATTTTGTGAATAACTCTTGCGGAACACCGCACCAAACCAGACCTGCTCGCGGTCTCTGCAATTCCACGGAAAATTAGCTTACTTGTTACCTCGTCGCACCACTTACTAAATTAATCTATTAAATTAACATGGTGTGTGGTACGCGACTGTTCCTGTCACCTACATTGCGAGAAACACCTCCGCCGTCTCTTCTTTCCCTCTTCTCATTATACCAAGGGACTCTCTCTCCTCGCCTTTGTACTTACATAGTGCAAGGCACTTTAAGACAATTTTCTTTATTAACATAACCGGAATTGCCTTAATGCCTTGGTCTTGCAGGATGTATTTGATTTTTTTTTTTGGGTCTAATTTCCTGATTATTTAAGGTACGATACAACAGTCCTTCTTCTCCTTTTTTTTTTTAATAGTTAATTTGGGTCTCTTCAGCGAACTGTGTCCAGAGGTATAAAAGTGGCGATTTAGTAAATTTAAGCGGTGCAGACGGGCACTTTTAAATTTTCTAATTTAGTTCCCCTTGCTGAAAATGTTAAGCGTGTAATTAACTTAATGTAACAGCACTAGCAGCAAGTGTTTATGAAATTTAAACAACGGCGCAACAGCAGCCGCGAATTAAGTTAATACGGAGAATTATCAGAGGTAGACAAGGTGGATAATACCGGGTAATCTACTAGGGTTGTACATACAACTTTATTTTGCGGTGGAATGCAAATACCGCCCCTAATTGTTGCCTATATATGTATATACGGGGAGGGATTAATAATTAATTATCCTTCAGTATTTAATTTTTTGTGAAATACACATTATTTCAGTTTTTAGTTTAACACAAATCGGTCTTCAAATATCAATGTTTGAAGAGCTTCAAAAAAGACAAAGTTTTTCACGTGCGATTATAAAATATTGAGTCAAAGAGAAGACTACAGATCTGGATGATCTATCTGTTATTTTATTCTGAAAAATAGCATTGGTAGTCATGACAAAGAAGCACTTTCCAATGAAAGAAATAGAAGAAAATTTCAGTCGTCCATTTTAAATTTAAGTTTAAGCTTATTGGTACTTTTTTTTTTATATCACGCATCAACTACGAGAGGTTTATTAGCGCTGGTAGATTAAACTGATTAATTAAATTCTATACAGATAGTTAATAGACTTCGGAAAGCTAAACACATTTGGGATGTTACAGTTTTCTTTTAATATTAGTACCAAATCATTAGGGATAAGATAAGTAGTTCTGTTTTGTTCAAATTTTGGGCATTCCACTAGAATGTGTTTTACCGATATAATCGTCCGACATATATCACATATTGGTTGATCTTCTTTAGATATAAAAAAATCATGAGAAAATTTCGTGTGTCCTATTCTCAAACGATTCAGGACAATTTCCTCTTTTCTATTTTTAGTCAAATTACACCATGGTTTCACCGAAACTTTAATGTCTTGAAGTTTTGAATTTGATTGATACCACAGTTCCTCCAATTTATCGTTCACTACTACTTTTAAATACGATTTCATATCTGATGAAGTTCCTTTATATTTTTTATTTGCCGTAATAAGATAGCTTGTTTTGCAGCTTCATCAGCTTTTTCATTCCCACTGATACCAATATGGGATGGAATCCACAGGAATATTACTTCTTTATTTAGAATTTCTATGTAGTGAATTTCTTTTTTAATCTCGACTAGGATAGGATTCCGTGTGTATATTGATCTTAGGCTTTCGATAGTGCTTAATAAGTCCGACAAATCAAGAATCTTTCTGCATCATGGCTTTTGATATACAATATAAGAGCTTCTAGGGTCGCGTATAATTCCCCAGAGAATATGCTTGCCATAGGTGACAATTTCAATTGAATTGTTACGTCTGGGGTAATTAAAGCAGTTCCTACACCATTCATCGTTTTCGAAGCATCAGTATACAGATGTATATAATGTTCATATGACAGCAATCTTTCTTTGAACTTATTATAAAGAAATAGCGGATTAGTAGATGATTTGTTATATTTCGTCAGATTCAAATCACAGGCAAGAATTTTGGTTAACCATGGAGGGAGTGTAACCAAATTCTGTAAAAGAAAAGAATTAGGAAAAGCTAATTCTGTGGAATCCAAAATTCTGTTAATTCTAATGTAAAACGGGGGATCTGATCTTGGTTTAGAATCAAATAAATGTTGGTGATTATTACAGAAAACATAATTATAAGATGGATGATTTGGATTAGATAACATTTTAGCTGCAAAAGCGAGACTGTGATATTCTCTTCGGAGGTTTAAAGGTGGTTCATTCGCTAAAGAATACAGACTTTCAATAGGACTAGAGCAGAAAGCTCCTATGACAATCCTAAGGGATGTATTGTGAAGTGTGTTCAGTGGTTTAAGAACTCTGGGTTTGGTTGACGCATAGGCAATTGACCCATAATCTAACTTTGATCGCAGAAGTGTTCAATATATGCGTAATAAAATTGTGGAGTTAGCGCTAAAATTATTTTGAGTAAAATTGAAATCCTGTTGATTTAGACCAGTTTTCTAATTTCAATAACTGTTTTTTTAATAAAAGTTCCAAAGACCTTGTATATTTACCTTTTACGAATAAGACTAAATCATCAGCATAAAGTCTGGCTTTTAAAGGCGTTTCTAATTTTTTAATTATATCATTAATTGCTACTAAAAATAAGGTAACACTAATCGCTGATCCTTGTGGAATTCCATTCTCTTGAAGTCTTTTTCCTGATTTAATCCCATTACACCTAACTCTAAAATATCTGCTCCGAAGAGACCCTTGTATGAATGCTAAAATATTTCCTTGTAGCCCCCAACTTTCCAGTTTGTTAAGAATATTAAATCGCCAGGCACTATCATATGCTCTTTTAATATCAAAAACACAGCTAGACATTTTTGTTTATTAACGAACGCTTCATGAATTTCCGATTCAAGATCTACTATATTATTGATGGAAGACAAATTTTTCCGGAAACCATTCTGCTCTGGTATTAATAAGTTATTGACTTCTAGGTACTTCACCTTTCTGATCAGACAGTGAAAAGTTCAATTCTCAATCTTTTTTAGTTTTTCAAATATTCCAATTTATTGTAATCACTGCAATCGTCAAAATTTTTACAAAAAAATTAATATCATCAAAATAATACATTTTAGCACTGATGCATGTGAATACAAAAGATGTAAAATTGAACGGGGAATCCAAAAATGTAACAATATACGGGCTGCTCCATTTAAAATAAGAAAGTTAGTATCGACTTCCGGTAGAATCGGAAGTACGCCATGCCTGATCTTCTAATATTTAAATAGTTCCTTATCGATTATGTAAGGCGTAGTTTCCAATATATTCTAATAGGCCACTCACCGTGAATATCCCTGAATATCAAGGCAAAATAAAAATACTTAAACTAATAAAATGGCTTCTACTATATACATGTATCTATTTGATTCCAGAAGAAAAAGGAATATCATTTTAATAAAATAATAATAACAGGAGAATACTATTTACTGTTACCTCAGTTCTTTTTCTGTTCCCTATGCCATGTACCCTTTCTAATATAAAGCAATGAGAGAGAGGGAAGTTATTATGGAATAGCGGAATAGGAATACCTATGTATGTATACTCGCAGGCACTTAAAATGAAACGCAGTACCAAGGCCATAGCCGTAAATAGCAGCATCTAAGGTTCATTTTTTCCAACGAGTTAGTTTATTGCTTTTCGTTTCGTTTTTAGTGCCGGCGATGGTACACCAAGATCACGCAGGGCTCTTTTTTGATCTATCTCGAGCCTTCGATGCCTCGACATAACATTTATAAAAAAATAAATTATATGTGTTGGGCATTACAAGTATATTAAATATCTTTCTTTACTGCTGTAATATGCATAGATATTGTAAACAACAAATCACAATATCATCAGAGGAAATACGTACTTCCGCAGGGCTTCACGCTGGGACCACTCTAAGAAAAATTGATTTAAGAAAATTGATTACCACAGAACAAATAACAAGAAAGAATAGTCAACCTTAATAAAATTATTGTAAGGCAAACATGTAAACCAACGTAAAGTAAACAAATTACTAACCATTTCGTTAACATATAATATGTATCAGGCGGTTCAATTTCCATTTTTTTATTATATGCCAATCGATCGATTTAAAAACTTTTATATAGCTATCTCCGTTTGGCTTTCGTGAAACAGCTTTGTCTCTCGCAGTCGGGGTCACGTTGTATTATTAACTCAGATTAATCAGAGCGGCATGTAATAAATGAATGACATTTAGGTTGGCTAAATTGGTTAAATTGCGAGCAAAATTTAAATCACTTCGATGTAACACGTTTAAAAAGGGCCTAAAACAACTTCCAACTTAATTAAAGGTTACTATCTAGTTAAGTAGAATTTCTCACAGACAAATTGTAAGTTATTAGATATAGAACTTCTATGTGTTTACATGTAGTGGCATGTGCTATATCACACCTGTGATCTATTGCATTAATAAAATTATATTTTCTTTCTTTTTCTTTCTCTTTAATGGGCGAGATATTGTGTTCTGGAATACTCCTCGTACTTCTAGGCGTTAACTAGTATGGTCATATTGCCAACCCTCCTAGAATTTAGCCTAATTTGGAGCAATTCCAATTGACACGGGGCCTACAGTCTTACTTCCTATCAGAGAAGAAGGCAGGTTTTTGACTTTTCATCCACAATTGAAGGGTCCAATGCAAAACCGGCTATCTTCATTTTTTGCCAAAATTGAGTTATGCATACAGGAAAGTCCATGATGCCTTATCCTCCAGTGCAAATATTAGGCTTTCGTATTTCTTAGTAGGGCTGACACTACCTTATACAGTTTCAGTCATAATTTTGAACTTTGAAGAACTGTTTGTAAATGACATGTTTTTTGTTCTCCTATAAAATTAGTAAAAGTGAAAAGTGAAAGTCAATTGAAAAAGCGACCGGGATTTAAACCCACGCCATTCGGGGAGGAAACGACCTACGCAAATCTGTGGACCACTGAATAAAACTTTATTATTATTTGTTTAGATATCGGTTGTTATACACCTAAGGCCATCTTTTTTTAACGCAGATCACCCATCAAATATTTCTATGGATAACGAAAGAACAATTTATTATTATCTTAGTTCTTTTTGTTACTTACACCTTAAGCTTTTTTGTGCTTTGGGAAGTAAATAATTGATGAGGAAGTACGCCACCACTTCCCATCTTCAAATATTTGTTTAATATTTAGTATCTTCATCATTCCATAATTTCTTTTATATCATTTTCAAACTTCAGTCCATTTTTATCCAGATCCTCGATATCCCGTGGTACCATACATTATGGAGAAAAACTTGTGGAAAGGAGTCGCGGAAAGCTATCCAAAGCAATGCCATTTTTAAAGTTAAAATGTTTGCGAAAAATTGGTCAACGATACCTCTATCTGATGGACCTTATTGTTAGTTCTAGCTTCGTTTGAGTTTTACCTTTTTCCAAACCTGAAAGAAACTTGAAAGCAAAAAATTTTTCAAGTGAGTTGCTTATAGTTGCTTGCAGAAGTGGTTAGCAATTTTTTCATCAAAGCTTACGGAGGCAACTTAAATTTTTCGTTAATTAATTCTTTGACAGGTGAATAATTCGGGGAAGTTAAATTCCGCCGAAGTTGGCATCACGTCTAATTATCTTGTTTTGTTTCAGGTAATTGACATCGCTAATTCATTCTCCCTTTCTCATCACGCAGCACGTAAGTTAAATATATTAATTTGGGTATATATTCATGATGGAAACTTCGAGCATTCGCCGTAATTGCATGATAAATGTACTCTTAACTGTGAACGGCGACAGTTAGAGACTAAATAATTATACCTAAGAACTTAGGTGAAACGTAACGACTTCCAACTTCCGCGTAATCACCGAAATCGGCGTAATGATGATGGATTATAAACAAGAGAGTAGGTGCAGGATTTGGTTAGAGACCTTTTTTTTTTGGCAGAGTTATCGAATGTAGTTGAATTGAATTTATGTCCATCATTATTAAACTCAGAAAATTTATACTTTAAATATTTTTTATTGTTGACGGCAATATGTAAACATGATTTGTCTGTTATGTATTGTATTTTTTATTTTGGATGTCTGATGGTTGAATAGATAAAATATTAAGGGGTTCGTGGATAGATTGAATTCTCATTTGAGATAAACGAGTTAGTGATTCATTACTGTGCTTTCAATTCACGACGCAGCCGGTAAAGACTCTGATCCAAATGAAGATACTTCTTTATTTAATCACCGTTTCTGCGTTGTTTCCTCTAAGGTGCTAGCACGTGAGTGAATTCCCAACAAACATCTCATTCCCTTCAGCACCTGTCTCCTCATCCCCAGGATCGCATCCCACCGCCATCCGCATCCTGGAATCTATCACTACGAACACCGTTCTCATTTACTGTTCCTTTATCTTGCGCTCATCGCCACCCTCGTTCCCCTCGGACTTACCTATTCGTTAAACCCCTACCTAGATGATGAAATCCAATTTAGGTCCAAGAGTTTAGGCTCCCCTCACGACGTCCTGCAGCCACTTACCGGGCCGAACCGCATCACAACAATGAGTGTTTATGATGGCGCCTACTCGACGATCGCCATAGCAACGGACGTCGTTACGAGTTAGGTAGAGGTGTGTCACCTCTATTAAAGTATCCCCCATCTTCACTCATATGTCACTACATGAAGCAGCCGACGGTCATCCTTGAATATATTACCTCCCAACTTTCTGTAACTATTGTGAACTTTGCGCGCTCCAAATTGCACCTTGTCATTTTATTACAAATTGCTCCTTGATGAATTCCTAACGTAGGATTTAATTTATTCACACCTACTCGGAACAACTCCGTTCAAAAACATCGGAACGGTTAACGTTAATTCAACAACAAATAATTTGATTAAACTAACCCCTTTATATTATACATTTAGTTCCTACCTTGATTGTCGTATGCTTTTGCTTAATTGTATATGTATTTATTAAAATACTAAAGGGATTTGGGATGAATGCTTTTGTTATGTACTAATTGTACATACTTGTACAGTCAGAATTAATAGTAATGTCACAAGTGCGTTAAGTACAAGTACTTTGCACCATTAAGATATGAAACTTCTTGACCTTGTAAATGTGAAAGTTTTAAAGGAAAACTTATTGGCAACGCTGTTTTTCACACTAACGATCCACTGAGAGAGACCATTTAAAAATGCGACTTACGTTCCATCAAATATCATCTAAATCGATTCCTTTGTTAGAAGAAAAATTAACTTTTTTGACAAGAACTTTGAAGCACAGAATATTAGCTTAACGAAGCACTTTTGGATGTATGGTTAATTCATCTTATTTTGAAAATAAATACAAAACAATAGGACGAGCTAGAAATATGAGTCTGAAATTATTAGAAACAAGTATTTCTATATTCAGCTCGTGGGCTACTCTTTTCTTTATCCTTCCTAAAATGTGTCAACATCACCTTAAAAAGAAATACACGTTCTATATTTAGCTTGTGGCCTACTCATATAATACATATATCCTTTCTAAAATGTATCAAACTTTCATTATCTTAAGGATATTTAAAATATTTGTATTATGTGGAAGGGTCTTTGTAAAATTTAATGATTTTGTTTTAATTGCGTGTAGCAGTGTAATTTCGTTTGGAGTTATTAATTTCAGGTAAAGACTGGACAAGAGGAGGATAATTAATTTGAAATCGTCTGGTGTCCGTCATTATCCGAACACAAAGTGGACTAGTTCCAGTCACGGTTCTAACTTCTGTAAGCGAGCGAACCCTTCCGTTCTCTCTATCCATACTCACGTTTCAATTAGTCACCGAAGTAGTTGCTTTTATGTCCTCTCACTGTGATTTCTTAATAATTCAAGAAGCTGCCAGTTTACGTCCGAGGCGTGACTAACAAACTGACCGTTTGTGCAGAACTTGGTGGCGTATTCAAAGCTTTTCGGACACTGGTCAAAGCAATTAAGTATAACCGCAGGGTATACGTTTTAATCAAATGATAAAGGCCCTTCCACCATCGCCGCGCCGCGCCGCATCCTCCGCACACATTACTGATATTTTTACTTATCTGCAGGCGCTGAATCATTTAATGCTGATTGTTTTCAGTTGAAACGAGGTATCTCAAACTTAGGGTCAGCAAATCCCCTAGTCCCTGGCCAAATTTGAAAGATAATTACTACTGGGTAAAAGCAATGACAGCAGACAAGCTTCGATAATCAAGTTACCTTAGAGTAGTTCCGTTCTAATAGAATCTGGTCTGCCGGGCACGTCTGCCAGCAAATTTCCTTGTATACGTTAAGAATTAAATCGTTAGAGAGTTTTTCCTCGGACGTTTTAAGGTAGTGAATATAATCAATCAAAGTCGCAATAAATCAATCACAATGCCTTGTCGATTCATCTGATGCTCATAAATTCAACTAGTTTTCTATCGTTATGAGCCTCACCTACCCCTAAACCACTCGTTTGGAAATAAAGGAAGTATTCATGAAATTCCTCTCCTTTTTTTCCCTCGGATGATTCATTGTTTCTTTGTTGCAAACTCCGGCAGTTCCTTAACATCGAAAACCTAAAAAAAAATTCCGTGTTTCCCCGTTTAGTGCAATTCGCAGTTTTATCGATTAAAACATACGTAAACTCTAGCGGCAAAGTAAATTCGCCGGTCTGCCAGAGAATATATAACTAACTGAAAGTACGTTTTAATCTTGTACGTGTGCACCTGTTTTATCGTCGTAATTAATCAGAAAATAAATCAGTAGTGAAATGTTGCAGCGGTGAACACGGCTAGTAATGAGTCTCAAATGCAAATTTCTCATAATTTTGTTTTACTTGAGTTACGCTAATAATAATGTTTTACGTTTTACTTTTCTCTTTCTATTTACATATTCTTTTCTTATTATGGTATTATGTTAATTAAGAACATATTTTTAATTCCTAAATTAATTTCTAAAAGAATTCCACATTTTAATTCACACAAATGAAAAGTTCTTACAAGTAAAATAAACAAGATGAACAAAAGGAAAGCCCAGAACGCACTTCAAAACGTAGACAGAAACTATGACGTATGTTATAAAATGAAAGATTCCATTCTGTGTAATAATAGTTATTAGTTAACCATACACGAGCATTCATTCCCGCCGGAAAGTGCAGGCATGAAGGAAAGAACGTGTGTTAGTGAAGTACGAGATGACTAGTCAACATTTTTACTTCCTTCAGAAATCATGTTAGGGATGTTCCAATGTTCCTGACCAACACGATAAATACTTAGTTTCGTGTAGACTTGTTTATACCTCCACTATTTCCAAGATTCAGTTTGTGTTAGTGGGTTAGATCAGGATTTATTTCGTTTCAATTTCTTAAAGGGAAAGATTGTCGAAAGAAAGAATGGCATGAATGAATGCTGGTGTATGCCTAGCTAATTGAATGTCATTGATTAAACGATAACTACAATAAATATTTAGAACAAGAAATTTCTGGGCTGTAGATATGGTTTGATTTTAGAACACGTTCTATTTTTTCAGATAGTTTTGGATTTAATTTAATTTCTGATACAATTTACTAGGTATGTAATTTAAATTGTTCAGGAAATTGAAATCTTGTACAAGAAGTAGGGTAGTTTAAAAGAGCCTTTATTAAAGAAAACATTCAATATTTTAGTACCTACAGGATATTTATGTGTTGTTTTCAATTCAATAATTGCGCAAAGTATATAATGTCCTTGCATTTCAATGATCATATTTTTCTCTGCTTGAATTGTTTAAAAATTAAATTAATATCACATATTATAACGGTTAATCCTATTGTAAACATTTCACTGATTAAAAAAAATTTCAAAATTCATTCCACAGGATGTTTGAGCAAGATTTAACAACACATATTCGTTTGGGTAGTTTATAGAAATGCCTGTGCGACACACGCGTAAACAAATAAAATAAATTACGCCCATATTTTTTTTTATATTTATATATTTTGCATTAACCCATTTCTCTGCCTGGGAATTTATAATTAGAAATGAGACGCGATTTTTAATGTCAGAACGGTTGATATGCGCCTACCAGGAAGTGGAAGATTATTATCTTATGTTAAACATGATGTTTTGCATTTATTTAGGTTACATATTGTAAACAGTTTTAAATTAATTAGCGATATTTAAATAGCTTCGGTTTTCCGCAGAAAACAGGCGCAAGGACAAAGTGCAAATTATTATTTGTTAAAGCAAGCAGATGATAAAATATAAATCGAATTCGATTTTAACAATTGAGCTTTTGAAGGAGGGACTTTCGGGAAATTGTAAAGGTGTTTGATACACATATAATTCAATGTCGTTTCTTCAGATTTACTAGAACGTGGGGGCATCAGTGTAAGTCAGGAGCGCTGTAAATTTCGCAATCTCGCAAAGAAAAGTGCCACATAAAACAGGACTGTCTGGAGGTTAGTTTAGTTTTTATTTGGTCCGTGCCTTGTCCCCCGCTAGTGGACTCATTCATCATTTCGTAGTAGTCAGGCAGGCCGAGCTGCGTTCCTTCCTCCATCTAGTAGCTACCCTACTTGATTTGTTCGCCCCCATAAACAAGTTTCTAACAACTTCACCTCTTGCCTGAAGAGACACAATCTGGATTCTTCGGTGAGGACGAATATTTATGCAGATTACTGCAATAAGTTCGATTCGTTTGACATTATAGAATCTAGCAGAAAAGTAGTTTCAATATTCTCTCAAAACCCCTTCGACCCTCGAATTGTTTCCGCGAAATTTATTGTTGTTGAAGTTTCGGGGGCCTCCTCTTTAAATTTATTGGTTTATTTTTATAAGTTTATCTTATGTTTAGGCATCTGAAATATAGATGACCGTTACATTGCTTTTTAATATTCAAAAATTATGAAACGCAACATTTTAATTTCGGCTGACATACAAACTCGGGTCCCATTCTATTTACGGTCTCCAAGAACCGGACGATTTCTCTCTGTTAATCATAAAACATACATATATACTTTGATGATCCTGCTTGCACCACCGCGCGTTCCTTTGATGTGAATAACCGTGCATATTTACAACAGCTTTTTGTCATATAAATGCCCCTTGCATGTCGCCTGGAATTTGGCGTTTCTTAGCCCGGCTTCGAAGTGATGTGTTCGTGGAATTTTGTTTTTGTTTCTTTTTTGGCAGGTGACCTAATTCGTGAACGCAATTTCCAGCGGATCTTTCGGAATGCTACACCTACACACCTAAGGGTATTTTAATTGAGTTTATATTTTCAGATTTTTTTTCTTTTTTGAAAGATCGACCTATTTCAATACTTTGGGAGGGATATTCAATTTCCAACAATAGTTTTAAATTTAATGGGAAAAACAAAACCGTGTCGACCTAATAATACCAACTCGTGTCTAAATAAAAACCTGGTCAAGTAGGCTACATTTAGTAGTTCTGCTATGTAAATGCAATGGATAGATTCTCGATCACAACCCACTTGACCAGGTTTTTATTTAGACACTTGTTATGTATCTATATAGTTGGTTTTATTTATAAGAAAACATTTGAGACTTCGAGGTATTTCTCAAATACTCTATAATTGAGTGTGGAATTGGTTTAATATTTCGAAAACTGTCTGTATGATATTTGGTATGTGCTTTAGATTGTACGCTTAGGGTAGTGGCACAAATACACAAACAGTTAAAATGATATTTGATTTAATTACAAATGCACAGAATAAATACCGTGCCTTCATTTAAATTCTTCATTAAGGTGGGCTATGATTTCATTGTTTTCTCTCCTAAAGATTTGTAGCACTGATATTTAATTAAACAAATGTCAAATTGACACTTTGTATTTTCATTTACAAAATGTTAGATAAAATATTTATTGTTGAAAGTTATTTTCAAACCGGTAGATTAGAAAATGGACAGTTTGTTTATTCAATTAATCAGTGTGTACAAAATTTTCGACCACAGTTTCCTAATCTTGCAATTACTTATGAATAGCTGTGAATTGTGTATCGCCAACTTTATAAAAATATCACAGCTTACTTTAATGAGGAATTTAATTGAAGGCAAGGTACAATTGAAGGGCTTATTGTTAGAATGTAATAAGCCACAAAAACAGAATCTGTAGAAATCGATATCACTTGTATTAAATCTGTAAAATATTAAGGAATATTTTCATAGCAATGAAATACTCAGATCCAATGATGCGTTCCATGAGGACATTTTTCTTACAAAAGAGTGAAACAATATGAAAAGGCTAGAAAAACAGAACACTTTATTGACAAAAAAATTTGGCTTATCATGTCGTTGCTCCGGGCTAAACTTCTTTATTTTTAATACAAGGAAAGTGCCTGCGACACAAATTAACATGTTTTGGAAAATCTGTAAGTGAAAAAAAAAAGAAAATTCTATGTAGATTTAAAGTCCTAATCTAATACTTCTGCTTCTTCTTGATTTTTCATCCTCTTCATCGCCACCATCCGCACATTTCAGTGTCTTATAGAAAGTATGATGAACTGGAGGAATATAAAGCAATAGTGATCTGACAGTATCAAGTTTTTTCTTTGGGATTCACTCACAAGAAAATGGTGGCCGATAGTTTTGAATTTTTTCTCCTTGACCAGCTGTAACCAAAGGTATATCAACAACCACTTTTTATTTTGTCCAGGACAGTTTTCGAGTAAGATGATGATATCTTCTCTGTCAGTTCTGGAGCTTAAAAATTTCATGGTACGGAAGCCACCTCTTCACTCCCTCTTTTTGCTACATCTTCTGTTCAATAAAATATATAACCTCGACCTACAGTACAATCATGGATATCTAAGCTGTATAGCCAAATTTGTCTACAGGGCCCGTGGTTAACTTCGGTATGGGCATGGCCTGTTGCAGATCAAACAATAAGACGCATCGTTTTGGAATATTCTTTGATTGTGGAGATTCTGAAACCATTACATTTGTCATCGCATCTGCTCTGGTCTTATGTACCTATTACTACGTCATTGTGTTTCTCTTGAGCAGTGGAACCTATTCTTATGTTCAGTTGGTCACATGTCTTGCATGTATCCGAGTTGGGGAGTTTAAAACCGATATTGTATTCTGTACAAAATATCTTACGATATGCATATTCCAAAACTGGCGTAATCCCTCTTTCCGCTCACCAAGGAATGTACAGCTCTGTGTATAAGCGAGAAATAGTCATGTCGCAGTCTAAGTGAACTCTGTTTTGATTGTCATTCCTACTGCAATGACTTTGATACTTGGGAATATGATTCAGGTGATCGGTAACTGATTACAATGATTCAATACTCAATGTGTTTGGCCTATTTGAATGTGTGCCCCGCTTGTTTTTGTCAGGAAAAGAAGAGCCTCTGATTTTCTTTGAGACAATACGATCCACCCTTTCACGCGAATGTTGGAAGCCGTGGATATTCAAAAATTCTTGTTTACAGATTTTGACTGCTTCACCTTTAACAGTAAGAGCGTAAACAACAGCTCCTTTTCTAGAGGATTCTTGCCGCTTTTGCTGATCCTTTTTTTTCAGTACCTCCATGCAGCCAAACAAGTAACTATTTTGCAGATCAAACGACCCTAAATCCCAAAACTTTGTAAATATTTCGGTTTCGGAACCCTGTAGTTTATCAGTGATTTTTACATGGACATGGTGGTCTTTGCTCACGAGCCTTCATTGTTTTCCCGCTTGAGTCACTCTTATATTTTTGACCCAAATTCCTGATTCTGCTGTACATTTCAGCTTTTCTCTGTCTCCATGTACTTTTTGGATTTTTTTCTGGCGTTCTTCCACTCGTTCTTCGTAATACACTCTCTTCTCGATCTTCCCTTTCACACTCCTTTTCTAAATTAGTAGAAATTTCATCCTAAAATAATAAGGCAATAATATGATAAGCCGCATTATTCGTGTGACATCTATTGACTGCAAGAATATGATTATGCCACTAACTTGAAGGCTTCCGCGGCCGTCGTTCATGTTTGTCCTCGTTAGTCGTTGAGACTCAGTCTAACGAGAAGCAGCAGCAATACCAGCAGCAGCAGCAGCCCTGAGGAGGTTCTTCTGCAATGGAGAACGAAACGTCGGCAGTAGAAGAAGTCAACGTGACGCGGTTCCAATCGGAAGCCAATTCAAACATGATTATGCCACGTTATAAAGATTAATAAATTACAATTTGCAATAATGCAAGACGATGCTTGATGTATAGTGTCGCCATCTTTGGGAATATAACAACAACAATTCTCATACGGCTTGGCATGAAATGGCTATGAAATGGCAAATAACTCAATTCACCAAAAAGTGTGGCTTATCATATTCTAACAATAAGCCCTTCAATTACAAGCAATAATTACAACGTCACAAACAAGTTAATCCAATGCGACTTAGCCAAAACGCTAAGTCTAAAGTAATTCAAGAATGTTGTACCCGAGTGCACAACTTATTTATTTTCTCAACTCGATACTTCAGATCTAACCCGCCTTATTTCTTTCTACTACAATAATTTATAAAAATAATTAAAGGTGCAAGATCTGTCGAAAATTTGCTCTTTAACAACGCAGCGTTTCGAAACAGTTAATAAGAGATATTCACTAAACTCACGGAACCAAGAATGTGTCCTGTAGGTTAAGGTCGTTTACGTTATCCGATTCGGTAGTACGAAACCGCAAAAGCTTCCAAAATATCGGTTAAATTACCGAGTATCAAAAGAGTATCCAAAAGGAAGGTATTCTAAGAGGTATCCCAAAAAAGCCTGAGTTAAAAGAAGAAATAGTATAATTAATAACAAGATGGCGTCATGCCGTTAGCCTAACATTACCTGGATTTTATGAAAACCAGGCCCTAGCAGGGTTGTGAAAGTCACCCCAAACTTGTTTAATGATGCACTAAGAATTTCTGACCACGTCGAATTCGATTTTTCCTAATCTTTCTTAGCGAGAACTCCGATAACTTTAATCACAACAATACAAACATCACCAGAGTTAAAACGAGTAGTGATGATCTCAGATGCCGTCAACCTCAACCAATCGGAAACCATTATTATCGAAATGCGCATATTAGGACATGTCACGTGGCGATCGAGTATTCGTTAACAGGGTTGCCACAATAAATTTTACGTTGACTGAAAATATCTAAATGTTCCCAACACAAAACATTAAAACTTAATCAATTTATTTAAATCTTACTATAAACCGTCAGCAAACAGTTACATATCGCGGCGTACACTCATATCTTTTTACAACATCATCTGGAATTCCTCAAGGTAGTAATTTAGGACCATTTTCATTCTTAGTTTTTATTAACGACCTCGCGGATGTTGTTACCCATGCAGACACTCTTCTTTTTGCGAATGATTTAAAAATATATGAACGCATGGATTACATTAATGATTCAAGAAAACTGCAAAGAGATATTGATAATATACTGAACTGGAGCAATATTAACAAATTACCGTTTAATATAGAGAAATGTTTAACACTTAGTTTCAGTGGTAAACATGATTATCGCATGGGGTTACAGATATTAACTAGGAAACGGAATATTAAAGATCTGGGAGTTAATTTTCAATATAATTTAAAATTCGATTCGCATATTTTAGATATAACCAAAAAGGCTTTCGGAAACCTGGCTTTTGTGATTCGTAACTCTGAAAATTTTAGAAATTCAAAGACACTAATTCACTTAACTTATTTGACACATCCTATATGAATTTATAAAACTTGTTCAAAGTGTTTTTTGTCATTATTAATGGAATATAAATTCAACATTTTAAAAAAAGTAAAAAAAAAACTTTGTTAAAACTGGTAATAGCATAACACCTTATGTTTTACGTTTAAAGTTGTGTTTCTCTACTTTTATTAAATCAGAATGTCACTATTATTTATGCATATCTATGTTGCATATGTGAAACGTGTAATTAGGAATTGTACTCCTGTACGTTTCTTTTCTAAATAAATGAACAATTTCGGATTGTTACAACCTTGCATCAAAGAATAATCAAGAAATTCCGATAAACATATATCCGCAGATGTAACGTTTCCCAGATATTCAAAATTTAGTTTAAGACAAGATGCGTATCTACTGAAAATCGGTGAAAGACTGCGATAATAAAGTTTTTTTTTGTCAGTAATCCTCCAGTTAAATGAATCTCGTATTCCTTCAAGATTCTCCGAATTGTATCGCATATGGACGAAAGTATCTCCAATGATCCAAGTCCTGAATAGAAATCGGAATACTTGCACATCCTAAACTGCTTCATATAGAAACATCAAGAGGACTTAAGACCAGCTTGAACGAGATGATCCCGTACACGCATCTCAAGATCATCTCGTCCAAGTTGGGTTTTAAAAATTGCTTTCAAATTCAAAAGTCCCAAGGTGTCTTGAAAATATGTAGATACCCCATCATAATCATCAACAATAATCGCTCACTTCGTTCTTAATGAACTCAAGTCCTATTAATCTATTTGGAAAAATCGATCTAATAATTGGTCCCCAGCATAGACGTTAATGAAGAATGCCTTCGATGATGATTTGGAATTAGTGTGGAAATTTTCATCGCGCCTCAATATTCCATTCCTTGTAAAAATTGTTTCGCTGGAAAATAAAATATTTCCAGCGAAATTCTGCATAATGCTCAAGGATATAATGGATCCCAATTCATCTTGGTAATGAGTGGTATGGATGTAAAGGGAAGTTTCCCTCTAATGGCCCTTCCATAACATTGACCTTTCCATAACAGCAATTTTTTGGATTGGATTAGTCATTGGATCCTCTTCAACTCTATTCAAAAAACTCTTTCTTCGAACTCTGGTATTCTTAAATTTAGTTTTTCTTTAGTTGTTTTTATTTTACACGGTGCCTGACTTTCGTAATCGTTGAAGGGCTTCTCTAAGCATTTGTTTTTAAGGTAAAACGTTTTCCACTAGATTCGCCATGAGAAACACACATTTGGCAACGTGGATATGGAGAATCGGATAAGGAGAATCGGGATAGATAAGGCCTTGTACTGCCAATTAAGAATGGGAACGGCTCTATAGTGAAGTATGATGCAATCGATATAAAAAAATGATGTCATTTTGGTAAATTTTAACAATTTGTTAACAAGTTAATTATAGGAAAATTTATTTATAATATACTTTTGCATAAATATAACGAAACGTTTTGTTATTTTCTAGGCAGCAAAGTGTATTTATGTGAAACACATTTGAACTTTGGTACGAATAAAATGCATTATCATCCGCTGATAAAGTGCGATCGGGAAATAATATTTATACGAAACGCTCTCTGCGATATTTAACAAGAATTAGTACAAATTGATTAGTCTTGGCGAGGCAGTATTTCAGTCTATGGCAGTGATCGGGCGTTCGCGTCTGAGGTAGTGGTCGCAGGACTGCTAATGGCAGCAGGAGTACAACTATTAATCATGTCAAGTGTTGCAGCAACATGGCCGCTGCGTACACGGAACATCCATCGCAGATAAACACATTACGTATGGATCCGGTATACCGATAAACAATTCCACCGTGGTAGCGTTATCGCCCCTTGATGTGTTTATTTATTCCATCCACTTTCCACGTGGGATTGATAACTTTGCTTTATTCGCGGAAATAATTAACTGATATGTTACCGTGATTTGTTAGTTTATATATTTATTGCGCAGGAAAGAAGAAAAAAAGAACACACCGAACGTGCTGCTGAATCCTTCACGTTTATCATCGTTAATTTAACACTCAGTAAAATTTCACCTGGACTCAACTTTTTTTTGGAATTCGCTCGTATAAAAAATGAAAAAAAATATCTTATTTACATTTATTGATTGCCAAAGAAGGATCAATAAAGGAACTAAAATAGATAGTTCATTCTTCCTGTTTTGATGTGAGGGACATCCATGTATGTTCGTGTGCCCTGTTTCGCTTCACAGCTCTTTTTGGACTTAGTTTTTTTTTATCGTTTTTGGATGGATGAATATATTAAACTAAAACATAATTTATTTGCGCTCAATTGTGTTCGAAAGAAGCAGCTGATGTTGAGCTGATTTACTAACTCCGTATAGGGTGCGCGCTGCTTCTAAACAAACAACTTTTTCATTGCTTTAATACCTGGTCCCCTCAGAGAGAGGGTTTCACTCTGCATTCTATCCGAGGGGTTACTTCGATAACCTGCCGATAACCCATGACACAGCCGCCGCTTTACGCTTGATAAACGCAAGACGTTTCCTGATATGGAACAAAGATTTTAAATGGAATTTATTGACGATGTTTAACGAGAATTACTTCTCAGGAATGTTTATCGCGTCAATTAATATAATTTACTCTGGCGTGGCCGTGTTTTTTTGAATTACTTTGTTTCAACTGTGCTCTGAACGTATTTATTGTTTGTTGGGATTTTTTCAGGTCATGTGTGTGTGTGTAAGGCCACCTGATTCATGTGTTATTTGCGTGTCTCGTGTTTCATGATTCATCTCAGCTACTCAGCAATCTGAAGCTGCAAATATTAAATTATAACTAACTACTCTTTGGTTATCCACTTCGTTAAAACCAGTCGTATGGGAAAACCATTTGATTTAATTGGAATGATTAAAGTAAAACATTTAATTAATACATAATCAGTGCTTATTTATAAATATTTGATATGGATGTACACGTACAGTCAGAATTAAAAGTAATGTCTCCCCAATAGAAAGTTAAATTGCGGCCTAATCACTTCTGACTGGTACAACGAGTGAGTAGGCGTACAAGCAGGCAGACACGTATTGAATTCTTGTGGATGTTTGCTTGGTCGCTTGCTTGTGATAGTGATCAGAATGGGGAAGTCCACACATTTACGTTACACTATAATCGAGTTCTTTCTAATCTAAAACAACATTGTTACAAGTTTGTAATTGTCACACCATCCACCTAGTTTCTTGATTATTACATGTATTTTCTAATGCTTTAATACGTAGTGTAATGTATTAGTATAATGATGATATAATTACTTTCGTTTTTCATTTGGGATGCAAAAATGGAACGAAAAATAATTGTATTTTCAATATTTAATTGTTCAAAAAAAAAGTACAACAAAAGAACGATTTTCAGTCGAATGAATATGTATGTCAAAACGTAGAGCGTGATAGGGGGAGAGAAGTACAGTTGTAACCTTCAATTATTCTAGAGGCATGGACACAAACATTGAAAACAACCGTGAAACGAAGATAAATTACGTTTTGAAAAGATGAGTTTTTAGAGTTCATCGACGTGAAGTCGGTATGAATTTGCGAATACATCAAAGTCTAAAAAGCTCAAGCCCACTTTTCATTATCCCCCCCTCGCCGTGTTCCAGTGCAAGTGGCGCCCCTCGGTCGGCGAGCGTGAGCGTCGCGAACGTGAAGGTGCAACAAGAAACATTTTTCACGGGAATTCTTTCCCCTTGTAATAACAGCTCGTTGGCAGTCGAGACAGACGAACGGGATAACCGATTGCCTACAACGAAAGGTGGGTTTTAAGACAATCGTTGTTTACTGAAAACAAGATGAACAGAAGATAAATATTTTACGTGACGTTCACTTAAAATAGAATACCGATGAGCTTTACAGGTTTATAAGCCACAAATCATCGTTATTTATATTGCGTTATATGATGGCCAACGTCGCGTAACAAGCAGTAAAACCAACCACAAATCATTTTCTATCAGAGGGTGGTCATACATTCAACCGTCAAGGCACTTCCCTTTTTTTTTTACTTTACTCCCAGCTGAGAGTTATGTCTCATTAAAACTTTCATTTTCAATTATCTAATGCACACACATTTCGCTTTTGGGAAACGAGAAGGAAATCTGAGTTAAATTAGCGACCTCTGTTGTAAGGTGCTCTTGATTTTGGCTGGGACGTCGTCCTTAATCATTGCTGGGTTGGCAACGAATTCGTCTGCGAAGCTCTCGGTGAGAGCAAGGAAAAACTTTCTGGAAACGTGAAATATAAACCTGTATCGCTTGTACTTTATTATTATTTTTATTTACGTTGGAAATTGCAGTAAAGTAGAAACAACAAGGGAAAGCTTTTTCTATCACAAAAAGTCGCAGTTTAAAAACTAAACCAGTATAACCTAAATACGAACGTAAAAAACATTTCGAATACAAAAAGAGTGTCAAAAACATTTAGGCCCAGTTGTACAATTCGAGTTTAACTTTAAGCGAAGCTTAAACCCATAGCAACGTCCATAACAACCATGTTATTGTGAAGAGTTTAAGCTTTGGTTTAACGTTAAACTCGAATTGTACAACTGGGCCTTAGGGAGTTGGACAACGCTGATGGGAGGCAAAAAAGATAGAAGTAGTATTGCTCATTTTCACTTTTCTTATTAATTCAAAATGATTATCTCTTTTAAGGGGAAATGGTACTCATGTCCAATCGTGAAAGTCAATGAAAGTAATAAATATTTTTGACATTTTCAAAGAAATCCTTGGTTTAACGTCTGCTAGAAGCAAATGATCTCTGGTCTTATTCACACGTGCTCGTAATTATCCCCCCATCGTAGCGGTTAGAACGATTTACGAAGAACCAAAGCCGTAAAGCATTTCATTAGCGGAGCAAACATCGCACCTCGTTTAAAATAAACTTTCAAATTAGTTTATCAAACGACCATTCGAACCGGCACTTCTGCACAAGGTGATTCGCCTAATTAAACCAAGTCGCCTGTTCTGGCGATAAGATTGCCAGACGTGCGTAGGTAACCGGGGAAAAAACAAATGAATCACCTTAATGAATAATCGCTCCGAAAACGGAAGATCGGTAACACACTTCCACCTTTAATCGATGTTGTGAGAACGAAAATAGCTGCGCGCTGCTCGATTAGGTGTGTGTGTGTGATGTCGATGTGAAAGCAACAAACGAATAAATTGAGAATTTTTTTTTACGTCACGCCAGCGGTTATTGATCATCTTAATAAATTTTGATGGGACTTATTTAAGTCGGTTGGCAACAAATTTATTACACGTAGATCACCAGATGCCGAGCTGCGTCTTCGTTTATTTGATTGCGATTTATTTAAAAGGTCAACTGATCGAGTGTCTAAACTGTTTCTAAGGAACTAGAGACAGAAATATTTTGTAAATTTGATCGGACCTGGATACATACATACACCATGTTTCACTGAAACCTGAAAAAGCGAGAGACAGTTAGTTAATTAAAGGGATCCGAAGGAAGAGCAGTTTTTCCCTTGGGAAACGCTGATTCGGATTTCTTGATCATTACTCCATCTTTTAATTTTAATTTTGATTGTCGTCTTTCTTTGTACGAAGAATGCAATGATCAAATAACCAGTATAACAGTATAACAGATGTAGAAATTGCTATATTATGTAATAAACATACATGTGGAAGAGATGGCACTGGGATCGGCTCTGAGACAGCGGGCGAAAAGGATGTGGAATAATAAAGGTGTTTGAGGTAGACACCACCTTACTTTGGAAGAGGACTTACAAGAAACTCCTCTTTTTGAGGTCGTGGTCCATTCTCTCCCAACTACATACATATTCAAGAAGCACTTCAGTGCTTTCTTGAACGCTGAAGATGCACCCAAACCCGACATGCCCATCTATACTGATGGATCTAAGCCCTTGGAAGGAAGAGGCGCAGGAATCTTCTCCGATGACCTGGACCTTCACATAAGTACAGCACTTGGCCAACTGTCAACTGTTTTCCAAGCGGAATTAGTTACCATTATGGAAGGTGCAAGAGCAATTCTGGATCGAAGTGTTCAGAATAAAGTCATTAGGATAGCTAGTGATAGCAGAGCGGCACTATTAGCTCTAATAAACAGTAACAAAATGTTCTTTGGAATAGCAAGTGCCCAAAAACAACATCCTGCAACTTATTTGGGTTAAAGAACACGCTGGAATTTATGGTAAAGAATAGGCAGATGAACTGGATAGATAAGGCTCGGGGCAGCGCTTGTGGGGTTCAAGTTTGTTTAATGACATACTGAAACAAAGATCTCAGAATCGGTATATCGATGGATGGGTCAACTTAGACAAGTGTCATCAAGAAAAAAAGGCTACAACGACGCCATCGCTCATTACCACGATTTTATATGCAACTCCCTAGCTCTTTCGCGTCGATTGGTTCATGTTTGTCCCAGTGTTCAAGATGCTCCACAAATACGACTTCTATTGTTTCGAAATTACTGAAATTTTTTCATTTATTTAGATAATAGTTTATCATTGAAAGCTTTTTATTAGAATGAACTAATTTTTGGTTCGGTTTTTATTTGTATAATATGTAGTTGGGACATATATGACCCATCCGTACTAACCTAAGGGATATATGTGTCCCAGCAGAAGTATGACATGACCCGAACACACAAGTCTATTCACGACTTATTCAAATCAAATGAATTTCGACCTTATGATCGGTTATTAGAGACCCCCAAATACGGTTGGCACAGCGTATAAGTCATATACAACGTAACTCCTTACCAATAGACTTTTCTGAAATATTGATGGGACATATATAACCCAATAGTAATATTGGTTCAAAAAATTCTGAATTAAAGTCGATGCGAACGGCTAGAGAAAGACTACATCTACTCGTAAGAATACTTTCAGACCATTGCAAACTGAATGAACATATATACCGCATAAGTAGCCCAGATAGCCCGATTTGTAGAGGCTGTGACCTAGACGAAGAAATAGCTGAGCATATATCCTTTATGATTGTCCTACACTCGCCTCGATCAGAGGTTCCATGTTGGGGAATTCTGGCCTGACGTGGCTGGAATTCGCAGTATTCCTCTGTTAGACATTCTCGGATTCGTCGAAAAAGTGGAATGGCTTGAATAGCGCTGGCAGTCGTACACCGTTGATTATGGGGGTAGTACAATGGGCCTAAACTGTGGCCTAAGTGCATTCGAATTTTCATTCACCCCTCACTAGTGCAGAATCCAGAATCCAAATTTAATAAAGGATGTGAGCTAGAAGTCTGGGGATTTTATGACCAGTGCACACAAGATCCAACTCAAAATGACACATACGGTATAAACAGGTATAATATAAAAAATCGAAGACAAGAGAGAGAGTATACTATTAAGAAAATTAAAATGAACAAAACAGACAGAATAGAAAAAGAACAACTTTTTTGTTGCAGCCTCTCTTTGGTGAGGGAAGAAGAACAGTTCAGATGAATAGATTGATTAAGAAATATTACTTCTTTGTCCATTTAAATATTTCTAGTCATGGCACAGAGATGTTTTTGGGTAGTGCAAGAACTTGAAGAATTTAGAATGGAAAAAGAGAAAAGGAAAAATGAGTAATACAAGAGATCTATAAATTCCGATAAGACGAAAGCAAACATCAAAAGGAGATGAATGTCTCTGTGGGAGATAGAAGATGAAGATTTCGAAGGCTATGAAACTGCCAAAACTAGTTCACACCCAGAAACTAATGACAGTGATGATGAACCAAAGACAAATAATGAGACGATTACTACAATCAATCTCAAATCACATTGACGGAGATGGAAAGAGTGCAATCCAATTCAATATTAATCCCTTAATGGGTTTGACTTTCTCCTTAATTAGATAACCTTATTCTGTTCGTCTGTGAAAGTGGTTTCAAGTTGGATCCAAATTTTAAGTTAAACCAGAAACATTTAATAACTCACTCACTCAGAAATAGAAATTAATTAACAGTGATCTAATTTAAGTGAGATATTAAACCACCGCTTTATGCGGCCGGTAATCGTCTGAAACCGAAAACACTTTCGCTCCTTTGTTTACGTTTATCCGCAAAGGAAAAAATAAACGAGGCGCGCGATTAATTTTAGTAGGTAGAGATTCCAAAATAAAAAAAAAGAAAGGTCGGACTGGCGCCAGAAAAGCGGCAAGACTTCACGTGCCCCGCGTAGTAATTCAGCTATTTAACAGTTGGCAGCCCGTTAATCGGTAAAACCAGACAGTAAGGTGCTTCTGAGAATCGCGAATAAATAATATACGTGGCCACATCTAAATCGTCTGATATTTCTTAATGCATCTCCGTTGCAAAAATAACCGGCGGCGGAGAGTACCGAGCAGGTAATATACTGCGCCCGGCTATTTATAACGACGTGTAATTACCTCTGTAAAATATAACGTCAACTGGCGTAACCTTCGAATAACAAAATTAAATTTACGAGAATATTTCATTTATCTGAAAAACAAAATGACACTTTCGGGAAACTCTGTTTTCCTAATTGAACTTGGTTTACGGATTAACCGGAACGACAAAAGTCATCATGATCATCCTGTATATATAACTGACAAACATTTTGTTTTGTTAAAACTCTGACTGACCTAAGGTTTTACTTCCTGTATGTTGTAGGTAGACATCTTGTCGGTTGTCAGTTACTTAAGGTGTGCCACAAGGACCTATATTTGGTCCTGTTCTATTTACTATGTACACCTCAGATATTTTGAGAACAACACGATTTTGAAACACAGACGTTGTTTCAGATATACATATTTATTGGATGCGCAAGTATGAACTTATGTCACGTTCTGCAGTTCTTACGTTGTTATATTATTGCAAGAACACAACAGATACCATATTTTTAATGAAGTATTTCATTTTCTAATGTTTATTTTTGAATCATGAAGTGTCTGAAAGATTTTGACAATCACTGTTTTTTTTCCCCACTGGTCGAAAATCAACAGCTGGCATGTCGCATTGTCGCTGCACAGTCAACAGATAATGCCTGGCGGTCTGGCTTTAGGCCGGTGTTTATGCATTGTAGGTGCGGGGTGAATTTATACTGATGCCCGCGACTACACTAGGTGAATCCAAAGGGAGCAGCCCTGATCCTGTGGATGGAGGCGTCCATGTGTGCACATTGTCAACCGCGCGTGCCTATTGTGTACGTGTACACCGTGACGAGTTACCGGTTCTGCTTTCACGACTGCTTTGAATAAAACACCTATTATTTTTAGGTATTATTTTCACACACGTGTCACGTTAGCGCCCGAGAAATCCGATTTTGCTCTTAATTTACGAGAAGCGGGCGCACGGATCACCTCTCATGCGACGAGGGAAAGAAATTTTGCAAACGAATAGAATTCGAGTTTAAAGAATCGATTCCTGGAAAGGAATCCACACATGTACCGAAAAGGTTTCATAGATAATCATAAGTACAAGATATTAACAAAAACTCGGTTAAATTAAATGGTTTATCAACGCATAAAGAATATCAAATTTGATGTTCACTATTGGAGTCGAATCGAAAGCGTTGACATCCATCGAGCATCTGATGGAAGACCTCATAATCTCAGAAGAAATTTGGCAGGTAACCCACAACCACGTCATCAAATATTTTGGTCCCTTTAAGGCTAGTCTGACCCACCTAAAAAAGCTTTTCCTTTTTATTGGGTATTAAAATGAACTTTTTGTTATTGTTTGATACATCAAAATACACTTATTAGACCAAGAAAATACACCCACTTAAATGGCATAATGCACTAACAAGAAATATTAAGTCACTTCAATTTTGATTAATTTATAATAACTTATTTACTTATACTATTCATTGCTGCCCTGTATTTCTGGTTGTATACATATTAGGCACATGTTAAAAAATGCGAACAGGGTCAGACTAGCCTTAAGTAAATGATTTTTGATTGGCAATGTCGAGTCGAAATACGAGAATAGTTTTGCTCGGGCAGTAATTTATAACGACATACTTTGTTACATTTGCACGAAATGTAGAACGTAACACTGCGTCTTAACTAATTAAACATATTAGTAACTGTCTGAGGCCGCTTTCTTTGAAAGAGCAAAATTAAAAGAAGGTGAGCGTTGTTTCCGGAAAGCGCATGTAATTGGAGCAGAACATTTTCAATTTAAGAAAGAATGCCATATTTTAAAGGTCGTCTCTATATGCAAAAACGTTCGATCTTAATACGCAGAGAGAAACGACAATACACAATATTGTGTAAAATGAAGATGGAGACATGTATATTTCCACCTCTACCTTAAAAAAACTTTACATTTGTTTGTAGCGAAATGATTGCTCTACTTTGGAGTAAAAAGTTCCATACTAATTTGACTTTTATACTACAATATATTCTAGTAAGTGTGAAGATATAGTTTCAACACTTTATTGTATCAAATTCTACAACTTATTACGTAAAAATTTACTACAACAGACTGTGAAGATTTTATTTTCACATTTTCTTGTATACAATCAAATTATTAACTCGTTAGAAAAAAATACCATTGGATATAATTATCATCTTACTCAAATTGTTGAATAGTATTGAAGTGGGGTGTAATCACGTGATTATTTGCATCCTCTTACTGGCCGTTTAATGCGGATAGGTGGCGTACGCAACTCGGTGAAGAAGACTTGTGTTTGACTGTCGCCTATTTTATTTGTAATGAAAAATAAACCGTTTGAACGTGAATTCAGTACAGTGCCGCAGAAATTATTTGAAGGTTAATACGAATGTTTCTAAATTAAATATTCTTTTTTCTTATTTTTTTTAACGTATGTATGTTACGAGGACTGACAATTATGTTCGTAGAAAAAGATTATTACAAGTACGGAATACTTTTATTCGTTATCTGGTACACGGTCGTTTTCGAAGTAGTCTCTGCCTAAAGTAATGCATTTGGTCCAAAGTTTCTTCCATTGCCGGAAGCCCTCTTCAAAATCATTTTTCGTGAGGCTGTTTAGAGCTCGCGTCGTGATCGGTTCCTTCTCCTCTCGTGACTCCCAGTGATGATCCTTCATGTCTTTCTTGATTTTAGGAAAAAAAAAGTCAGAAGAAGGCCAGATCGGGCGAATAGGGTTGGTGTTCCAACACAGTGATTCGATTTTTGACGAAAAAATCCTTCACAACAATGGCTGTGTGTGCTGGAGATTGTCATGATGCAAGGATCCAGCTGTTCTTCACGTATTATCTGCCGTGTAGTCTTTCTATTGATTCCTAATTCTTCCGCAATGAATTTAGTCGAAACACGACGACCTATTTGTGGAAGTTCATCCACTCTTTTCACATGTTTTGCTGCCTCCCGTCGAAATGGGTCTTTCTTCTCTCGGATCGTCGTCGACTGATTCTCTCCCTTCTTTGAAAGTCTGCGTACTCTTAAACTGTAACAGGTTTCATGGCAGACTCACTTAATAACGCTTCATTCAAAAGCTCAACGATTTCCAAGCTGTCTTTCTTTAATTTTACCTAAAAAAATTAATCAGGTTCTCTTTTCTATTAAATCCATAACGCAAATTTTTACGGCGGACACGAACTGCTTTGCAAAATTCTACGTTAAACTAACTAAATGAAGCTGAATTGTTTTGAAATATGAACTGAAGAAAAAACAATTAAGGACGTTATTCCACGGCCCACATGTTGCCGCTGTTGCAGGGGTGCCCTATAGAGCACACGAACTTAATTGTCACTCCTCGTATATGACCCAAGTCGGAACTTGTCGAGCAAGTGTCAGACTGATTCCTGCTGTATTCGAGCCTGTGAATTTCTTCACAAGATCCTGCACATATTAAAACAAGGTCGAACCCACATATTTAGTTGCACGATGAAGCGACAAAATTCGTTATCACCGGCTCCAAGTACTCGACTGTGAATCTTCTTCTTTATAGGGTCCATACACGGTCAAACAATTTGCGCAAACTTCTATTGTACAATAATTGTGTTCTACATTTAATTGTTGCACAATAACTCAAACGCGAACATACACGATCAAAATGTTTGCACAACACCCTTTGTTGCGCCAATTGTTTGATCGTGTATGGGGCCTATTAGAGATACGTACAGAATTACACAATTAACAGTGAAATTTGCACAGTATCACAATTTGAGTGACTTTTAACACAAAGTGTATAATTCGCATGCACAATATCAATAAAAATATACTACAATTGTGTAAAAATTATTTGCTATCCTCTATTGTATTAGTTTCCAAACACTCTGTTAAATAGTGCTATATATTTGTCAATTTTTACGAAATAAATTCAACAATTTATATAACATTTTGTCTATAAATGATAATACATTTACTATTATTTGTGTTAGAAGATTTTCTTAAAAATGTGTAATATTTTACTACAGACATTATTCTTCAATTAAATGTAAACATTCTCTGTTTATTGTAGGCGTCTTCATTGTAGTAACAATTTGCAGATAGAAATTCTACAACTGTGTTAACAAATACCATCGTTTTTTCTCTTTGTAGATAGAAGTATCATTTTATTTTATGTTTGTGAACTGTATTTGTTATTGAATTGTTATAAAAAATTGGGTATTTAGTGGTATACCTGACGGTGTGAGAGCCATCTTTTATTATTATTTAGATGCGTCTTTGAGAAAAATCACTATTGAATTTTATTTTAATTACATAAATTTTAACGGCTTTCGATAATTGACAGTGTTCTAGATTCAAACATCTTTTTTATATTCACTGCAAAAAAAATTACGAATTTTATGTAAATTCAAATTGTGGTATAAAGTAAATTCCAAGTTTAATAGAAATCTTACTCATAAAACGATAAAATAATGGACACGGATCACTTGTTATATACAATAAAAGTAGTGTCACACTTTTCTATAGAATGAAATGAAATTAATTTTTTTAATAAAAAGGAAACATTTTTGTGCACTGCTCGGAATCGTCACGCTAAAAAGGGAGAATAGCCTTGCATCCACTTGGTTTATTCAAATCCTCCGTTAAAATCCCCACTACACAGATAATGCAATCAGAGTTTTTAAATTATAAAACCTGCGCAAATAAAATTCAAATCGCATAAATCGCAACAAGCAGCGTGTTGTACAAAAACATTTTAATCGTATTATTCCCACCGGAATTTATTTTATAATTCCGCCGCAACCGGTTATCTCCTGAATATATATTAACAAATCCCGATAAAAAAAATCGCCAAGGGAACCGGCCGCCGGGACCTAACGGAACGAACAAAGAGCTATGAGCTATTACAGATGTCTATTTCAGGGATGAAATAACTTACACGCATTTTATCTCGTAACTAGCTCCTGCCGGCTTTTATAAATAAAATTTTCTCCTAATTTGTAACGAAAATAATGAATCCTACCTATAAATAACCGTCAAAAATAATGATCTCATTACCGAGCTTTATATTACCGCACAGGAAGCTAATTGCAATTATTCAGAATGCACGGTCGACTTACCTTTTACAAAATTATACGCCATTTAAGATTTCTTTGCCACAGCGAAAATTGCCGGCCAAACGAATCCTGCCACGTCAAAAAGAAATCCTCGTTAACAAAAAAACTTTCTCGTATACGAAATGCTAAGCAATTCTTTTTTTTTTTAATCGTTAATTTATTCAAACGTTTTTGGAATAATTTCGTAGCAAAGAAAGCAAGGTAAGCACAAAGGGTTCGAGATATTAGAATTTCTTAATCGAATTTTTTAATCTTAGAGGTACAATTGTTTTTAAAATTGCAACAAATTAGAAAATTTACTATCAATATTCATACACGTTACATTTTCTACTTTCTCACATACTGAAGTAGAAGTGGAATAAAAAGCTTTCAAGAAAGTTTTACTAAATGTAAAGGGGCGTACACACGCATGTACATTTTCGTGAGCGTGTACGCAATAATACTTGGTTCCATAAAAAAAATAAAACTGTTGGATTGTATTTTTCAAGTATTGACGTTAAACGGAAGAGATCTGAAATGAAAATATACTGTAGGGTGTAGGGGTTCGAAACCACTTACTTATGAAGATTTCACATGGATGTATCAAATTCGCATGTACGGTTGCCTATCGTGACTTTTGCTAGGCGATCGTGATGACACGTCGTAAGGAGGGTAAGGACTGTGGCGGTGCGCGGTGTAAGATGAACAAGTTGCCTAAGTGCATGGCGGAGGGATTGAAAATTATTTCTTTTATCGTTCTTTTACATCAAAACCGCACGAAATTCAAAACAGGTAGCAGTTTATAAGTAATTAGTATTTTCAAATAACAGAGGCCAGTTTATAGATAGGTAAAAAGAAGTCCCTGCGCCATGCACTTAGGCAACTTCTTCACTTTTTCTAATAATTATAACATAGTGACTGAACTCATTTTATGAATAAAACTGGTGTTTACTCAATTATGTGTATGCAACCTCATTGCAATGCTATATACATAGGTCAAACCGGTCGGAATTTAACTACTCGAGTTAAAACACGTTTGGCTTCTGCTAGGCTTCATCAGTTTCCTAAAGGTCTTCAACTCAATATTGCCGAATATCTATAAATCTTTCCAGCTACTAAAAACAGAGACGTCGTTCTTCTTAACGACCAGACCATTTTTCCCCGTTTCATTTTTCTTGATTTCATTTATTGGAATATTTCTTAACTTGCCTATCTGCTTTCAATTTGATTTTTGCCAATTTGCTGTTATCTGATTTTTTAGTCTAAGTTCTAGTCCCAACTCAACTTTGAGGGTTTGCTGTGGTTTTCTGCCAATTTGCTGTTTTTCGATTTTAGAAAGTCGTAATCTAGTATTTAAAAAAAATTAACCCTCGATGTCATGTCAAGTGAGTACCTATACGTGCAAGATAACTTTGGTAGTAAATGAACATCGAAATCTGGCAGTTTTAAGAAAAGGTGTCCTCGATATCATGTCATGTGATTATATTAAAAAAAAAGATAGAAGAAAGCGCCATGTTGTAGGTAGGCGGCGAGCTTAAAGCTTCATCTACACGTGCAAGTTATTTTCGGAAAACAAACAAACGTCGAAGTCTGACAATTTTCCAACAGAAGGGAACCGTCACAGTCACGTCATAAAAAAAGGGCAAAAAACGACGCGTTTTAGGAAGGCAGCGAGCTTAAAGCCCCCTCTACACGTGAAGCGTGCCACCCCCCCTCCCAAAAAAAAAAACAAGTGAAATGAACGTCGAAATCCAACAGTTAAAAAAAAAGAAAAAGAAGAAGATATGCCACATGCCCTCATAAAAGAAAAGAACAGGGACGCGTTAAGTTTTAAGATAGATTATACCTACGTTTAAAGCCCCTTCTACACGTGAAAACAAAACAAAAGAACGTCGAAATTCGGTCGTTGTTTTGTTTAAAGGAACCGTCCTCGCCCATCCAAGTACTACATGCCTAGATCAAAGAAAGCACGACGCGCCAAATTTAAACTTCAAAGAAAAAAACAGACCTCATTTATACGTGAGGTGACCTTGGAAAGCAAATGAACGTCGAAATCAGACGTTTTTTAAAAAGGAAAGAACCGTCAGTGACACGTCAAGTGCTCCTACATGAAATATAGCGCGTGAACGCGTTATATTTCAACGAGGAAAACTGCGTGGAGCACTTAAGGCCTCATCCACACGTGAAAGTCGTCGTTGAAAAGAAATGAACGTCCAAACAAAAAAAGAATGTCACTGCAGGTTTTCAGCTGAACTGAACCGTTGTTGCGCGCCGCCGCCCGTTGGAGATAAATGGCACGAAATGACCTCGCGTTTAAAGCCTTGTCCGCACTTCCCTTAAAAACAAATCAATGTTCAAAAATCCAAGAAATTTCCCGAAAAACGAGGAGGCAAGTTCGTGTTTAGTTGACTGCAAGAGGTATGATGTCTAAAGACACCTCCGTTTTAAAGCCTGGTTTACACTGGAAGAGCTTGGAGCACTGTCATCCAAAGCCGCCTCCACACGTTAAAATAAATGGACGTCGAAATCGAAAGAAAACCGTCGCAGACTTTCAAACAGACTTTGCCCTCCCTTCCACCAACGCCTAGTAAAAGTCACAGTAGGCAACCATACATGCGAATTTGATAGATCCAGATAAATCTCCATAAGCAAGTGACTTTGAACCCCTATAGTATATCTGCTCATAGTTAAATTCAACATAGAACATGATCTATTTAGTTCTAAACATGCGATCTCCAAGAAACATCGTGAATAAGTCTACAAAAAAAGTCAAGTTTCCAGGAAGCTGTTTCAAATGTAATGAGAATTTATTTAATACAAAAAAAAATAATAAAAAATTCTCGAGTGCAAATGCAAATTTATGTTTAGGGATGAACTTTCATTATTTTAGTTTCTTTTTGAAACTTAATTTTTGTGTGTGTACCTTATCTGTAAATTGGTTTAATTTTTTGTATTGTTTCTTGGTTTCGACTCTTTTTTTTCTTTGCGTTCGTCGTACACAATTTTCCTTGGTTTTTTGTAGTTTAGTCTTAGTAGTTTATTTTTTGTTAAATAATTTTATTAACAGAGTCATGCAATATTTCCTTAATTTTTTTATTTGTTTAGCGCGCGTTTTAAGTTTCTTGTTTATGTGACCAGAAAGTATAGTAAAGCAGCGAGCAGCGTTTTACATCCATTATTTTACACTATAACCATTTTTCTAATATCTCCACCTTTTTCAAGTTTCTACGAGTATAAACCAGTCGATATACTGGGTGTTATTAAGCTTGGCGAAAATATTTATATACATAGAACGATTGTATAGGTAAATTACAATCGATTTGGAAAAGGAAAATATAATAAAAGTTTTTTTTTTTAATAATGGAAATGGGTGTTATCTAACTAGGTAATTATTTCCATATAAAGTGATAATTAGGAAAGAGATGATTACGTATATACATATTTACAGAGTCAATCAGTGTTGACCAAAAGTTTTCCTCTAGATTTTAAAAATTCATATCTCTCTTATTAAAAAACTTTCATAATATTTTCTTTTTGTAAGTTGAGTATCATTCACCTCCACCGTCGTTCTATATAAATATTTTCGCCAAGATTCTTGTTACCCTGTATAAATAGCTTCACAACTGTTTTCTGATTCCCCTTCACAATAATTAACTTTTGTCCTTTGATTAAATACATTTTTTTTTTCGTTAAGTTTCTAATTTCTGTTTGCCAGTTTTTTTTAATAATATTTTTTTTTGTTTGAATTGGCTTCCGGTTGGAACCGCGTCACGTTGACTTCTTCTACTGCCGACGTTTCGTTCTCCATTGAGACAGTCTCAACGACAAACAAGAAGCAGCAGCAACACCACCAGCAGCAGCAGCCCTGAGGAAGTTCTTCTGCAATGGAGAACGAAACGTCGGCAGTAGAAGAAGTCAACGTGACGCGGTTCCAACCGGAAGCCAATTCAAACATGGACGACGGCCGCGGAAGCCTTCAAGTTAAATTAATATTTTTTTTTCTTAAATATTTTGAACAGTTTTTATATAGTTATTACATATTTTTCACTCCTGACGAAGCAGTCGAACGACTGCGAAACGTAAAGTGTATAGTTGCGCGATTTAGTGTCCGCTTAGAAGATTTTGTGATACAAATTTCATCGGACAAGAACCAACTGTAAATATATAGTTATTGACATTTCAGTCCCATTTCTTTTAAATTTATGCTTTATAAAGAAGAATAGAAATAGAAAGAAAGGAATACTTTATTATTCTTAATAGAACTTTTGTAACTCTATCCAGGGATGGGTGTAAGAGTTAAAAAGGGAGCATTTACGAAAAGCTATGCCTTAACGGAGTATGCTACAGTTGTGTACACTTCTATCATTTTCTTCTTCTTCTACCTTTCCCTTACTTTGGTGTTCTTGTGAAATACCAGTGGCGTTGCACTTTATTTGGAAAGAGGAACATCTTCCCTTTTTTTGTACATCTACCTTGATATCTAAATCACCAGAAGATTTTTCCGATTATGTTTGGTACTGTTACTTGGTTCCTTTTTCTATTGCTTCTTTCTTTTTTGTATTGGTTTCTAATTCGTGGGGTATTTTGGTTCTTTCTCTGTTTTATAGACAAGAACTACTGCATACCTTTCTGCTATGCGCACGAATGAATATTGGATATCGCACCGAAACTAAATATTTTATTTCCCATGCAAGATGCACGACTTTAGTTTACATATGTTGGACGTGATTCGAAAGTGATTTCCACCGCCGCCGCCCGGAAAACTTTCGAACGCCATTTATCCTCATCGAGGGCGCAGCCGTCGCACGTTTTCGCGAACGCCGGCGTTTGTCCGCTCCCGCTCCGGTCAGAGTTGTTCTTGCGGAGAATACGTCTGAGCTAAAATTCGTCCACTGGGGGAGATGGTATATCGCGGGGACGGCAACCCCACAATATATATTCATTGTGACCCTCCCGGCGATGTTTTCGTGGCCATTTCTACGCTCACCTGAGCACTGGAATAGTCAGATAAAAAGGTTTTAGTAGTTCAGACCTTTAGGGTTGCCTTTACGTTAGGGCCTGAATATTGCATCTCTAAACATAACATTATTTTATACGACTTTCTCTTTTATAAAAGTATTCTTTGTTATGCTAACTAAAATATACCTTGATTCGACGTTATTTATAGAAACACATTTTTTTTCCCTTCCCTATGGATGATCTAATCTACCTTTCACTTTCCATTCAATACTACGGGAAAACTGCCTTGTCCTTAATTTGGTTTTTTTTTTAATTTGGTGGAAGCGCCAGATGGTATAATTAAAATTAATAATTTTGAAGCTTCATACAAGGCATCATCATAGAAGACGAGTGGTTTACATCATGGGGGATTTTCTGTTGGCAACAAAGCTTTATAATTTTGCATTCCCAACAATAACTTTAGTATTCCGTACAAAGATACGTCACAAATCTTAGTCATTATTTCAGGTTAGGCAACACTTTACAATGCACAACAGTATCGCGAAATCTCGTGATATACCTATGTAACTTGGCATGTCTCTGAGGATCTATTGTTCCACACGCGGACTTAACTAAAGACTTTATAGTGGATTGCGTCTTATAAATCCTCGGTCTTTCTTGCCCGGCCGTTTTGGGGTTAGCTTCCGTTTCGTCAAACCTCGTCTATCTTTCGGCCGTATGAATAACTTAAGCTCGTTTGTTTACGTTCGTGTCCTACATATTTTCGCCCTGCGTTAAAGTTTTATGTGCGGCGAGCGCTTTTTTTTTCCTCCTCACAAGGACGTTCCACGCATAAAAAAGCTTTTGTGTGCGTAGTAAACGTAACTGGCGGACATTAATATCAACGATAGCTATTTGATCGGGAGCAATCCGCGTAGAGGAGTTAATGCGCTGGCAAGTGATCCCGGGGGTGGTTGCGTGGGAACAACGTTCTCACATTCCCATGGGATTTCAAGCGTTCCACTTCGTTGTAGATATTTCTTCGGTGATTTTTTTTTTCAGGGTAACGAAAAGGTAATAGCTAATTAAGTTGACGATGGCTGTAAGTGGATGACAGTAATCAGATTATACATGGCCTCAACATTATAAAGTCAAGCAAAAGAACCAATTAGTAAAAGAAAAAGTTTGGAAAACCCACGAGTCAAGACTGGAAGGGCAAACTGCAAGGCAAAGTGAAACAAAAACAGGAACATTGTTAATGAAATAGAATTTTAAAAGAACGAGGCAAAAAGAGAAGGCCAAATATCTTGATTATGGAAGGAAGGAATTAGATGGAAAAGTTGAAAGGATACTTCTAAATGCAGGCAGATATGTTGGAAAAGAGGATGCCAACATGAAGCAAACTTGCATCAGAAGGATCGAGTTCATTTCTTGTTATAATTGAACAATTTGGTTGATTAAACGAAATGGGAAATGGTGCAATTTTCCATGTAGTATGCAAAAGTAATTTGTGTAGGTTTCGTTAGAAAGAGATGATAAAAATTCTGCAAGGGAGACTAGCGTTAAAAATCACTCACTAAACATCTCACGTTTACAGGCACAAATAGTAACGTTCTCGAGCTGGAGGAAAGAGAAACAAAGGTATATGAGATTATGCCGGGTCTCTCATGTTCGATCTGAAGCGAACACCCTCCGCCACGTAAGAATCTCGATAGCATCACTAAGGCATGTATTTTTGATGCCGTTGTTATCTCGCACCTGCCCCGTAAAGAATCTCGCGTTTACTGTCTTGAGCTTTCCAATCCAATTTCGGCGGAAATATTGCGACGATTCTCCGGATTGCCTGCATGCACCGCAACATAAACCAGCCTATATTATGAATGTTGAATGTAACATCTGTATTCCCGGTGAACTGGGGTGCTGCTACGTCGACGTCGCGCGCTCTGAGGTGTGGAAATCTTTCGCAGTCCATAAATATTGGGTAGCGGCCATACAATAAAAACGCTTCATCGGAATAGGGAATTAAGAATTTATGAAAACCGAACGCCGCGATGTAGATCACGTCACTTGTAAATTATTCACCCGACGATCTCATCGATAATGGAATCTGATTTGAGAACACAGGTTATACATAATGAATAGCTTTACCTGATATACTTCCCTTTTTTATGACTGTGGAGCAGATTGTAAAATTTCTAAAACGTAGTAGCTAACAGATTTTGTATCAAATCAGAATATCCATCAGTTAATTACGAGCGATGCAAGGAATTCTTTAAAGGGCAAATTGGTCTGATTGTCGCAAAGACAAAGTGCTACGGCAATTCACTCCAAAGACTATGAGGTCGACGTCAAGAGGATCCTCCGCATGAGCGTCGTAGGCGTCCAATTCAAGGATAATTCAGAAACATGTGGATATCCATGCTATAAAGGGCAAAAGCGAACATGAAACCGAAATGGTGACCTTAAGACAGGTTTGCCAATCATTTTGACGCTTGTCCTATAACATTAGATAAGGAGGATCGGATTAATGTGAAGACCTGAGAGCGAAGACTAGGTGGTAAGTTTTAACTTTAATTAAAAGAGTTTTGCCTTCGCATATTCTGGTCAAGATCACTCCGAGTTTGGGTTTGGTCAATTGGGAAAGCTAACATAATCAAAGACCAAACAGATTAATTGAATCAACTAAAGAAAAAGAGACAAATACTTGTGTATTGCAGGTACACATACTTGTTCCATTTTTATATATTATTTTGGGCAGTTCCAAAGCAGTTTCATTGCTACTTTGTTACATCTCCTTCTTTCCCAACCATTACCTATTCTGGGAATTTGGTTTCCATTGACTATTTCGGTTCTCAGAGGTAAGGGAACGCATTTTGATGGTTCTGAAAACGATTTCACAAATCATTTCCAAAATTGTCTTGAGGAGTGGAACTACGCATTGGAATTGGTACAAGACTTTCCAAAAGGAAGGTCAGTAATGAGATATGTTGCCATTTCGTTGAGACCTTATAAAAGGGAACGCATTTTGACGGCTCTGAACGCCATTTGACAAAATCTTGTTGAACACTTTTCCCTAATCCCGGAATTTGGTTCCCATTGATTGTTTCCGTTCTCAGAGTTAAGTTGGATTTAAAGGGAATACATTTTGACGACTCTAAAAGTCATTTTGCAATATCATTTGAAAAAGTACCTTGAGGAATGGATCTGATCACTGAATTGGTGCATGACTTCTCAAGAGGACGACTATGTGTTACCATTTCGTTGGAACGAGTTTCCAAACTTTATTTTAAATTAAAACCTCTTCCTAATGAACCTTCAAGGAACGCTAAAATTTAATGTCATTAAACCTCGTACATACTTAAACACAAAATTATTACTTAATTTTTGCAACTATTTCAAATTTAAATTTAAATTTAAACATTAATAATTATTTTAAGAGCCAATTAAAAAAATTCTTTGAAAAATAATTCCCCAATTCAATAGAAACAACAATAAAGAGTTAAGTGCACCTAGTTTAAAGCAAACTTAAGTAGATCGTCCTGAGCCGTTGAAAAGTATTGATTTTAAATTGCGGTCTCTTTCCCATTCGTCTAAGCTACCCTCTTTTATAGTGACGCGTCTCCCTGAGGAACTCCCTGATTGCACCTGTCCATATATTCTCCCCCTGCCACTTTATTCCATAGAATCGGGAACTAGCGGCGGCGGACAGCCAGCGACATTGCCCTTTTTTTGCTGAGACGACAGAAGCTGTCTCGCAAGGGAAAGTCTACGACGAGGAGAGCGGAGATAATGTCAATTTACCTTGAGATTTATTTAACCCTTTATAATATTTGCTTTGCCGATAAAATTTCCTTTCCGTTGTTAACTGACACTTTTTCTGCGTAGCATCCTTTTGTTTAAGTGTTTAATTTTTGTGAAATAACTTGCGGAAAATGTGGGCAGAGAAATAAAGCAATGATTGATGCGGTGAAATCTATGGGGGACCAGTTAAAGTAACGGCAATTGGAGGCTTATGGAAATCGCACGTCGGAATCACATGGAATAGAATTATTCGTTGCAGCTGCGAATGCTTTGAGGGATTCAAGAAAAAAGCATGTATATTGGAAACCTCTGCATGAGGTAACCACCGCCAACTCGAGAGTCAAGGGAAATATAGTATGAACGCAGGAAGGACCCTTTGAAATGTGGCGCCGTAATAAAAGGAGAGGTCCGGTTATCGTTTCGATTTGGACGGTTCACTGGACACTCCGTGGGGAAAAGAAATAAACTTTCATCTTTTACCGATCACGCACCGTGCACTACGTACGCACACTGCAAATCAACGGACGCTTACTTTTTAATTCCGTTTTTATTTATGATGATTACCGTTCCCGTCATACGCAGAATCGTCGGCAAAGCGCCCGGTTATTTTTAAACTATTCGAGTATTTGAGTTGGGATCGCGCAGGAGCCTTGAGAACAGAAAAATTTTGACGTGACAAATGACATTACCTCCAACGACGGAACATCATTCATCATCGTACCATATTAAATGCTCAATAATTGCATGTTCGACATCAGAATGTGTCCGTGTCTAAGAATGATAGATAAAAGAAAGTTTATTTTCTTTTTATACACCAATTGAGTAGGTATTTCATGTTTCTTCTTCTTATATTTCTACGTCGTCATGACACTTCTTCCAGATTCTAAACAAGTATTTGTTTTCAGCGCAAACAAAATTTCTTTCGTTTCAGTTGATGATATTATAACTCAATTGTGTAGCAAATTTGGAGCTAATGGTACATTTGGTCAGTTGCATTAGTTTTGGATTTTTTCCCTTTGGAACTTAGTGGATGATTGCAAGTTTTGTTGGGTTTATATCTGGGTGCAATTTTAATGCTGTATCATAAGAAGTCGCCACCTTTGGAATTTGAACCAAACAAAATATGAAATTCCCACCTCTTTTCCCCACATTTTTGAAACCTTAGTGACTTTAAGGAACAGTAGCTTTAATTCAATTTTATGTTCATCGCTGTTTTTGAGCCGAAATTTTCATGACGACAAGAGAAAATATTCTTGTTCTTATCACCTTAAAGGGGGAGTGGAGAAGAAGCTAAAGGCATGAAAGATGAAGGTGAAAGCTTTAAGTCCAGTGTTTGCTTTTGGAAATGACCAAATTGATTGAATAAGTTGGAGAAAATTCCTAGATAATTCGGTTTTGCAGAAATTGCAGGTGGTACATGATTTCTGTTTTTTTTTTACTTATGTGGTTCTATTGTCTTTCGATTTTGCAGATTGAAATTTAGTTCCAATTCGTTATGATGTTTGGAATGAGGAGTTGATGAGGTGGCAACTAACTGAACTTCCATTTCTGTTGTAGGAGGTGCAAAAAATTGCTGAAATATATTGTGGATATTTGTTGTAAAAGTCAAATGAGTGATTTATTGATTGAGGTGAATAGAAGTGAATTCAGTAATGGCAGTAGCATTTAACGAAATCAAGGTTCCATTCTGAAGACTTGTGTGTAGGTAGATTTAAATGAATTTAAAGTTGTGAAGTTAGTTAAACGTAATGGAAACGAAATGTCTCGATATTTAGTAATTCCGTAGCGGCCGGCAAAAGGCGCAGTCAGCAATCCGTTCTCTCTCTTCCCCATGAGAGAGAAGAGCGGTAATGAGTGCTTGTACTGCAGGATCCCTGTTGGTGCGTCCGTTCTGCCAGCTCTTCACCCGACAGACTTCACTTCATTCTCTCTCACGAGTCGTTCACGGTTAATTTCCAGGTAATTCACATTGAGAATTGCTTTCATCCCGCGTTTTAGCAAAAACCCGCTTTCAGTCTAAATAAACTTTCGGCTTAGAGTTCTGAAACCAATTGAATTAGTTTCTGTTTCAGGTGCACGCAAAAATCCGGCCTCCGGGTAAATTGGAACCATTAAAATTCCTTAGCCGCGTCTCTGGTCCATAACTTTCAAAACATGACGCAGGCGTACTTTATTTACATGTTCTTTCGGGGATAAATTGCCGGTAACAAATTAAAGCCACCCGTATTAACTCTACCGGTGCGTTACTGCTTCATTTTCAGTACTTAATTTTCGTCCCTTGCATTTCTCTCTTCGTCAAGAGAAAAGAAACTGTTTCACCTTGTTTAACATTATACGTTATGCTATTTTTATTTTGAACCGTATTAAAACATCTCTTTGTGTGATTATAACCTATCCAGTTAATTGGAATGGAGATAGAGTTACTATTGTAGATGAATCTCACTTTGGTTATAAGTATAAATTATAAAGTGGGACTAAAGACTTCAACTTTTTTAGAGAATTCTCCTCCACAAGCCATGGTAGCAACTTTGGGTATCTGATTTCCAGTAACTATTTATCTAAGGAGCGTCACATAAAGTATACGAGCCCATCGTCAGTGAAGTTCGTACCCCTTCGAATGATTTTTTAATTTCTGCATAAAAGGATTACGGAAATTTGGTCAATAGGTCAATACCAAAGATCCTAATCAGAAGACGACCGCAAGATTATCAGCAGATTATCTTTGGTTAGGCTTAGGTTGAAGGAGTGCTTGTCTGAGCAATGGTAAATGTTATCTTGTAGTTTTCCCTCAAAGCAAGCGGTTTGCCAGAAATATGCAAAACTGCCTGAGCCAATGGTACGAAGTACCATTCAGTTTTGCATATTTATGACAAATCCGTTGTTTGTAGGAAAAATTACAATGTAACATTTTTCACTGCTTTGACAAACACTCCTTCAACCTGAGCCTGACCAAAGATAATTTGCTTCTGGCAAGTCTCCTTGCGGTCGTCTTTTGATTATGATCTTTGCCACTGACCTTCGCAAATTTCGTCTTTAATTTACAATGAACTTACTGTTTTGGCTTCAAAATATTGGAAGAAGCTTCCTGTCTAGTGATTACCATTTATTTCCAAAATTGAAAGAGGTACTCGTTTTCCAGTCGATGAAGTACAAGTGTACTGGTATAGAACCCAAAAAGAATTCCCGTGTCAGCAATAATGAGTAATCGTCCGGGTCTAAACTGGAGATTACGTATAAATAACTTTCCCTAAAAAAGAAAAAAGTTGTAAAACTGTGGAAAATAGAATAATTAATCGACGTAAATGACTCGTTTTTGTTTTTAGGTGCGTGTAAACGCCCTCGATAATTAATTTACAGTTCAAATGTGAGTTACAGCAAGCGTTAATGTGTTCTTTTCTTTTTGTTCCAGGTAAGAGACAGATTTGTGTGGATCGTCAGTGCCACGTTGAAAGACAGATGGCGCTCGCGGTGAGTGCTTAATTAGTATTACGCTCTTGTTCGGCACGGGCAATAAATAAGTTATATTACTCGAACTGGTTTCGGGAATGATTCGAACACGAGATGCGTTTTTGATTTATCGGCGGTATTTTTGGAGCCCCTATTTTTAAAGCCTCGGCTTCCAGATTAAACGGTTTCTACGCGGAAATCTATTACCGTTTTGTGTTTTTGTTGAAAAGAGGCGGGGAACGCGGTGGTAATTTTTAAAGTGTCATCGGGGCGCGGCAGCATTTAACTTTTCGAAAGAAAGAAAAATAATAATAAACTTGACGACCAAGCACTTCTTTTTCCCTTTTGGATTTTGATACTACTAGCACATCAAATTTTAAAAAGCGTAATAAAAAGAAAGAAGAAATTTGCTTTTAGTTATCAATTTTAATTTTGCTTTTGTGTGACTATCGTTTAACTAATTATGAGGAAGTGGTCTTCATACGGTACAATTTCTTTCGATTGTCAGGAGGATTCCCCCAAATATTTTCCTTCCTTTTCGAAAATATGAAATTTTCATTTGCTGACACCTAGTTTCTGATAAATTATCGGTTATTAAGTGGAAAGACGGGTGGCCATAAATCTCCGGCTTCACGTATTTTTCTAAAGGTGGTAATAGTATACATTCCAGGCGGCAGCGCAGGAGAGTAACTTTCGGTTATAAATTATAAAATAAATCACACATACAATAGAAACCTACTTACGTGAGTATACATGGCCGGTGTCTATAAATTGCCAGGTGATTTTTACTTTTTGGGCGCACGGAATCGTCTGCCAGCCATTGTAGCAAGCAGCAATGGATATATATTTCGGCGCTAATGTATGTGCCCTGTACAAAAGATTTACATTATGCGCCTTCTGCTTTATTGTTTCTAAAATTGATTCCCAGAAATTTATATGTTGGTTTTTCAATCATGCAACGCAGCGTTTACGGCCGGGCATTAAATCGGTGCCGTACACCTATAAACTCCTGTTTGTTTACAGCCAAGGTTTTAACGTCTTATATTGATCTTTGGCGTTTCGTAAATAAACCACTCACTCAGCATACCTTACTGACAGGTATTTATTTTAGAAATATCTCTCTCTCTCAACATTTGGAAATTTTAAGATTCATGACTTGTAACTCTATAGAATTTACTAATCAATTACCTAATTAGAAATCTAAGAATATTTAGTTTTTTTTTTGTGTTAAACATTTTCGACTAATAACAATGTCAGAGGTCCGAGTTACAATAAACATTCACTCACCCTTTGGTTAGATCTCTCTTTCCCTGCTTTCTTTCTCTCTTTCTCATCCACTGTGGAGCTGAGGGTAAACGTCTTAACATCTGGGCTTCGTTTTTCGATTCGATAAGGATGTCATGCAAAATTACAAATAACCATTTACGAGTATCTACTCAAGACTATAGGACTTGTTTACTCGCCGGGAGAGGGCCCCGCCCCCTCCAGCGGAGACTCTGGATGCGGAAGCTCCCTGCTGGAATGCGAATTCACGGAGAAGGTATCCTCGAATGTCCATCTTCGTACTTCGCATGCATAACGACGAACCCCAGGTGGATATTAGCATACCTTGCCTTCTGAGCGTACGTTCTCAGAATCATTGGTGCTACTGCCTCGTACAGTGTTGCTACACCGGCCTAAGCACAGTAAACACCAGGTCATGACCTTTCTTGGAAAGCACAATGCAATCACCTGGTCAGGTGTACAACTAGTTGTTTTTCCGACATCACCGGTCACCTACCAGTGTTCTCCACTGCGACCGCTCCCCGGCGATATCGTGCTGCTGGTGGAGCGATCCCCTACTCTCTCCAATTATCGGCGAATAAAGAGCGATCACCCTTCATTGCAACACTAGCTAGCCCGTCTGCGTAATTAGCGCAACATTTTCACCACGTTTAGCCCTCAAGGACCGCTGCCGGAGACTGAGCGCTAGCATCTTTTCTTTTCCTTTCATCTCTCTATATGAGACGCACCCCGTATCATATTCCGAACCATAAGATAAAATAAACAAACGTGCTCGTGTTTTACGGATACATTGAAAATGCGTAAACTTTCTTAAATTCTAAACTTGATAAATTATACAACGACAACAGGAGTAATTAATGAATGTGGTCAATACTCGATTATCACTAACATTTATACAATTTGGAAACCGATTTATGTTACAAGGCATCGTGTAATGGTTTAGACAAAAGAGTTGTTTCCCAAATCGGTTTTCGTATTGTATATTTAAGTACGTTTGTCTATTTTTGATCTTACAACTCGAGTGTTCTGGTTACATATCATTTGCTTTACCAATTAAGCTATGGCGACCCGAAGTTCGAATAGCATCGTCTAATACTAGACTCATGTTTGAATCGCGATAGCGGCGGAAATATTTTTCTCCGAAATATTTTGCTTACATTGATTTATTTCATATTAATTATAATTTGCACTAACATATCCTTAATATTAAATATAAATTGTGGACCAGATTGCATGCCGGTTGAGTTTTAAACTTCAATTTCCTTCGTTTCAGAAGAACTTAAAATAAAATCTACTTTTTCCTGACTAGTTTCAAGACGATTTGTATTAATCTCCAAATGGCTTTTTTAGTCCAGCAACTCAATTAGTATAAATTTCAATAAGACGTGTACGTGGACGGAAGAGAAAAGGGCAAGGGAAATCGATAGGTTCATTAGCATTTTCAATTTTGCAAAAGTTTCCGGCTGAAAGCTTTAAAACAATAATCTTAAAATGAAACAATTTCTGCAAAGCGAAAAAAATAAAGGTGAGGTTCCAGAATTACTCCGAACAAAATACAAATCAAATGGAGGTAAAAGAACGCTGCTGCAGGGGACAAAGAGTCTTGAAACTTAGTAGAAAACTTTTCTTTCATCAGCCGTAATGGTTTTCAATTCTTCTCGGCCCGCGGCATGACCTGGAGACCTGAAATGAAAGACCTCGGCTGGCACAGGTGGGGGAACAGTACAATCGGAATTACACTTAGTAATAACACCCCGGCATTCGCATTTATTACATGCAGGAAATCTACAATAAGTTTTCCTCCTCCTTTAACTTAACTTCTTTTTTCATCATTTGCGCAAAGATTTTAGAAGCTGTTAACGTTTCGGCAACGTTATAGAATGAAATAAAAAGAAAGAAGAAAAAACAAAATTAATTCGCGTCAGCATATTTTAAAACAGCATTTTTAAATCCGGTGTTACAGTGAGCATCTGGCAGGTGATACATCACCGTCTCGCGGGTGCAATACGGCAAATTCACTTCTTTCCTTCCTTTCAGCTTCCTTTCTCGGGCTAAAGGAAGCGTCTGAGGGACTTCATTCGGCGGGATCAATTTACTAAACTGCAGGAAAGTTTAAATAAGCTTTGAAAGCTCGCCGCACGTATGCCGCGCCTCATCAAGATCAACTACTACCGTTTGAGATTCTCCACTTTAAAGATGTCATAAAATAATAAATCGAATTTTCATATGGAGAAATGACAGGTAGTGCTCTGGCGACGGCTGCGCTCCCGCAGGAAGATCGCTCGTTATTATCGTCGTTTTGGGAGATATTGACTTTGGTTAACGGGCCGTAAACTCGTTGTTGAATGTCGCAAATGTTGCGGTGGAAAAAGATTGCAATTTATGGGGATGCTAATCGAACCTGCCAATAAAACAAGAAAAACCAATTAAGATTCAAATGTTTGTTAAGAAAAACCCATCTATACAATACCTTTTTCTTTTCTTTCAATAAATATTAAATTGCTAACATTTATTTCTTGAAATAAATTGCCTCTGCCATTATTTTAGAAGTTAGTTTTTCCAGTTTCAGTTTCATGTTTGATTTAAGTCGAATAGCAAGCAGGATACTGTGACACTTTGGCCTTGAAAACAATTATGGATGGCATGCGTTCAACCAGTGACTATCGTTTATGTCCAGTCATGTTCCAAAAAGTCAATGACCGCACTCGCTGACCAAAAAATTCCGTCAACCACCACCCTCTGGTAAGATGACGTCATTATCGACCAATCTTCAGATGCAAGAACTGAAGGGGATGACCTTGAACGACGCGTACACTCCTGTTTAAGATCAATGACATCGTCGACACTTCTTAAGTTACAAAAACTAAAGGGTTACTTCTTCAGCACAAAAAACAATCCCTCTTGAAGAGAGTTCACCTTAAACGATGGTCACTTCGGATGGAGGCATGCCATCCAAAGTGTCACTGTATCCCGCTTGCTATACAATTGATTTAGTTTCGATTTTAAAAAGTCATTTTTGTAAGATAATGTGCACTCGCTGATCAAAAGATTCCGACAAACACCACCCTCTGGTGAGATGACGTCATTGTCGACAATTTTTCAGATGCAAGAACTGAAGGGGATGATCTGGAACGACGCGTACACCCCTGTTTAAGGTCAATGACATCGTCGATACTTTTTAAGTTACAAAAACTAAAGGGTTACTTCTTCAGCATAAAAAACAATCCCTCTTGAAGAGGGTTCACCTTAAACGATGGTCACCTCGGATGGACGCATGCCATCCATAGTGTCACTGTATCCCGCCTGCTATACAACTTATTTAATTTCTATTTAAAAAGAATTCACTTTGGTAAGATAAAAAATGCACTCGCTGATCAAATAATTCCGTCAACCACCACCCTCTGGTGAGACGACATTGTCGACAATTCTTCAGATGCAAGAACTGAAGGGGATGATCTTGAGCGACGCGTACACCCCTGTTTAAGATCAATGACATCGTCGACATTTTTTAAGTTACAAAAACCAAAGGGTTACTTAGTTCTTCAACACAAGAAACGACCCCTCTTGAAGAAGGTTACCCTTACACGATGTGTAACAAAGTGTCACTGTATCCCGCTTGCTATATAACTGATGACGTCATTGTCGACAATTTTTTAGATGCAAGAACTGAAGGGGATGATCTTGAACGACGCGTACACCCCTGTTTAAGATCAATAACATCGTCGACACTTCTTAAGTTACAAAAACTAAAGGGTTACTTCTTCAGCACAAAAAATAAACCCTCTAGAAGATGGTTGACCTTAAACGATGGTTATTTCGGATGGACGCATGCCATCCAAAGTGTTACAGTATCCCGCTTGCTATACAACTGATTTAATTTCGATTTTAAAAAGTCACTTTTGTAAGATAATGGTGCCTTTCTTAAAATTGCTCTCCCTAGTTGACCATGAATTTTTAGTTGAGAATCAGCCTTGCTTAAAACTTAAATTAAGATAACCTCATTTTTGTTATCGAAGGAAATTGCTGAATTCGGTAAGTTGACTTTTTACTACGTGCTTGCACCGCGTGAATTGCCGAACTCAACAAATGTCATAACTAAAGGTCCATTTACCCGCCCAATTGTATATTAGTCATTGCTGTTGTAGACCTCAACCGATCGACTGACGAAGTATCCTATGCTGTTTACGGTCATATGATGCATAGGTATAACATGTTTTATCTAAACAAATATATACAATCAAATGAGTTGACGGGTAAAAACAAAGGTTTTTTATTGACGACCAATTTTGGAAGAATTAAAAAAGTACATAAGTCGACGTTTCGCTGCACAGGGAACAGCTTCTTCAGGACCTAACAATACGATTAACTTAACAATAAACTTAAACGCTAAGGACAAAAAACTTACATTGCACTTAGAGTTAATCTAATGAAACTGAAGTCAATACAGTAAAAACTTTACCAAAGTCACATAAGACACAAGACAATAACAATAAAGCATACTAACATATATAGGGTGCATTTGACATAACGTTCGGAGCGCTCAGAGTGTTCTTTGTCTCACTCTTACATGCACTGAAACGCATTCGCTCTCCCTCACACTTCTGCACAGAGCGTGCCCTGAGCGTAATGTCGAACGCACCCTAAAATAGTTGTAATATTTTTTGAAATTTACACTCAGAATAAATTAAAACTAATCATGCACGAGATGTAAATTGGATAAGTTTTTTAATGTATGGATGTGAACTCAGAATTGGAATTTGAACCAAGGAAAGGGCGGTAAAATTTAATTTTATAGAACAAATAAATAAACAAACCTAGATATGGCACACATGAATTACGGAAATAACAAGATAGATGGTGGTAAGAGGGCGGAACAATACCAACCCAATGAAACCAAAACCACCAACGATGGAAGAGAAAAAGGAAAAATACCTAAGAAGGAAAATTAGATTTTTTTATATTATAAATTTTTTATACAGGAAACCAAGACGTAGAGTTGTTATAATGAAGAAGCTACGTGTAAATGAAGTTCAAGTTCTCAGTATCTTTCCTAAAATTTATAGTATGAGAATTAGTGTTGATGTAGCACATTTCAAGAAAAGAACGCTTAAAGAAATTGTTTTCTGAGTGGAGGATTTTGGGAAAAGTCAAATTTGTGTTCCTTGTCTTTACCGTGTTGAGCAAGCGTACGTTTGGGCTGTGAGAAGGCTGAATCGTATTTGTGTTGATTAGTTCTGTTTTTAAACAAATATATATATTTTTTTAATTATATCTGGTCGTCAATAATACAGCAAATAACAAAATAAAATGTGACAAAATTGATCAAAATATTCTCTCTATATCAAGAAATAATGCTTGCAGCCTCATAGTTAGATCGATGCCACCCGCACAATAAAACGTCTATGCATTTGGACCTATTTGTTGAAGACTTTAGTCATAACGTAATCGTTTTATTAGTTTAAAAGTGGGATTATGCTATTTCATACTTGAGGTCGATTGAGGCTGGTTCACAACTAACAGTTCACGGCCAACTAGGGAAAGAAATTAAAAAAAGTATATATTTATTTTAAAACAAATTTAAAAAATCTTAAAATGGAAAAAGGAAAACTAAAAAGTATTTTAAATTATGTTCTTTATCTACATCGGATAGAATTTCTAGACACTGAATGTTTGAGCAAAATGGGCTCTAATAATTGTGTTTTAAATTAAATTTGTACAGAGTAAATATTGCTTTCAACTTTTATTAACGTGTTTTGGCTTATAACAGTAAAACTTATTTTTAGAATTCTAATTGCGTTATATTTTCCTCCTCGATTGATTTTAAAAATCATCATCAAACATTTTCGTCGAGCAAATCTGTTTATCAACTTATTGCGGACAGTCGTATCTATTTTGAACCGGAAGTAATTGATAAATCTTAATTTTGTCATTAAAGCAGGTTCTTGTCCGATGAAAATTGTATCACAAAATCTTTACCAATTCCATCAACAAAAAAGTTTTTTGAAAATTCACTTGTATCTATAGTAAACGGCGAGACCTTAACTAAAATATTTATAATAAAAATTTTCGAAGATATGTATAATAATAATAATAATAACTCTTTATTCTTCAATAGACAACAGGATGTTTTAAAGATCGTCACAAAACAAAAAAGATAAAATAAAAATAGTAAATAAAGTTAACAATAGTTTTAACACCTCATCCTAGCACAGGAATTCATCAATCGAATAATAATATTTAGCAACTAACTATGACTTTAGAGATATTTTAAATCTTTTAATATTTGTACAATTTTTTATTTCATAAGATGGCTTATTATAAATTTTAATGCCCAGGAAACTCGGGGAATTTTGTGTGACCGACAGTCTTGCAAAAGGAGTTCGTAAATCATCTTTGTTGCGTGTATTTAACTGTTGAATGTCACTATTCGTATTGAAGTGCTCAATGTTGCTGTACCTACATATACACAGTTGGTCTGACTAAGACTAGGTATACGCTTAATTGTGAGTAAATGAAGGAGAGGCTCATTGAAACTTGTGCGGAAATGAAATAGAGGTATTACAATGTTGCGTGCGAAGGTAGGAATGCTGCGGTCGGAGCGTGGCCCGCGTTATCAATCGGCAACGTCGATTGATGTAGCTATTTCGTTTACTCATGCGCTTTCTACTTTTCTATCCTTCATTTACTCATGATAAACGCATAGCCAGTGGTGGTCAGGCCGACCCAGTAGACACAGAGATTTAAAATTAAAATACTCGGAAGCGTAAGAATGTGAAGTTGTTTGAAACTATCTTTACACGAGGATCTGTTGGAGATCCCAACCATACACAGAACTATTTTTTTCTGCATAATAAAAACATCATGTCGCAGGAACGACCCTAAAAGCAAATACCATAATTTAAACGACTAACTACTTGGGCGTGATACAATTGCTGTAAGTTGCTGTAAGCAGGGGTTTCGGATTTCTGAATAACAACAAAATCGAGTTTAATTTAGAAATTAGCTCAAAGCAGTGTGTTTTCCAGTCCAGATGTTTATCAAGATTAATATCAAGGAACTTGACACTGTCAGTGGAATCTAAACTGTTGTTAGGTATATCCAAAATTACCTGTTTGATGCCCTTTTGTCTACTATAAAAAACGACAGCTGAGGTCTTCTGTAAGTTAAGATAAAGATCATTGCAGCTAAACCAGTTTTTGTAGTAAGTCATTACATTTAACACGTGCGATATCAAAAGACGGGTCGGATACCACGCAAGAAGTATCATCAGCATAAATGGTGAAGCCGGTATCAGGAGCAACCTTAGATAAGTCATTTATATATAATAAAAAGAGAACAGGACCCAGGATCGAGCCCTGCGGGACTCCCACGGTGATGTCAATGCCTTCAGAATTAGTGACATATTTTTGGGAATGTTGTTGATGAGTGATACTGACATATTGTTTTCGTCCAGATAAAAACGATCTAATCCAATTGAGACTGTTCCCTCTAAGGCCGTAGGATGACAGCTTATGCAATAAGATATTAAGATTTACGCAATCGAACGCCCTACTAAGATTGCAGATGTCAAGGTCACTAAAGATTCTTTAGTGACCTCGACATATCTTTGAATTTTTTCCTTATTTATTTCATGTCACTACTATCAAATGGTGAACTCATCGATGTTATTGTTATCATTAATATACAGCCTATTTCAAAGTAAGTTGGCACCTTTCTTATTTTTGAAGCTACAGAGTTATTCAAGTTAGCTACTTTGTTTGTCTTCTTCCGCTGATTACAAATATGATAACAGAAAAGCAATTGAATGTGAGATTTTCGATATATTTTTTGTTGCAAGCTTTTTTCAAATGGAACACATATTCATATTCATATTCGAAAAAAATAAAATAACAGAGGTATGTGAATTTTAGCTTAACAAAGAGTGTCTCTCTTATTCGGTAATAATAAAGATCCCATTTTGTACAGCCCTGCATTATTATACCCTCTTTTATCCTAAACTAACATTATTAGCTAATACAGTAAAATCTCCCATAGCGGACAGCTCTCTTAAGCGGACACCTCTCTTAGCCGGACAGTTTTTAATTCCTCATTTATGTAATTTACATGCATTTGCATCTCTATTAGGCGGACACCTCTAATGGGCGGACAGTTTGCTGGTCACGGTCGGTGTCCGCCTAAGAGAGCTTTCACTGTAGTAGTAAATAACTTAGTACTCCTAGCGATGTAAAGTTATATTATACGCGTTTTAAAATGGTTAAAATGTACTACAGGCATTTCAAAACTTGTACAATACAACTTTACGCTATTTTAAATTGTGCTGTACAGCCCTGCTTGTATTATATCGTATTTTATCATAACCTAAATTTATTAGCCAGCCGTAGTAAATAACTTAGTACACCTAGTGATGTAAAGTTGTATTATACGCATTTTAAAATGCGAATAATACAACTTTGTATCATTTTAAAACGAGTATAATACAACTTTATATCATTAGGTGTACTAAGTTATTTATTACTGTTGGCTAGTAAAGTTGATAAAGTACAGTATAGTACACTCAGGGTTGTACAAAGTAATTCAAAATACCCTATTTTTACATCACCAGAAGTGGCCAATGAATAGAATGTTTAATATTCCCATATAAGTGAGATACTCCTTGTTAATTTAAGCTTTAAATATCTCAAATATGCTGTACATAAGAACTTATTACTATAGAATTTAATTTTCTTTCACTTACGATGATAATATACAGTGAGTTCCATTTGAAAGCAGCACTTAATAGAAGATTCACATTCAATTAGCAAAGGTGCAGACTGGCTTTGAAACAGGCTGTATACATATATATACATTATAAAAATAAATTTCGATTATTTCTTGGTAACTGGTACTGTTAAATACATTGAAAATTAAAATATTTTTCTCTGTGTTTATTTAATAAATTAAATTCAAAGCGGTGTCATAACAATGCCTTTTGTAAACATCCAAATTTAATTATTTTACATTTGTTTTTCTATATTTACTCGATAATATAAATCAATAATTAGAAATTTCCGGCGCGCTTTTAATTGTGTATCCATCTGTTTTATTCGAAATGTTATTAAAATACTTGCTTGCCATTTTATACGCTGTAGGTACAATTGCGATTGGGTTGTAAATTGTTTTAGGGATTTGAAAAATAATTAGCATTTCATGGCGGTGAGGTATATAATTCACATCTAATTGACAGATAAGGTAGGTGTACAGTTCCAGTCGTCGGTGAATTAGGTCTTGGCTGAAATATGCTCGGGCAGTTTATTATTCTCAATTTTCAGTCCCGGTGAGATTTCTTTTAGAGCTCTGCGGTAGGTAAGGGGATTCCCCGCAGCGCGCAACGTGAGAGGTAAGTGGCGGATGCGATACTTTTCCTCGATATCTGCGAATTGCGATATAATGCTCGCAGCTAAACCGCTTTCAATAAACTAAAAACGTCCGCGGCTTATGCGCCCAACCAAGTCGGAGGATTTTATTGACTCCCACGAAATTTCCTAGAAGGAATCGTTTCTGTCGGGAAATAGTAACCTTCTTTCTTTTGTTCATGTGATATTTCTTAATTTTCAATTAAATAACAGTGTTTTAAACTAGTGATAACCTAAAGTGAAGAAATTGCATTGGATTGCTTTGATCGAAGCTACGACCGTGTGATATTATTACACTCAAGTCCCTGACACCCTGTATAAAAATGGAATTAGATTTAACTAAAGTTTTCCATCTGAAGTGTAGATGTAAATAAAATGGTTACTTCTTATATAGCATTAAAATGTAATTTATAAAGATTTTAGTGATGCTGGGAGTGTGGTGGTGGTACAAACTAAAGTTTCATGCAGTTTTGTATTACCAGAGTTACGATGAAGGGAAGAAATCCATAATACCTGGAGATTACATTTATCTACATCAGCAGGGAACAGCATGAAAATTTAATGGCATTCGGCGGATTTTAAGACATCATTAATAACGAGACAATACTAAGAACTTTACAGGTTGAAATCATCTACCTTAACCGTATCATCCTTATCACCTTCACGCTCGGATGCGTCGCCGCCGTCCCGACGGTAATTCCCGGCGAAACTTTCCTCATCGCCGTGGGCACGCAGGTAGAAGGGCTAATGTATGGAGCAAGGTGAGCCGAGATCGCACTCCGACGCAAAGATAACATAATTACTGCGCTCCAGGACCCGCAGCTAAATTAGGATCACTGTTATGTGCACCTCTTATCCTCCATTCAGCTTAAGACGTCCATAAATCTGTACCTGAGCTGAAGATAACGATCTATTTTACCGCTTTAACTTCCCCCGGATTACATGTGCTTTCAGAACTTTTCACATTGAATCAGTTTCAAATTATATCGTTCTTATCACAAATTTCCTTTAGATTTAGTTTTCAGTTTGAAATAACCTTAGTTAGTACTAGTATAAAGAATCAACATAGAGTTTGTGGATCTTAGTAAACCCACATACCTTTAGAAGTGGGATTAAGTAATGTCGTAATCTCCTTCGACGTCTACATAGAATTATGTTCAGATTTTTTTCCAAATAAGATTTTTAAGTGTTCAAATGAAAATGAATTGTGTGAACTATTATGGGAGCTTTAACCTTTTCAGTTTGGACAATTTATGCAATGTGCTACAAACACTCTCTCCTGTACATTAGCTACAGCTAATGAAGCCGCTACATTTAGTAAATTAAAACTTAATCCGCTTTAAACGAGTTTCCTAATACTAGTCGTATACCCATTTAATCCGCATAACTCTGTTGTTATAGCTGTTGATAATGACACCTGCAGTGAATAGCCTATATCGATTGTACCGGTGAGTTCCAATAGGAAGTCGGCGGGCGAAGGTTTTCGCACACTTTCGCGAAGTTTTCATCGGATCACCTTGTATCTATACACTGGGGGGAATTGATGCGGGAGAGCACGGGACTCCGGGGAGTTGGGACCCGAACATGGGGCTCACAAGCGGCTTTGTCTTCTCGTGCTCAACTAGAAATCAGTTAGTAAATCATGTTAGCTCCGCTATAGATCTCTCCTATGTTCCTCTTTATATTGTCTTCGTCTCTTGTTTTATCTCAAGATTATCACCACTTAATGATGTTTATTGTCTCCTTATGATTTTAACTCAAAAGTTTCAATTTATTTTAAATTTAACCAACCGCAAAGCAATCAGTAAAGTATGTTCTGAAAACTATGTCAAACGAAGCCCACCCTTCAATTTGCTAAAATCTTGTGAATATATCTCGAGAAATTAAGATAAAAAATCTGTATTTATTGAATCTCTCCCTATAAGACAGTTTGAGTTTCTGTCGCGCCATCTATTGATTAAGAGAGAAAGTTACTTTCCTTTAATCATCACGTAAAATGATTTTACCCCAAGTTTAGAACGACAGAGTCCCGTAGTGCTAGCTTTAAAATATGAAAGAAAATTTAGTTTTTTTTTTGTAGAATTTTAAATATAAGTTTCAATTTCACCGATGTCTTGTAAGGGAATTTCGATGAGTCGCGTTACACAATCGATTTAACTAAATGTAAACTGTAGGTCTTTAAAACTCCGCACAATCAGCGCATTTGACAGCAGCACCATCTCTTGACTAATAGCATAAGTTTCTTGATCATGATTTCACCGTTTTAGATTAAATTCATGAACTCGTCCATTAATCAAAAGTTTGCCGAAATCACAAACAAGGTTTTGTTCAGCCAACTTATCAAAATCTATAAATTTACGGTTGTAAAATAAAGGATAACAAACTGACGTTTACAAAATGATTACTGAACACATTGGCATATATCCCTAGGAACTCATAAGCAAGTTGTTGATGTGAATTACTTGAGTAGAGCTTTTTGATTGTGGAGATTTGCCTATAACCAATCAGAAGTCGATCAAGATTTGCCCATACAAGAAATCACACTACAAAATGATAAGCAATCAGAAGTTGGTCAAGATTTGCCCATACAAGAAATTGTACTATAAGAGGATAAACAATCAAAAGTTGGTCAAGTTTTGCCCATCAAAGAAATCATACTACAAGAGGATAAACAATCTGAAGTTGAGAGAGAATTCGTTTAACAAAAAAAAGGAGAAGAAACTCGAGATGTATATAGAAACAAGGAATCCAGAGCGCGATTAAAGAAAGAGGTCTTGGAGAAGACTGACAAAACAGAAGTATTAAAGTTTAGAGGCAAAATAATTAGTTTTATTTTGATTATCTTTTATCCTTGAAGAAATATTCGAAATGTCGATTAGACTCTGCGAAACGCCACCCACTTTAATTACTTATATTTTGCAAGGCTTTCACTGCATCTAAGGAAAGTAGTTGGGATCTTGCATCTTCCAAAACATGTCTTGTTCAGAGCATCTAAGGAAAGTAGTTGGCATCTTGCGTCTTCCAAGAAATGTCTTGTTCAAAGAAGTTCTTTCCATTTACTTCCAAAGATGGGAACACCCCTAGTCTACCGGTGCGCCAGTTTCCTCATTCGCTTACGAAAATAACTTTCTTCAAACCTTGCAAAATAATAATAATAATATCTTTATTAAGCATAAGCCTGCATAAAATAGGTACATATTCTATAGATACAAAAAAAAGAGAAAGAGCTTACGCTTAAATGGTTCGGGATCAGTTGAACCAACAAAGTTGGATCTCTGATCTTCCTCCCGGACCAATTTATAAGCAAATAAAAAAATTGAAGTCAAGTCTTCATTTGTGCCAAATCTTTTTCCACCGAGGGAATCTTTTAATTTAGGGAATAGGTGAAAGTCAGATGGCGTTAGGTCTGGAAAATGGGGAGAAGGGGGGTGCAACAATAATTTGGACCTCAGTTTTTTCAATTTTTTAACAACAACCCGACTTGAATGAACAGGCTCGTTGTCGTGGCGAAACAGCGCTTTCTTTTTAGCTATTCCTGAACTTTTTTAGCCGTAGCTGTCTTCAATTGGTTCAAAAGTATTCGCTGTTTATTGTTTTGTTTTTTTATAGATAGTCCTTTCGCATCCCATAAAACTGATACCGTCATCTTTCCAGCCGACAGAACTATGTCTTGGCTTTCTTTGGAGTTGGTTCTTCACGTTTGGTTTACTTTTTGGATTGTGGACAGAAATGTAACTAACTCATGACTTACCAAAATTGTCTTAGCATGCATGATATGTCAATTTATTGCCCGGATTTCGTTGCCTGCTACTGTACATATGTCTCCAGGAGGATGAGTTTTAGAAGCATCGGATGCCGAACATTGTATAAAACGTGAAACCATTATCAAGTGCTGAAGTTTATACTCCACTAAGCCTATTATTTTTCACGATTATAAATGATGCTTCACCCTTCCATTGTTTCCACATTTAGCTTATTAAACGATCTTTCCCCATTGTGCACTTATCTGCAAAGCACATCCGCTAATTCAGGAATAGTTAGGCTAAAGGGAAAATCCCTGTCCACGCGTTTCTGCGAAGTGCACGACACGGATGTATATGTACACAAGAAAGCCCATCAAATCCGGCGATTTACTTCGTGAACGGATATGAATATTCAGGTAAGTTAAGGGATCGTTAGTAAGAGCCCCGACACAAAGGTATTCAAAGTGATTCTCGTGCGGGGATCTCGACGTTGATGACAGATACGGCGAAGGTAAACACCGTTAAATCTTTAGTTATCACGAATTAATTACAATATCGCATAATCAGAGGGCATGTGGTAGAAATTAATTGATCGTGTCATAAGCGTCTTGGATGCGATGTTTCTTCGTGGAAGAGCTGGAATTTATTCGTCACTTACTTAGGTCAGAGTTTTGTAGCTTTTCGATCGATCGTTCGCCGATGCGTGACACCTTTACGTTCTTTTCAACCTGTAAGTCCCCTCCACACGATTCTTGTGCACCTGTCGCCAACCTGGGCGCCATGTCCCTGCTCTCACCTTTCCTTCCCTTCTCTCACCCCCACTTCGCACTCACGTTATGGCTGCCTTTGACGTTTCTTTTGTTCTCAAACTATGATTTAAGATGGTCGATGAACGTGATTCACGATAATTGATGGAAATTCCATGTTCCTTACACTCAAGAGGACTTTATTTTTGATTACTCTTAAATTACAGTTACAGTAAAAGGAAATGTGAGAAGTTAATTACAGGATATTCCTTGTTGATAATTAATAAATATTGTAGTCCATTTTCTTAAAAAATTGAACGTAAACGATTTCAAAGTTCCTAATTTTCAATTGCTCTGTTATAAATTAAATGAGACTTTAACTCGAGAAAGTTCGAATAGTAGGAGACTGAGCTACAGATTAGTTGTTTAACTGTCGGTGATAGTTTGAACTTTTCTCCTTTTGGGAGAACGTTTGTTTTGGAATGGAAGACATTTGCGTGATAAATTGCAAGGCAAAATGAAATCTGAATCTGAAGAACGTCACCTCCTCGATTGTCTAGTTTACGATATGCGGTGAAGATGGAAAAAAAACCGTGCTCGAGCAAGTTTATTGCTGGCTGAAATGGAAGCGAAAGCAATTTAACGATGAGTTATGAAGCATTATCTACCTATATAGGAGCGGAAACTAACGTATTTTTGCAGGTGTGTTGTGCCGAAGAACGCGCAGAATGTGCAGGGAATTGATCGTAAATATCGGCGGTTTACGTCGTCATCTGTGAGCTACAGTTCGGTATCTCGTTCGAGCGCCTTCTCGAAGTAGGTGCGAAACGAATTCCGGGGGAACACCTTTGCCGGAATGTATCGCCGGAGCTGGATTTCGTATCGTTTATAGCGGTCTCAAATTGCCATGCATCGCGCAATATATCCGAGGCGAAGCCCCCGCATTTCCATGTGTCTCTGAAATATTTTCCCCTTGATTGAATAAATTGCATGTTTCACAGTGCCGCAGACTCGCTTCAGAGAACTGTTAGCACCTATCTGGCAAAGTGAGCGGGATAAGGTGCGGCACTTTATATATGTCGCACGTTGAGTGCTACTGGATGAAAGAAATAAAGAGGATAAATTAAAGAGGGAGATTTCCGAATGTCGAGAATGATAATAAAACCTACCCTTTTTAGTTTTTATATCTTTTCTCTCGGCTTACGTCATTTGCCTTTAACAACTGTGAAACTAATGGATACTGCCATTTCTCTTACCTTTCGCGAACTCCGTATTGTGCTAAGGTGAAATAGATTCCGAAAACCGAGAGTCCATTATTCTTTATAGAAATCAATATGCCTCTGTTATAAAGACGAGAGCATTAAAGAATCTGAACCTATTTTCCTAAGCGATCTGCAGACCACCATACAAGTTCAATTCGTTTGATAAAAGTTTTACGCAAACAATTATCATGATTTTATTTACTGTCCATTTTCCAGATAGTCTATTAATATTTAACAATTATACATGGTTGCAAAGCGTTAACTAAAACCTAACCGAATACAGAGTTTTCCTCATAACTGTTGTGTTCTAATTTTCCTCGTTTTTATTTTTACTTCATAGTTCGTTTCTCTTTTTAACAAAAGCGGTTCGATTGGAACTTATCTTTTTTAGGCATTTTCAACAGTTATTGACTGATAAATATATGCCAAGGAGGGGTGTGTTGCTGACGTATCAACAATTTTTATGCTTAAGTAGGTTGTTATACAGCGGAATGAGGATCTTGCAATTTCTATCCCTTTGTTTGATCTATCCAACAGTTTAAATATGTATTTAACATACAGTGCTCGACACTTGATTACTCTCACTATCTTTTTTTAATCAACGTTAGCTGATAGTCATACAACAAACGGAAATTACGTTCCTCAGCAACGAGTCAACAATTGTTCGACAATAGTTGTCACGTTGCAACAGTATGGGTCGTGGAAAAACTTTATCTGCCGAAGAGAGAGGAAGAATCCAAAGTTTTCACTAAGAACGCTACTCCAATCGAGAAATCGACAGAAAAATAGGACGAAGCACGTGGGTAATTAATGCTTACCCAAAAGACAGAGAAAATTATAGCAGAAATTGACGATGTCGCATTGCAACAACTGCAAGGGAGCGTCGTGCGATTGTACGACTAGCATCCAATTCATGTGCTACAGCTGGACAGATTAGGGGTTGAATCAGAAGTGATGTCTCTGTACGAACCATCCAAAGAGTAATAAAGAAATGCCCCACATTTAAAACGAAAAAAATTGCGCAAAAAGCTCCTCCTGCTGGAGCATCATCGGCGGGCTCGATTAGAATTTTCTCTTTATCATCGTAATTGGGCAGAGGAGTGGAAAAGTGTTGTTTTCAGTGACGAAAAAAAGTTTAATTTGGATGGACCTGATGGCTTCCAATATTATTTTCATGATGTTAGGTTGGAAGAACGACTTTTATCACGTCGTCATAGCCGGGTCGGATCAGTAATGATTTGGGCGGAAATTTCAAGTCGAGGACAAGTAGGACTAGAAATTCTGGAAGGGAGACAGACTGCTCAAGAGTACCTAGACTTGCTCCAAAGACAAGTTGATAACATTACAGCATTATTTCTCGATCAACAATGGACATTTCAGCACGACAATGAGCCAATTCACACGGCAAGAATAATCAACACAATATTAACGTTCAGGAGTGGCCCGTTCTTTCTTCCGACTTGAATATCATAGAAAATTTATGGGGTTGGATGACCAAAAAAGACTATGGGGAAGGACGACAGCTCAACTCCAGAGAGTAGCCATAAGAACATCCTGGGAAGCAATTCCAATCAATTTATTTAATAGTTTATTTAATTCATTACCTCATCGCTTGTTAGCCGTCATTGGGAAACGAGGAGGTCATACTCGATATTAAAATAAATATTAGTTGGACTTATTCATTTTTTTTGTTCCATTTAGTGTGAAAGTAATCAAGTGTCGCTTGGGAAATAACCATTATAATGGAAAAAAATTAGTTTTTGAAATTTTTTATTGCAAATTGGTGCCTAAATTTGTTGAAAATGCCTAATTCAACTATCTTGCTAGTTCTGTTGACCAAAGATCTGGTATATTAAAAAAATGGCGCCAACTGTGGGATGAGAGTAATCAAATGTCGTGTACATAATCAAACAAATTTGTGATACAATTTTCATCGGACCAGAACCTACTTGAATAATCATTTTCCTCATAGGTACCTATAGGGCGTCGAGGGTTCTTTAATTAATTACATTTTACATTATCTATTGCTCTTTTACAAACTTCTTCCTATCTCTAGCCTTTTCTTTCTCTGAGTTCTCTTTTCCCCTCATAGTATGTCTTCTACTGCGCTATTCCACTTTCTTCTGGGCCTTCCTCTTTTGTTTTTCCTCAAAGGGTTCGCATCCCAGATGTCTCTCTTCCCCCGTCCTTACTAGGTGCCCATACCGGCTTAATTTTTCCTCTTGTAATATTTCTTTCGTTGATTTAATGCCTAGCTCCTTTCGTATATCTTCACTTCTCCTCTTATCTATTTTTCTTGCTCCTACTAGTTTTCTGTGATATTTCATTTCTGCTGGTTGGATTCTTTTTTCTTGTCTCCCTGTTAAATTCCAATTTTCACTTCCATGCAGTAGTAGTGGTTTGTAGATTGTCTTCTATACTGTTGTCTTTGTTTTCCTCGCTTGTCTTTATCCTGTCATTTAATTCATCCTTCAAATCTCCTTTATTGTTAATCATTTAAACCTATTTACTTGCTCAACTTTCACTCATCTATTTTAATGTCTCTATTGCTTATGGCCATGCATTTACTTTTTTCTAAGTTTAATTGTAAGTTTTGTGTACCTAAGATGTCTTTCCATACTTTTTGTATCTGATGATGTTCTCTAATTTATTTCCGGTGCTTGCAAGCACTGCAATATCATCCGCGAATGTATACCCCTATTGATACTTTTTTCGTTTTGTTTTGGCATTCTTTTACTGTATCATCTGTTACACATAAGAACAGTAATTGGCTCAAGACACTACCCTGCCTTATCCCTTCTGTCGTCTGTTGAATTGGTCTGATATTCTGTTGCACGTTCTTATTTGATTTTTTATCCCTTTGTACGTCTATTAATTTTTGTTTTCTAAACTTTCCCAGATCTTACTTCTTTTTATTGTAGCAGTTGCTTTTTTCATGTCTAGGAAACCTAGGTATATATCTCGATTTTTAATTAATTTCTTGTCGATTGCTTGTTGTGTCGTGAAAAGATGGTGGTCTTGGGTGCTGGGTGCAGGTCTGAATCCACTTTGTTCGTCTTGTAGCTGTGGTTCAATTATCTTCCTTATCCACTTTTCCGTAACGTAAGTTTTGAAACCTGTGCATAGTAATGTAATGCCTCTGTAATTTCCGCTTTCCTTTGAATCTCCTTTAGTTTTATACCTGTCTTCCATTCATTTGATACGTTTTTTCCATTCCAGCATGTGTTTAATACGTTTGTTCACTCTTGCTCCTTTCTCCCATATATTTTGGTACTTCAGATGCTACTCCCACTGCTTTAGCTGTTTTTAATCGTTCCAATGCTTCTTTCAATTCTTCCATTTCAATTTCCATATTGATTTCTTTTCCTCCTTCTCTGTTCTCGTTTAATACTACATTACTTTCTTTTCTTCCTTGGCTTTATCTTCATTTAATAAATCATTGAAGTGTTCTCTCCATCTGTTTATGATTTGATCTTCTGTGAGTATCTTTCCTTCTTTTGTTTTCACTTGTTGCAGTCTAGATTCCCGTTTATTCGTAAATGTTTTTAGTACTCTGTTAAGCATTTCCTGATTCTCTTTGCAATTTTTCTCCAACAGTTTTCCCAAATATCCCTTATTTGCTCTTGTTATTCACACATCTATTTTACTTACAATATTAACTTGAGTTCTTTCAATATATTTTATAAATATTCATCAACGGAATCCTTTTATTGTATTATTTCACTTGTAATAAAAATTTAATGCTCTAATATAATAATAATAATTAAGACACTTGAAGCAAACTGGAAGTAAATTGTTTGAATTTTTCGCTCATCGCTGCTTTTGTAAACAGCTTCGTTCTTCACGAACGATCCAGCACCGACGAGAAACGCCCCCAAATTTCTGGGAACTTGTAGGCAGTTCTAGAAAGATCATCCCCTACGTTATGTGGTTTGCCTAAACATCAGGATGTAACAAAAATTTGACAATAGAATTATTTGTTAACTGAAGTCAGTTGACATCAGTAAATGTTGAAGTAAAAAGCTGCAGTAAGAGCAAGTTAATCAAATCACTAATTAGACTAATTACACTCAATTATTGATTAATGGAAAGGAAGCATTGAAATCGATTTTTTATTATCCCCATTGTTTTAAAGCTGCATATAATATTTCTTGTCAATAATATTATCTCTTCATCTAGTCTTCTCTACAATGGTGATCGTTGTATGCAGACATTATTAGTGTTAACAATTTTAAGTGACAGCGAATTAACATCTTCTAAATAGCAAACAAGCTCGATTAAACAAGTCATTAAAAATATGAAGACTTCTTGTAGAAGGAAAACTTTTGCTTCGTTAATTTAATTATTCAAAATTTTTCGACGTGAACGTGTTCGTTTTTATGTGGCTCCGAATTTAAGAGAGCAATAAAATATTTCCAATCAGTCATTGACCTTTCTTAATGAAAACTTTTATATACCGTACGGGCTCTATTTATGAGCGGGGGGGGCTCTAAAAAATCGAGGTTAAGTGTTTTTTAAAAACTCGAGGTTTGATTATTTCACCACACGTGGATGATTAAGTGGTTTATTTAATATGCGCATTTCATTTGTGATTATTTAATATTTCATGTTGACTTGTTTGTACGTTTTAATTTAAAATTGTAGTTTTATTACTTAAAATTATGTCCTACATTATTACAATTTTTATGGCACTCGTTTTACGACTTTGATGTGTTCCTGGGTCTGTTCTGGTTTATGTGTTTATTAGTTTGTTTAAATTTACATCTGATCCCGCAGCGTATCAATTTAATCACCGCGGGCGCATTTACGTTTGGAAATACTAAAAGAAAGACCAGAGGCACGTAATTAATTTAATTCGCGGATTTTTTTCTTCGCGAACGTATTTTTGCGCCGATAAGATTAAACTTTTCCTGCTCTGTGTTTGTTTATCAGTGCCCTAAATTAATTCTATGTATTTTAATCTCCTACAATTTATTTTTATAATTAACGGTTTCTCAACTCCGAATATTTTTTAAATAAATTCTTTAATACCCAGATAACTTTTCTGTATTTGTGCCTAATACCATTTTTATATTAATTATGGCAAGAATGTATGTGTATTCGAAATGTGTTACAGAAATAATTCCCTATTTTTAAAATAGCAATTGTGACAGAAAGAAATGTTGTAAGTAAAATATTTTTACATTGTCGTAATGTTGGCGTAATGAATGGTTTTAGATGTAACGAATTAATAAACTTGACAGGAGTAAACTGGTAATTTTGATGACGTGAATTGAAGAAAAAAATTGTGGAAAACACTTCTGTCTGTTAAACGTTAGCAATGTTGGAACACATTGTTGTGGTCATGTTCGTGTTGTTCACATAACTAATTGTGTCTGTCAGTGTTTTGGATGTGTGCCTCTGGTTCGACGTGAAATTAATTTTCTCTCTTAATTGACATTATTTCATTTATTTTCCACCTTCATTTATATATATAAAGAAAGATGATCGCCCTGAATGAAATATTGCGTTCTATTGTGTATCTGTTATTACACATCTATTGTGAGCCATCATACAGCCGAAAGTTTTCCTTTATCAGAATCGTCATCGTATTGGGCAACTTCTTGCACGAAATGAGATTTTTTCCCTTTGTCCGGCTAACTGCTTATAACGTCCGCTAATAATAAAAGGTACCACAGCAGTTGCTGAAGAAGCTTCGTCACAGGTTGGTGTCAAGTATTATTGCACTTGCCGACGGCTCTCCGCGCTCTATTGGATACGCCAGACAGCGAACGATACGGATCTCCTTGCCCCTATAGAACTGCTGATTTTTGTCATTTTGTTTCATCTTTTACATTTTCAATATAGCTTTACTATTGTTATATATATAATATATAGAATAAAAAAGCTTCTGTATATAAATTGCGACCAACCGAAACGAAAATAAATTCATTCGTTACGCAACATTGAAACGTTTCAAACAGCCGCGCATGAAATCAGAAAGACGTCCAATTAAAATATACATGGTACCCGGCGTTGTGCTTGTTATATTCACAGGCCAAAGGTGTGCCACAGGATAACTAATAATTGGCGGGAGACGCCTCTGATTTATAGCCGAGAGCGCGCGACTTCACTAAAGTGAAAATTTGTGAAATGAGGTGGATTCTGAAGGAGCCAGCTGTGAATCTTTCGCACCTGTTCGAAAATTTACGTTTTTAAATCAGTGACGTGGGCGTGCTCGGGGCTTGCTGCATGTCAGCGATCAAGTTAACCGTAAGCCTTTGGGATATTCGGGTTTATTGTGCTCAATTCTGACGGATGAAATATTTTGCGTTTCTATTTTTAACTGGCGAATTGCGTTTACAATAAATTACAATGTAAAGTACTTTGCATTCTTGGTTTATTGTGGGTGTACAACTACGTATCTATTTTGAAACAATACTGAAGTATAATGCAATTCTGAGCTACAAATAAAATTTTAATTAAATCCATTAACTAGCCATGTCCTGAGTTTCGTTCCATGAGATGTTCCTTGTCTTTAAGAGTTTCACTATCTCTTGGTTCCACGTCCTACTCATCCTCCATGTTTCTTTCTATTTACCGATAATTGTTTCAATGTCCGAACCATCTCAAGTGTCTTTCTTCAATTCTTTTCTGTGATCCTTCTATTTATTCTCTTTAGTATGCTCATATCAGCAACTGTGACTTTTGATTGTAATTTGTTTGGTAGTAGCCACAACTCACTTTCAAAACTTATTTATTCTTATTTTATTGATTGACATAGATTGATCAAACATCGTTCAACTCTGAACTTGGTTCTATCATTGCGTCAACACGTGCCTTTACAAATGTTGCCGTGGTAATAGAACCAAGTTCAAAGCTGAACCATGGTTCAAATGTTTGAACAATTGGTTCGGTTCGTGCACTATTACTTTCTAAATAGTAAAATCCGTACACGGACTGGAACTAAATTGAAAACGCTTTGAAACGCAATATTCCGGCAAACATATCGGAACGTGTGGACTTTTGCTTGAATTAAAGTAGCTTACTCCCTTCATTATTATTAGGGCAGAACATCTTGAAGTTACTGTATTACATCACCTGAAGAAAAAACAAGTTTTGTATGCCATTGCATTCTGTCTTCGGTTCGTGCACTATACAATTTAAATTTTTCGATAGTAAAACCCACCACATGGACCGAAACTAGATTGAAAGCGCTTCGAAACGCTATTTTCTATCAAACAAATTAGAACATGTTGACGTTTGCTTGAGTTGAAGTGGTTTACTCTCTTTACTATTAGGGCAGAACACCTTGAAACTATTGTATTAGATCAGATGTGTGTCATTGCATTCTGTCTTCGGTTCGTGCACCATACTTTTTAGATTTTTAGGTATTAAAATCCATACACAGACTAGATTGAAAGCGCTTTGTAAAGTATTTTTTTTTATGTCGTATCGCTTATAGTTTACGAGATCCATTTTTAATTTAGTGGTGATACTGTAATTCTTTTTGAATTCTCAAGAAAAAAGTTTGCGCTCGTTAAAAAATTTCGTAATATGTCAATTCACGGCACTAAATACTAAGTAGCGTTGAAGGTGATATGTAAGTAATCCTTCAGAACTATTGTTACGTTTCAAAAATCTCCCACGAAATAAGTTGGCAATACTTCAATTTTTTTAGTCAACTTAGGTTTTATTGTGGCAACCCTGACACCGCGAGAGAGCCTGCGTGAAATTATCGATCGCCGTGATCGACTCATTGTCGTGTCCTTACATGGGCATTTAGATAACTACGGCGTCTGATTGGTTGCGACATCTTCCGTTGTTTTTCCAGCGCCATCCTTCGTTTTAGCGCTTCATTACTCGTTTAGCTTTGGTGATGCGTGTATCGCTGTGAAATACAGATATCGGGGTTTTTGCTAAGAAAATTTAGAAGAAAAACTCATATGCGACGTGGTCGGAATCTTCAGGAGCATCACGGAATGAGTTTAGGATATTTCTTATTATCCTGTCAAGCTTGGGTTTTACTGAAATCCAAGTAATTCTAGCCCAACGGCTTGATGCCATCTTGATTACTAATTACGTATTTCTCCTAACTCAGGCTTTTCGTGTACGCTTGGTTCTGGTACTTTCACTCTTAGATACCTTTGCATTTGGAACACTCTCTTGGCCCTCGGTTAATTAATCGACCCTTTTGGAAGCAGTTGTTGTGTCCGACCGAAGGAAGGTGTTGACACGATTGTTTCGGTCAACGTTCTAAAGACCCGCCGAAATATAAGCGACCTTCGACCTACAGGACATACTTTTGGGCTGCGTGTGTTTGTACCGCATTTCTCTATTAATTGCTTCGTCACGCTGCAATTTTCTAAAAGAGCGAATTTTCGACCGCGATCTTGCGTTTTAATTAACCGAAGTAATTTTGCTTGTAATAAATGTGAGATGATTAAGATTTAAAATGTCGAACAGAGTGTTTAGTTAAATTGTACACACGAGTACAACTTTTGAATAGTTTTAGTCGTAGTGTATTCGGCGACCTTCTGTCGCTTATGATTACTCTGTTTGACGTAGTGTAATTTTTCTCTGCATCTTGATTAAAGCAGTTGTTTATTAACTATTTGTGTTTTCTCGTACTGTTACCTTCACCGTGCAAGTGCAAATGCCAGATACTTTGGGAACAATATTTCGCCTTTACTTCCTTAGTTGGGTAATTGTTCACCCTGGCGCCTATATTACATCTTTAAAAACCACGCCCATCTCCAATGAGCTTTCTGGGGCAACAGCTGACGAAAGGCAGCGCAAATTTGCCACCTAGTTAAGAATAAGAAAAACCTGAGTAATTCATTTTAGAGTTTTGGTGGTAGTACTATTTTACGTACTTGTATTTTTTGAAGTATCTCCTGGATTTAAAAAGTACATTACTTTGATAACTTTGAACGTGTGACAATTACAATAAAATGTTCCTCTATCATTGCTAAAACGTCGTTCGGTGCGGTTATTTATTTTATTTTCGCGCATTTAGCCCGAGATTTAAGGGGACGTTAAAGGTCTCGACGCCGGAGATCTCGCGAAAAGATACGCACTTAGTCCATCCTATTAAATCCATTACAATCATCTCAGGTCCGGCGGGTCCGAACTTTGAACATCACGTCACAATGGCTCGCAGACAGATACGAGGTGAGCTTTGTCCCATTTGTTTCTTTAAACTCTTTACGGCGGGTCCCTCAAAGTAATCTTAAAATTGCATTTCACTTTATCAAGTTTTTCCGCCGTAGCTTATGCTCGCCCGCTTTTTATTTTACAGGGGGTTGTTATAAGTAATTTATGCTAACGAGTGGCGAAATGTAATTAATTAGACATTCAAGTATCGAAGCCCTTTTGCATTTTTAGTAATAGCCTTCCTCGAAACAAGTAGTGAATACGTAATCTTGTTAAGACTCTCTGAGGCTGTCGTCATTTTCAACGTAACAAAATTTATACCGGTGTCTGTGTTCTGTTAGGGCGTGTAAAGCATTTTTATACACTTTTTTCTTCTTCATATTTTTAATAAATCCCTCTCATAAATAAACCAAAGGATGTAAATTATTAATATTATCTAATTGCAGTCAAAAGAATTCAAATAGAATTCTTGCCATCTTCAAAGTGATTGTGAATTATAAGTATACATAGAGTACCACCCAGAAGGCTTTTGATTTATTATAAAAAATCCAGTTACATGCAGGAAGCTCTGAAAATATAATTAACCTGGTCACGGCTTTTTATGATAATTTATATCTTCAAATCCGAAACGTCAGATGAACGCACACCTTCGGTGATTAATTCTTCGCGTTGCCTTTGATTTATGGTAATTACGTTTCACGCGTCCAAAGTTTAAAATTAAACTTGGAAAACCCGTTGCGTTGTTTATGTACTGGAAAGTTTTAATAAATCGAAAATAATATCGGGATGGACTGTACGTGCGCGCGGGTATTTCGGTGCGTCGCCAGTTACTACTCTCTGTATAAAATATGTTTACGACAGGATATGTCTTTATGTCCGCGGGAAATTTCACAGGACTGCATAAATTAAACGAATTTGTGTTAATAGATGGCAAATATCAAAGGATATGAGCTCATGTTATAATTTGTAAATTAAATCACATCTGTATTACAATTGACATTTACTATTCACGTTTCATTCACTCACTTTTGCTTGAGGAAACATAACAGTTTCTATCATCTTAAAATTAGTTGTAACGAATACAATACGCATTATTATCATTTTATTATGATCGTGAGAAGTGGGATGGTATTTACAATTGCTGTAACATACCGATTATTATGTGACGTGAAAGAGGATCTTAGATACATGTTGATGGAAAAAAAAATTCTTTGCTGTTGTAAGTTTCCTCCATTATCAAATTGTAAATTCCTAACCTCGTTCGAATTACAGATAATGTCTTTACCTCGTCGTCGCAGTAATCAGTTTAGGACAGAAAAATGAATAAAGGAGACGAAGAGACAACAACATACAATATTAAACAGGACCCCCCCCCCCGTTCTTATGAAATAATATACGGTCGATGTTATTCTGTCGTGGCTACGTTGAGGGATGCGGTAAAATTATTTCGCTCACGGACTATGCAAGGTGTGCGGTGGCCAATATAACATCATTGTCTATATTGCTGCTGCGAGATGGGTTCGGAATTTATTTGCGCATTCATTGGCGTGCCCTTTTCTTTTATATTACATTACGCTTACGTCGGAGCGCGGTTCTGCGCCACTGGCTCGTGGGGAAGGTGATGGCAATCAAGGAACGGTAAAGACGCCCGAGGCATTCGCCGTATTTGTGTTATTTTTCGTGAACGGAATAGTCTAGTTTTATGTGGACGGACGACAAATAGAAATCATTTTATTACTTTTTTTTTATTAGTTATCAAGTGTACGGAATAACTCCTAAGTATTACGGAATACTAAAAACAAAAATAGTTTAATTACTAATTATAAAAGTGTTGCATGATGGAGTAATGATACAGAAATAAAACAAATTAATTATACTAAATATAACTTAATACAATATATTCAAAATTAAATTTGTATGTGTAATGTGAATGTTAAGATGATTTTAATGTTTTCAAACCTGTTGAAACATAAATTTCATGTGTCCACCAGTTGAATGAACAAAGAAATCGCATTTCGTTTTCGAAAACATTTAAAAATACGGGCAGAAAATAAATCGGTTGACAAAAAAAATCAAATTTAAGTCCAATAAATATCGAAGATAAAAGATTTGAGGATGCGGCGTTAAATTGAAAACATCGGTAACGATATGATGCAATATTTCACCTACGCCCACGTGCGTTCGTTTTATTAAAAGATCATAGACTGTGTCAAAAAGCCATTAGTATACAAATACCGTAGGCGTAAGCACCTACACATTAATCTCGACTAGCGCAGGGACAAAATCAACAACATCCTGAAGACGACAGGTAAGTAAGCGTGTTCAGAAGCCAAGCCAATAAATTACTCCACCGCTGAACAAACATCACCAAATTGCCAAGAAAATTACCTGCGTCTTGCGTAAATTCATTACAAGGTCGGCTAATAAGCCGCATTTATCAGAGAAACTCCGACAGCAAAATAACGCAGCGTCGAGACGGCAAGGAACGCCGAGGAACTTTACCGAATATTAAATATTATATGCACGCGACGTGTGTAAATAAAGGCAAACATTAAACACCGTTGTATATTGTTATGCGGTAATTCAGTTAATCTTATTTCATCTATTTGTTACATAAATTTTCATGAAATGTGTTCAGGTAACGTCATGTAATTCATTACTTCGTAATCCCACTCAAGAAACACCGCATATCAAAGGATTCTTAAGGATATCTAAATATAGGTCAGTATTTTGTATTTGAATGTATCGAAATCAATACGTTTGGTTTAAATAAACCAAATACTTTTTGTGTATACAGGGTGTAAGTAACATGTCACCAAAAGTACACCACACTGATCACCGGCCCACGAAAATACAAAATCGAAAAAAAATAATTTAACATTTTGGAAGACTATGATGGAATAATGTTGAGTAGGAATTTAGTAACAGTTTGAAGTTTGAGTTTGGAATTTGAGAATCTCAATTAGCAAAATATGTGGATACCAGAGATGAATATGTATCGTTTATCTTATTACCCGAAACAAAATGAAACTTTATTAAAAAAAAATACATAATTTCGTAACAATTTCTGGAATTTGCCTGGGCGTCTTCATCGCACGGACTTCGTGCAATAATCCAATATTTATTGCGCCGAAACTTTATTAGTTGTTAATAATTCCCAGGAAGTACTAAATCACAAACGCCATATAAACGAATCATAACAAACAAATGTTTAATCTGCGAACGTCAATATTTTGAAAAACATGATCTTTTCAAATGCGCACGCAATTAATAAGGTTTATGGAACTCTTTTAAAACATATAAAAGACGTGTAAATATTAGCTTTCCGATGTTTTTCTTTTCGCGAAGGTATCACCTGAGCTTTTAGCATTTCAACATATTAATCACGATACTAAGAATATAATTTATTGGGCGAGTTATTTCGGAATTTTCAATAAATACTGACCGACTGCAGAGTGGAAAAAGTAAGGCGAAAAAGCCGACTTAATTGATAATGCTTGTTTACAGAAAATCCGAATTTTTTCAGATTTCCGCCCCGGTATTCGGCGCAAACTAATTAGCGCATCAAGATAACATAATTAAGAGAGTTAATTGAAAGCGGCAGTTATCTCATCGAGGTGAATTATTCGAAGGGTGTATAATCATGGCGTGCACCTATAATTTAGAACATTCAGTGGCGTATAAGTATGTCTTGATGAGACATAATTAGGGCGCACGCGGAGGTGCCGTGTCGCCCCATTAAAATACCGCGCCGAGGTTGCCGATATAAATCAATGTGAGCTACTACCAGACCCGCCCACTCGCCCACCTTAGATCATATAATGGATTATATTTGCTATTCAAGAAAGTACACTCCTTCTCATTAAGCTCGATACACATGCGTAGATATGCTTGTGAATATGCTCGTAAACTTCACCTTCCCTTTTATAATTTATTACTTTATTTAAGATTCTTAAACGTATCATTAAGAGTGGTTCTGTACCTTATCATATGTATACGAGCCAGTATTAGGCATTTTGGCATTACTATGTCAAATTATATCTACTTTTGAGTTATCCATATAGTACGTAAATCCATCACATTACTTGAACATTTACATTATGGACGTGTGTAATTTTTAATTGTATGCACAAGCGCACAATTGTTTGGCCTTATTCACTTATAAACCTTGGGACAACTTAATTTTTAACAACAATATCAATCAGTGGTAAAACGATTTGGACGATGTGGCACTTTTATAAAAGTAGATCTTCATAACGAACTGTCAGTTGTCATTGTAATTTTTTGTCGGAATGAAGATATGAGGATGTCATCTGAGTCCCGTTTATATGAAATCAGGATTAGTTGCCAAGTCAGGGATGTGTAGGGGTCTTTACGAAAGCGGTATCTTTGAAAAAAAAATTCGTATCCACGTAAATCTTGATATACAGGTCGAATGACAACTGTTCCGACAAGAAGGAATGCATAAGAACATCGATGATGTCACAGATTAAGGGAAAAATGTTTAGAAAGTTCTTTTTAACAGTTTACAATTAATTAAAAAAATTATAAACGCAACAGTATAATAGAGCTTTAAATTTTATGATTATTATTTTATTGACTTCTTGCCTGCACACAATGCGTCCTTGGCACATATCTTTGCGGTCTTTAACACTGCCGATGCAAATAAAGCTTTTGAACATTTTTCTAAAATATTTTTACAACAGTTTAATTTTTGTTCTCCTCTAGTCAAACGTAGAATTCATGATAATAAACGTAAGATGATACTGTGGTATAATAATATTCTTATTGTTAGTCAGATTTCTAGCAACCTCAGAGACATAAATGCTCTCTTAAAAAAGTATAATGACATTAATTTGCTTTAAGGGAATAATATAATGCCGCCTTAAGGAAATTCAAAATAAATTTTATTTTGATAATAATGCCCGTTTTACCAACCAATCAACATTGTAGTAGCTTATCTCTCTCACTTCGTAATAAATTTAATACAAAAATATGATCGTCTAAAACAGGCATATGATCCTAGTTTCACCTAATAAAAATAGAACTCCATGGAACATTGTGAAACAATCGTTAGCTTCAAACGATGGCTGCAACATTGAGATACTCTCAGACACTGGAAATCTGATTACTAATCCTAACTGAATTATTTTGCATAACATCGAAATCTAGTCAAGCTCGTAGTGATTGCTCTCCTAATTCTTCTCTTGAACACAACATGTTCATTTATCCTACTGATGAGCATGAAGTACGAAATATACTTAATAATATCATTTCAAATAAAAATTCTTCGGGTATCGATGGTGGTACCCTGTTCCCTACTAAATCGATATTTCAATTATATAATTTATCCGCTTGTTGATATAGGATAAATAAATGTTTCCTGCAAGATGTTTTCCCTAATCAAGTGAAATGTGCTAAAGTAATTCCGATCTATAAAAAAAAGGTAATCGTTCAGACATCAATAACTATCGACGGTAATTTAATAAACTTTTTGAAAAAATTTTAAACAATAGATTGATATCATAGTTAAATAAGCATGAAATATTAAATAAAAAGCAGTTTGGTTTTGTAGCTAATTCTTCAACTCGAAGCGCCATTTACAATACGTTAACATATATTTATGATAATTAAGATAAAAATTACAATGTGTTCGGTATATTCTTCGACCTTTCCAAGGCGTTTGATATTTTAGATCACTCTGTTCTATTATCTAAGATGGAAGCCTACGGAATACGGGGTACATCGTTAAGCTTCTTTCGCTCTTACCTCTCCAATCGGAGTCAGATAATTTCATTAACTTTGGAATATCAAGACGTAATAATAAGTGATCATTTATCTTCCGAAGCAAAGATTTACTGCGGAGTCCCACAAGGTTCTGTGTTAGGGCCGATTCTTTTCTTAATTTATGTAAACGATTTGTCTTTATCCTTAGAACCATGTTTACTTTCACAATACGCAGACGATACTAATGATGTTGTTATTGCAAATAAATCCATCAGTACCATATCGTCGACTTGGAGTGTATATTATTATACAGCAGATGTCCGACTGTTGCGCAAGAAATGAACTTCGTTTGAACACTCAAAAGACCAAAATTACTACTTTCAGTAAAATTAAGCTTGGTTATAGTTGTACCTATGTGAAACATAATAACAAATCTTTACCAACAACTAACACTGTAGATTTCTTGGGTCTTATTGTAGATTCTGAACTTGATTGGGAACAGCACTGCACTAAACTTAGTAGTAAATTGTATTCTGCATATTATGCTTTAATCAACCTAAGGCAAAGTGTCGGTCTAACTTCTTTAAAATTGTTTTATTTTGCATATGTGGAGTCGAGAATGAGGTATGGATTAATATTCTGCGGATCATCTAAATCACTATTCGTCTTAAAAAAAAGGTTGATTAGAATAATGTGTGGAGTGTCTGTAAATACTCCATGCAGACCACTATTCAGAAAACTGAATACACTACCATTGGCTTGTCTGTACATTTTACAGCGGGCCATTTCCATAAAGCAGAACGAGCATCTGTATATTCGCAGTAATCATTTATGGCTCCAATATGTGTACTCGATTTTGTAATGGTTTTAGTACACCGAAGCACAGATCCTCCTTTTTCACTCAAGGAGCCCATTATAGAGCTATTAAAGTTTATAACACGCTCGCGAACATTAAAGAAACGAATTTTACTAAATACGTACAAATCTTTGGTCAAGACTTATTATTAAAAAAAAAACTTCTATCGTATAAACGAATTTATAACCTCATAATTAACTTGCTTTTAACTTAAGCACGATGAATATTTTGTTATCTTTCTAGTCTGCCCTACATGTGATTCTACTGTTTTGTGACAAATTATTTGTTACAATTTATGTTTTTTATTTCTTTATTTTTATTTTATTCTATATTACTTATTTCTTTTATACTGATAGGTATATCATTTGTATTGAGGTTGTCCACATCTGCTATACAGGGTAATTCAAAGTAAGTGTCCGTTCCGTTAGGGGCGTATTCACTAAAGTCATACAAGTACGAAATTGCAAGAAATAAATTTATTGGAGACATTTGTGAGTCCTAAATTGAAACCGATTAAGTACCGCTGATGCCGTATTTATAAAATTACGCAAGAAAATCGGCATCTTTTTATAACGACAATAAATTTTATTGGCAGTCAGCAGCTGTAGCAATAAACGCGTAGTAAAAACGAATAAACGAAGATTTCGAATGCGAATTAAAAATTTGGCAGTGCCGTGGAATGGCATGTTAATTGTGAAATTAATAAAATCGATAATTAGAAACAAAAAAAATGCGCTTTATTACCTAGTATTGTAAACTGTAAATGTTTGTTTTAGAAAACGTGTGACTTCTGACTGCTTAAATCAACGTAAAACTACGGGAATCTTATGTGAAGCATAGAATAACTCAATTTATTTGAAATTAATAATTTTAACAACTTCACAGTCGGTATTGTCTAATTTTTTTTTTAATCAGCTGCATTGGCGCCGTTATAAAAGTTAAGGTCAAGTCTTTTATGAGTTTCATATTAAAGTGAAACGGTGTATAAAACTTACAGTTTTTATAATCGACGCTCGATATGATAGTCATGGTAATCTTAATAGGCACTGAATTTAACAAATTTCCACTAATTGCCACTGCAAGTTACGCGAACGTTTCACGCACTACCGCGAACTAATTTGCACTGACAAATTCATAAGTGTGTCTACCCTTACTTAGTCGTAAAAAATTGTGATTCATTGGTTCGAACTACGCAATAAATGAATTGCCCATTATAAATTTTTTCCGCATAAAGAAGGTCAAAAACAAAAACCTTTTAAGTTTTGGTGCAGGGCAAACTCACGTGTTTCATTTCATTTTCTGCGCTTTCGTGACGTAATAAAGTTATTCCAGTGACCAACCAATTTACATCCGAATTTTCAATGAATTTTATCTCGAAAACTACGCATATTATACCCCCTATGCATATAGCTTTTTTGCTTTGTTTTTTCATGTATTATCTGCGGTTAACGGGTCGGACACTTATTCTGAATCACGCTGTAGATCAGCGTACGGCATACGACCTCGGGTCGATCCGAATGCTGTCGGTGCTCAGTGTAGACGCAACATTTTATATCCAGATTTGTTTACTGACGACTTCGAACAACTGGATCAACGGCAAACTGGGATCTTTAGCTTAATCCCTGCGTGCGTCCAGTAGCACATAAAGTCTGAATCGGGAAATAATCGTGCTCCACGAGAAAGTCTAACTGATGATACTGAACGGTATATTTTCAAACTCATATCGCACTTGTTTTTTTTTTTTTTTTAATTATGCATTCACAACCGCTGTATCCAGAAAGTGCTAAAACAGGCGATGGTACCATTTTTTAGCTTTTCGATCAATGCCATAATATGACTTCAAGATATCCGCCTTGTCCACTCCACCCATATACTTTCGGTAATCTATCACGCTTTGTGGACAATTGACCTCCGTCATACTTCCATTTTTTTCTCTTTTGCTGACTGTTTCCCGATCTGTTGGCAAATGAATCGAAGAGAGCAATTGAATTGTCCTTCCATTTAGTGCAATTGATTTTGCCTTGGTATGTCTCCCAATCGTAGACGCCGCGATTCAGATCTTTGTCGTTCTTCAGATTTTTTGGAAGATTTTTCCGGTTGGAACGTACAGTTCCACAGGCATAAACCTATTTTTCTTACAAAGAACTATCAAAGCAGTCATGGTGAAGAAATTGTCAAAATAGGCGTAATGTCCTTTGCCCGCAAATGCTTCAGTCATTTGTAAAACTACACGTTCACCTAAATCATTTTCGGTTTGATCATTTTGCTTGCCTGTGTAAATTTCAAAATTGTTTACGTATCCCGCCTTATCGGCGCAGGCCCAAATTTTGAAACCTCGCTTCACGGGCTTCATTGGCATATATTGTTCGAACCCAATTCGACCTTTAACTTTGAGCATGCTCTCGTCACTGATACTTCTTTTGAAGGATGATAATATTTTTGGAAATTTTCCTTTATTAGAGTGAGAAAAGATCTAACTTTGTACTGTTTGTCAAAATTATCCTCACCTTTCTTGGGCATTTGTTTGTTTTGTTGTCATTCAAATGGAGGTAAGAAAGCAACGCTATTTTTGACGCAATAAAGAGGTCGCGCAATTCTAGACGCACAGACCAGTAATCGCGATACGACCATTAGTAAATTTATCGTGTTGAAAATTTTTATTTCGTGTACAGTTGTCGGAAGGAAATGGCTACGCTTCTGGACAGCGTATAAATTTGTTTGTTTGTTGCACAGCAAGAGAAGGAAAAATCTACAGGTCATGTAATGTCAGAAACTTCAGAACTTGGGCCAGTAGGCTGCGCAAAATCAACTAGGTTGTGAAGTTGTGAAATTGATCAGTGACAAGTTGTAACAAGTGTCTAAATAAAAACCTGGTCAAGTAGGCTATATTTAGTAATTCTATTATGTAAATGCAATGAATAAGTTCTCGATCACAACCTACATGACCAGGTTTTTATTTAGACGCTCGTTATTTATCGTCGCTAAAATCGGCCTGGATTTCGTTGTTTTCTTCCTGAGCGTCATCATCGCTGAAAATTGTTGCTGGGTCAAATTCGTCATTATTTTCAGAGAGATTTCCAGTATGATCTTTTTCATCTTCGCTGCAATCTGACTCTCCATCGGTTGGAATCTCTTCAAAGAGAGCATACGCATCGTCAGATGTCATATTTTCCAAATCGAGTTTTTCATTCATCCTAAACAAAAACAAACAAAAATTACAACACTTGATGCACAGTGATCGCTCAGCGAAACCATGTCCGGTATGAAACAGGAATGCAAATTTATTGGTAACTGAGGCACGTACCTGTCAAGAAGGACCTTTTCAACTCATCTGTGGAGAAACACGGAGATGATGTGCTGATTTTTACGAAAGCAAACGCGATTTCGACAACGTCGTAAAAACTATGCCTCTGTCAGGTTAACAATCAAGATCGACCATATAGTGTTCCCGATAAGTCTATTGTTGCGACTCTAACGATAGATGGCACCATAGCACATGTCTGGACGTTGTGGTACCGCATCAAAAGCACTATGAAAGTAGATATCAATTTTTGAAATGATGATTTCGTAACGAAACCACAATGTTTCAAAGGGTTTGCATGGAATAATCTGCTTCAGGTGATTTGCATGCATTTGTCAAGTCAATATTTTGTAGTTCGTATTTCACGGCGTCGGGCGTTGATCTAAAAACGGAATTGACGTGAAATTCCACTTAAAGGTCAAAGTCACGTTCGATGCTAGGCCTACCGTAAAACTTTTATGGGGGCATTTATTTCGTTTTCTTTATTTTTTAACCAAAGGCTCATCGTCCTTTTTGGGGCTAATTTTTGATTAAGCATTTCTCGAAAACTAAAGTAGAAAGAATTTTTTTTAACATCTTCCCATACTCTCGGACATCGCCGCTTCTTATCGTGGTTTCATTTCGTCGGGTTAATTAACAGTCACCCTGTATATAGAGTGTACGAATAAGTGGTTGCGATTTAAAGCTCATGCAAAGTGTTTTCTAAACATTATCTATTAATAATTTGCATGTGAAATTATGCGTGCCGTTAAATATTTCGGGATTGTGTACGTTTGCCCACGTCCGAGTGGTTTATTATGGCCCTAATTTCTCGCACACCTAAATCCTGTGACGGTTCGCTTTATGATCGCCTACCTCGACATAATTCGTCTTGCCAAGTATAACAAATTAATTCGATCTAAGTGCTTCTTAATTTTGCTTGGCCGTTTGCTCGGTGCGAATACCTGCGTCCGTTTCGCGCGAAACTATGCACATGTCGCTCTAAATTCCGTCCCTTTATTTATACAAGGGAAAAGCTGGAAGACGTTCAGTTGAATTTATGTTTGCACTTTGCACAAAAAAAGTACACCCCCCATTGAAATTTCATGAGATATTAATAAAGAATTAAATTAGAATCCTTAATTATTATTTTCCTATGAGCATGGGCCATTATATTTTGATTAAAACAATGAATTTATCACAGCAGTTTCGTTTGCCACAATCTTATTAACGAGTGCTTTTCCGGTTTAACAATTTAATTTGTGCTGGAAGAGCTTCAAATTATATGTGTGGCAACGAACAAACAAGAAAAGTATTTACCTAACGAAAATTAGCTCACGTTTCATTTAGCGGAGGCGCCTCATTCTTAATTGTGTGCACGGCGATACATTTTAATGGCCCTTTGAAATAGTTTCTGTTGAATTAGCGTAAATGACCGATTTATTCTAATTAGTTTCAGATTTGTTACCTCTCTCTATTTTTTCCGCAGTTTTGTTGTTACTAACCGCTTTATAAATGTGATATTTTATATTTAATTACTATTTCAAGTTTTTTTTGCACAAATTTCACGTGAGGGAAAAAACATCTAAATCGTGTTACTGCTGGCGTTATTGCTTTACGCAATTAAATGTATTTTACGTTTGTCAACGCACGTGTTTAATAAAATCCAAACGAAATTTGCTTCAATCAACAAAATAAATTCGTGCCACCCTGACACGAATACTCTTTTCCAATGTATGTGTGTGACTGCATCGTGTGTGATACTGGGGTGGCTGTAATCCTATCAGGGGAGGGAAAGGTGCGTGCATCTAAAATCCGTAGTCAGCGCCCTCTCACAATGTGCGGACAGATTAGAACCGTCGCATACTGATTAAAGTAAGGCACAATGCATTTTATTATGTAACACGTCGGTGCCAGGAATGGGAGTTAAATGATTTGGGGCTTTGATTGAGCATTTGGTGCCCCATGCTAGTGTGAGGAAAAAGAACTCGTAAATATATGAGCAATTTTATAAATTTAATTACACAGAAACAATGTACAGGTTCTTTCCCAATGACGGTAATCCTTTTAGTACAGTTGTTATTGATTTTTAAATTAAACGTTAAGGAACTTTCGCAATCCAGAAATATTTATGTCGATGGGACTTGGACGTAAACAAGTTTCGCACTATTTCCTTCTTCTCGCGTCTTTACGTTTTCGACGTATTTCATAAGAAACGGTAGATGATAAAATGGCTTGACATGCGTAAATATTTGTCTGCTTCGTGACGGCCACCCGAAGATAGCTTATACTAATCGAGACCCGTCCGTTAATAAACTTACAAAACACATACACATGTTGATCGGTTGATAGACGAAGCCATATGTAATATGAAGACTACCCATTGAAGTATACGTTTCGACATCTTGGTTCTTTAGACTAATTTCGAAGGAAAGAGTTAAAAATTCTATTTACTTTTGTGTAAGCACGTATTTCTAACCGGGGGAGGGGAAAAAATCAAATTACGTTTCCAGGAATTTATAATGACTTGCAAATTTCCATAAAAATATAAAATCCCCGTAATGTATTTAAGTTTGAAAAATATGAAAAAGATTTATAACAAGGTCGTGATTTAAATAGAAATAAGTAATCCTCAAAGGGCATTAAAAAAGCGAATTTCCGCAGCGACGAGAGGCACTGCAAATTCCTCGTGTATTCCACCTGCGTAAATTAAAACCGAATTGCTCATTCACACCATCTGCTCTTCCATTACGGGCGTCACTCAGACCGTCAGACACAGAAAGAACACCTCACCTTATTTCTTTACAAGCAAAATTTAATTTCCTGAGCGTCTCCTCTTGTAAACGCAAAGTGAAAACATTAGCACCTTAACGCGGACACGAACGCGTTTTTAATGCGAAAACGTCAAAAACAATGTTCGCCTAATATACATTTCAAGATTTAATTTGCGCTCCCACTTTTTTTTTTTGAAGCCCCTTCTTGTGTTCGTCAATATCTAAGGCGAAAGAATTTCAATTTCTTTCAAAAATAACCATCTACAAAATACATAGAATAAATTTTATAATTCATAAAAATGAAGTAATTAAAATCACGTCTTATTAAAAAATCAAATTATCAAATTTTCTTCTCAAGTCATGGAATTACGGTGAGTGTATTAGAAACCATTCTGTGTTCGTTTATTTATTTAATATATGTTTGTTACGAAAGTAAAAAAAAACAAAGACGCTCTTGCCCCTCACATGTGCACACCTCATAGAGAAATGAGAATTTTAATAATCGAGTCTCTCCGTTCTTACTGATTACTGCATCATGCAGTTTACTCTAAATTTATTATCTGCAAATGAGTTCGAAATTGTTTTCTTCAGGTTCTAAGATGTCTTCCATCTCAATTGTGGATCTTTCACAACTCAACGGATTGAGAGTACCAATGCATTTGTCACTTGTTGAGAATAATCATTTAGTATTTAATCTCCTAGCCAAGGATGAAGTTGAAAAAAAAACCTGTGACTTTCGAAGACCAACGAAGTTACCTTAAGATGTTTTTAAATTACTGTTTACCTCAGTAAGGACAGGACTCAGACAAGGAAATCCCCTTTCAACGTTGCTATTTAACATAGTATGAGACAAAGTCAGTTGAATAGATCAGTAAATATCATGCATAAAAGTCATCAAGTAGTAGCATATGCGGACGACGTTGCCTTAATAGCTAGGAATATGAAAACGCTGGAAGAAATCACAACAGGACTAGTGGAATCTGTCAGGGAAATGGAACTCCAGATTAATCAAAAGAAAGAATAAAGCTAATACAACAGAAAGTACCTGGAATATAGATACGAATTTTGGACGTATATCCATCCTCTGTAGAGGTGGAGGAGTATGTTATTTAGGTACGAAAATCACCAACAAAGCAGACGAAGAAAGAGAAGTGAATTGGAGAACGATGAAAGCAAATAAATGTGCGGGTGCAGATCCAAATATATATTTATCTAGAAAGGCAAAAGTAAGGCTATACAAGACAATTTTAAGACCAACATATTAAAATGGGAGAGAAAAATATTGAGACGAATATTTGGTGGAAGACGGTTATATAAGAAGAACAAATGAGGAAGTGTACGACGTATACAACGAACAAAATATTGTGGAAATAGTGAAAACGAGGAGGTTGCAATGGCTGGAGCATTTAGAAAGAATGCCAGAGGACCGAACAGCGAAGCAAGTGGCATGGAAAAAACCCGAAAGCAAAAAGAAAAAGCAGGACCACAAAAAAGATGGAGAGAGGTAGTGCTGGCTGACTTGAACGAAAGGAAGATAAGGAATTGGAGAAGTAACGCCAGGAACAAAGAACTATGGAACAAACTAGTAGAGCTCAGGGCCTGAAAGGCATGTTTCAAAGCTATTTATATACGGGGTGATCAAAATTACTGCCGCACCATTGCTAACTTCGTTATTATTGGAGCTACGAAGTAGTTCAAATTAGCAAAAATGAACTGATTTTACTCAGGATTACAATGGTGATATGGAACATGAAAAAAGTCAGTGAAAATTAACAAAAAACAGAACTAGAATTCTGTAAAATTCTCCCTTTTTTACACATCCCAAAAATACCCTTAAGATCTGTAGACCACCAAAAATTAGGCACATGGAAATATGGTTACAAGAATCCTTAAAACTATTATTGAAATACCTAATTTTTAGACACCCTAAAATGGCTTTTCATTTCTGGACCAGGGCAATTGACCATGAGAAACCTTAAAAAAATCATTAAACTAGGTTTAGACATTTTTTATATAAATGTCCTGAAAAATTATAGACATCCAAAAATTGGAAACCTCTGAAAGTCGTTTAAAAATAAAAGAAAAAGCCGTCAATAATTTTAATATCCTGTTCCTAGATACCTCAAAATAACTTTTCAATTCTGAGTCAACGCAAAAATCACCAAAAAATTTCAAAAATCCTGTAAAATTTCATTATTTTTAAACACTCCGAAAAACTATAGACCACTAAAAGCCCATGAAAGAAATCGTTTGAAAATCAAAGTAAAAGGTCTTAAAAACCTAATGTTTTAACAAAACCTTCATTTTTAGATACCCCTAAAAACTATAAGCTTAAAACTGACAGCTGTAAATGATGCTTCATTTCTGGATCAATACAACTTAGGCAGGTGAAAAAATGACTAAAGAATCATCGAAAAATCCCTGTCCCTCATCAGTGTATGTGTTGCCCATGGCTTCGAGAATCTCCTGAACTTTGCTTCTATAACTGTCTGAACGAGCAGCTAGTCTGCAGTAATACTTTCATTTTCATCAAAACCCGCTATATCTTTTACGAACTCATTCTGTTCGGGTTTATTGACTGTGAGGATGGGTATGAACTTTGAAATGATCTTGAAGTTATCAACCTACATTTCAGATACAAAAATGTAGTCAGTTTTATGAATACATTCAAGAACGTCGAATTTTTTTGGGTTTGGAGTCCTATACAAGGATCTGGATGATACTGGTGCTTATGTTCAAAGTATCAAGTCTCTTATAAATGTCCCACACTAAAGGTATTAGCTAATATAACTCAGTGCGACCCAACATAATAACATTTGTACTTAAGTAGATCTTATGATCATCCCAGGTAAGTGGAAGCCTTGCATTCTCAAGTAGATGTACTAGTTGCTATGAGTTTGAGTTGCTCAGAAGAACACTTATGATAAAAAATATTCAGAATATGCACCTGACGTTTTTGACTGTTGAACAACTCCTGCATGACACCCTTTTGGTTCTAACTCAATCAACTGTGCGACAGAATAACATTGATCGAAGAGACTCTGCTCTTAATTGCATACATGTGTTGAAATCTTCAAATTTTACAAAACTCAGAACATTAAAAATTCTCTTTGATTTTTGAAATATGAAGCAGCTTGCAATTGTTGTCTGTTGGCGTTATGAAGAGGGGGTTGGTAGCTTTGTTGTTCCACTTTTCATAAATATTTGAAGAGTAGCTATGAGGTTTTCCCTTGTTGCGAGAATTGAATCGATTGCACCTGACAGAATCCAACAACGATTTTTCGTAACGCAGCCTTGAAAAATTCAGTCTCACCAAAGAAATTTCAATTTAAAAGCTTCGGCTTCAATAAATATAAAGCAAGGAATATTATAAACTATTAATAAACCAATCTAAGTTATAAATATATTTTTAAATACTGTTAATAATTAATAGATCAGAACAAGCATGTATCAAGTCTCTTGCAATTATGAGTGCATGATATATGGCTGCAATATTGTTATTACTTTGATGTGCTCGTTTTTGGGTGATATATAGTTTTTAGGGCATTTTCGAGTGTCTAGAAATGAAGGAATTTTACAGGTTTTATGCCTTTTTTTGGATAATTTTTGAAAGATTTTTCATGTACCCAATTGCCTAAAATGAGGAATTTCTTCAGGCTTTTTCTCTTTGATTTTTCAACGATTTTTTCATGTTCCTAATTTTTAGTGGCCTAGAGATTTTATGGCTTTTTTGTTGTGTCTGAAAATGAGGGAATTTTACAGGATTTTAAGCTTTTTTTATGGTCTTTCATGTGCCCAAATGCCCAAAAATGTCCAAAAATGAGTGATAGGATTTTTTGATGAACTTTTAACCATTTCTTCATGTGTCCAATTTTTCGTGGTCTATAAGTGCTTGGTCTGGAAGCAACAGTTTGAAATCAACCATATCAATTGATGATAAAATTGGGATATTGACTGGCCTTAATTCATTTGAATGTCTTTTTTAATTATTTGACATGAAAGTTGTATGTCAAAAGAGGTTAATGGAAATTTCTTTTCCAAGTAAAGTTTTGGAACTCAAAGTATGTAAGTAATTCTTAAATCTTTCACTGAACGTGAAATACCAACAAGAAAAACGATGATTAGACAAAGCAATTAAGGCTAAATTTAGTATATTGGTTAATCGAGGATTTTCAAAAAAGGAAAGTAGCTGCAATGCATGTTTATGTGACTTAAAAAAAAACACGTTTTGATAAAGAGACATTTTTTCACATTTGACTTTTTTTTATTGTACAAACTGTTTAGGTTTACATTTATCTAAATAGTGTGTCATAAGGGTGAGTGAGATAGAGAGGATTGGAGTCAATGCGGCGTTCAGTATTCCGTTCAAATGGCCACCGATAATTTAGTACGTACAAGCCCGGCCGTTTAAACGGATTTGCAAACGAATGAGATGCACGATTATTAAATCACGTTAAAATTTTCGCTAACGTTGTACAAAGTACACGTATTATTAGCGCAACGTGTTGTCTAGCACAGGGCGCTGCATACACGCATCAGCAATTACACCAATCACGGCTGCAATTTGCTTGTTGGACCTCTGTCACGTCACCTACATCCCAAACATACACAAAACATGCAACTGTGGCACCACCGTGCATCGCATCCAAGCATCATGCCTTTTTTCACTTTTACCCCGCCATATTAGCCCACCGAATGCGCCAGATAAATTCCACCAAATGAACTTATTCCTGTTGCTGTTGCGCGCCTGAAATTTATTTACGCCGCCTCGACCAAAGCGGCGATATATCTCCACCATTAAAGCTCAATTCGGTTGACACGGACGTGATATCTAACTGACGTACTTCCGTGTTTAAGCAATCAGAAGAACTGATAGGATGCGAATAAATTTTTCGGCCATTCTTCATTCCGCGCGTGCAATTAATCTTCTTTGCGGGGCGTTTTGTCAATTTCCGTGTCACCTTTAATGCTTCAAGGTGGCGTCGGCGCGAGCGTGACTGAAATTAATATGATACTTAGATAAACGCGACGCGAAAGTAATTTCTAAAACACACAAAAATATTTGTTCGTTTTTCGTCGCAAAAATTTTTCATTAAGTATGCAAAAGGGAACAGGGATGGATGGGTGTGTCCTTATTGTTGGCAGATCTGGATGAAAGGAAGAACTTGTTCGTTTATTTAGCCAATTCATTTTTATCTTTCCTTTTCAAAAAGCCTTTTTGTGGTTTAATTAAATCTCAATCACCATACCATTTTCCTTCTAAATTTCAGTCAAATCTGAGTTTCTTATATAAAATTCTTGTATAGACAACCATAAATTATCAAAGACTACAGACCAATAGGATACAGAAGATGGAAAGACCGATGGCTTAATCCATGAAGTGCATAAGAACATATCCTTAATATTTGATTTGTTGTATATCTCTCTCTCTGCTAGTTTAAAAAAATTAAATCTAAATTGTTGATTTCTAAGCTTTTTTGGCACGCTACTCTCGTTTCGATGATGAATTTTTGAATTCCCTCTTTTGGGAACTTAGTCATATTAAGTACACAGAGAATTATTATTATTATTATTATTTGAAGATTTATAGAAACAAGAGTCATCATTTCATAAAAGACATAATTCTATCATCGGATTTTAACCAAATCATTAACTTTTGAAGTGATGAGGGATGAGTATAAATTGTACTTCATTGTTTTCTTACTACCTCCTTCATGGCTTACAATGCCACCTCAAATCTTCTTCAGACCCTTCTACAGTGATCTAAATTAGAGAAACCCAACGAGAAACGCTTTTCCATTAATAACTTAAAGATGAAAATGTAAAGAAGAGCAAAGAACTTTGAACTGACAATGAGTTATGTTATCAAGTTTATGGAGTTAAGAAATATTCACGTAATAATATAAAGGATCTAATAAAAATAAAAATAAATCTAGAAATTAGTACGTGAAAAGCATTTTATAAAAAGCATAGTAGAGACTAAAAGTTTCGGGTCCAATTCAATTCAACGAAAGTGTAATCCTGTAATCCTGTTTCTTTCCAAGTTGAGAGTTTCTCGTGGGAATTTAATGAAAAAAAGGATTGAAATTACTCCCCATATCAGTATGATATTTCATAACAAAATTCATTTTTTTTAATCCCACCTTAATCCAAATTAATCCACAATTGTTAAAAAAAATTCAAGGATTTCATATTCGTGCTCTGAATAAATAAAGACACGTGAGCATTAGATATTATTACACAATCCGTACCTTGTAGTGAGTAGCGCCGAAGGGTAGTTATAAAATGTTTGATCTCTTGAGCTAATATTTGACTAAGCTAACATTACAAAAGGGCGAAGAAAAATAGAGATTGCTTAGCAGGAGCCGGGCATATAATTTTAATTCGGGCCGCGAGTTCGGCTTTTAATTCGGCACTGTCGAGATCGCCGACCTACATTATTTATCAAATGGGCAGCCGTATAATTGAAACCTGTCCGGATAATTTTCATAAATCTCTAATAGCCGGGAAGCCAGCCAGTTAATTACTTTAAGATTAGCGGAAGATAAAAATTAAAGTCTGCATTCCTTTGATGAATAATTTATTTTAATTTACCTTCCGCTTCCCGTAATTCCTCAAACTTTTTCGCTCGCGCTTCCACCAACCAACAGCGACGGTGACATTTTAAAAATGTTTACCGAAAAAGTAACACTCATGCTTAAAGTGTTTTGGTAATAAATCACAATCTTCAGATGTTAAGTAAATACAACTTAGTTTTGCTAAAATTAAATTATGTTTTGACACTGTCTGTTTCAGATCCTTTAATCGCTAGAATTTTTTTTTGTAAATATGAATTTCTTTGGTTCGGTTGCCACGGCATTTGAGCGAGCTAAACTCTTCTATGGCACACGATTAGAGGGATGCTGCAGCCTGGGGGTTAATGCACCTCTTCATACCGCCACCCTTGATTGCATAGTGACTCACGGCTACCGTGGAGGGTCGATAACTATTACCGTTACCGGATACTATAGCATCTGTGTGTGCGTACAGATCAAAGTAATCAAGATGCACTTGTTTAGTTTGTACACATTTAGATACACTCTCTTGAGTTTCACCTACGAACAGAGGAAAATATCGTATGTCTTCGATGCCCGAGAATAAAGCAGCTAGATACACACACGCTTGCAAAATTCGAATTGTATAGAATAGCTTCTTTGTCAACACGAGAACGAAAAAAAGAAATGACATTATCTAACTGAAAAGCCTTAGTTCTTGTGGATCATTTTTATATTATAGAATGTACACCTTCAGTATTGAATTTTTATTATACAGTGAGAAGTTTCTTGCGTGGAACATAAAAAAATTTCCCTACAGCAGTAAAAAGGAGATTTGTTTTTGCTGGGTTACGTAGGGTTTTGTTTGTTACTGCAGATATCTTCTGCGATACGAATTTAGAGGTTCTATACAACTGTGCGTACGTTTCATATTATATTATGAATAATCTAATTGACTCGAAAATGCCACATAGTCGCGGCACCGCGCGACTCTTTTCTGGCCTATAATTGTGCTATGAATAGCAAATTTGCAACGATACTGCTGCGGCAATAAGCTACCACGCAGGAGATTCGAAAATATTATAATTCTAATTTAATTGTAAAATACAGTAATAGTTTTTAACTCAACTATGGAAGACTGTAGCTCAAAACCGTTTTATCATGAACTGAAATTAATCAGCTTAATGAATGCTGTGTATTTTCTCTGCCATCTATAAATAGCATATACAAGGTGAATGACAATAGTTTCGACCAAAAAAAAAAAAAAAAAAAACGCATAAGAGAATCGATGTTACAGATTACGGGAAAAATGCTTAAAAAATTCTTTTGAACAGTTTATAATTATGTAATTAAAAAATTACCCCAAAATCAAGCTGCGACACTACGTACGAAATACGAAGCCACGTTTTATAAAAGCAGCGGTATAATAGCGCTTTAAATTTTACATCAACCTGAAGTTAGAACTTAGGGAATTATGGGGAAATTTAGTGACTTTTGTTTGCTTTAATTCACTTTCCCCTCTTGGGCATTCGCTATCGATATTTTATGTTTATTTATTTCGTTACTATACAAAGTTATTTTAAGCCAATCAGCTGCTTTAAAGACTATTTTACATTGAAATATATGTCATAATTTCAAATAAATCTGAACTAATGTAGTCCTCCATAATAGAAGTTGGTACATTGTTGTAGGTACCTAGAAATTAAAGTAGCGGCACGGATAATCATCATTGATCACGTTGTACGTGTTAGATGAAACTACATTATCATTCAATTTAATTTTCGTAGAATTTCGTTACTTAATTGAAAAGTTACAATAAAAAGTCTCGTCTTACTCCAATCCGCTTGTATAAGGTATACGATTCCGTTTTTTAATAATAATTTGTTCCAAGTCTCGCGGAGTTTTAAAAAATCCGGCATTTTGGAAGGAATATGCTTTTTACCAGTTTACACTAAAGAAATTAAAAGACGTTTTAATTAACGATCCCAAACTTTAAAAAAAAATCACTCAAATGCGAAATATTATCCGGAGGTATAATTTTGTTTACATTTTTAATACTTTCATTAAACTTCTAAAGTTCATATAATTGTATTTTTTCTTTTATGTTTACTGGTGTTTATATTAAATTTCCCTTTCGTAATAAAATATAGTCCCCGCGGTTGATTGTATCCTGCCTTACCAAAATTAAAATCTGGTCACCTTATACGTACTTGCATGAAGAGCACGACCCTCATCTCACCTCACCAAATCGTGGAGGTACCTACTAAATTACTAAACACTTTAAATATTTATTTATATTTTTCTAGGAATGAAGGATATGCAGTTACTTATAATAAGCTCAAAAGAGGATGTCTGGTTACGCAAAAAATGAATAAATTATAAATTGAGCCTAAACTGAGAATAGAGGTGCGAACCGGCACTGATTTAAAGTTAATTAATAACTTCTGATTACTTTTTGTAGAAGATAAAAAAATGTAACTTACTAGACCAACGGTTACAAAATAATAGTTTTTAGGGTTGTATGAATAATTAATACATTTTTGGACCTGCACACTTTGTGACCTATTCAAGACACACCAAACGAATATCTAAAAGTGGAAAATAGTGACCAAGACGAAGATATTTATCGAATATTTAGGTATGTTTAGACTTAAACGCCAAATTCACAGCATATGTATGTCATAAAGGTTTTACGATATTTACTCAGAATAAAGCTTGTAAAACTTGACCTTCCCGAGCCGACGTGCTAAACTGCATAGAGTCAGCATGCCCCGGGATGCGTGGCGTACGACCTCGGGTCGATACGAATGCTGTCGGTGCTCAGTGTAGACGTAATATTTTATATCCAAATTTGTTTACAGACGACTTCGAACAACTGGGTAAACGGCGAACACTCATACGTCCTCGTGCGAAATTTTTACGAAAGCGCGACGAGTCAATTCGCGTCCTTTGTCAAGCCAGGACACAACTATAAACCACCTGACGAAATAATGCGAATAAGTGCGCTAAAAACACAGGATATGGAGTTGCAAACGCATCTTGAATTTGTTAAACTTGTAATAGTTTTGTGTTTAATAACTCGTGACATACAAAACAAAATTTTAATTTTTCCGCCAAAAAATTTGTTTGTGTTATTTGTAATTTTTCAAATTAACAATCGAAATAGATTACGAATGAGTTTACTGATGATAATGTTTTAAATGTTGGTTGTTATGTATTGCTGCTTTCTTTAATACATAGAGAAGAGATTTATTATTTTTCTAATAACAAGTGACATGAAACATTATTTGTTAATTCAATGCTAACTATGTTTATACATCACATGCCCCTTCTACAAAATTGAAAATTATACAATACAAAAATCATTTACAAATTTAATTTTTCTGAACGTTTTACAACACGACTACTTCTTGTGTTCACTTTTGAACTAGAACTGATAGGAACAGAGGGGTTGTAGTTGCAAGCGTTATTCTTGATTTCCTCCCCAGGCTCAGGTTCTGATTTAATCAAATCTTCATCTGCTGCTGCATTTGTTACTTCAGTCTCTAGGTTAACAGTCTGTTGTACAGGAGAAGATTCACGCAGAGGCCTGATGTTTTGACGGTTTCTTCTGTATTTTCCCGTATTAGTTTGTACTGGATAGTCATTAGGTCCTGACTGGTTTAATACGACGCCTGGCTTCCAATTTCGAATAGATTCTTGCACCAGGACGTGTTGATCCTATTCTAATTCTGAAAGTTTTCTTACACCTTGATCATAATATTTCTTCTGACTTAGGTACTCGATGTTTCTTCAAGTAATTTCTAATTCCTTTTGTTGAAAATTGTAGTAGAAGAATTTTATTATTTACTGGTGAGTTGGTTCCTAATCTTCACCCCATCAATAATTGACTTGTTGCTGGTAAATCTGCTTTGGGTGTAACGTTATGCTGTAATACTGCCAAAAATGGATCTTTTCCTTCTTTGTACGATCTGATAGGTAGACTTTTGACCGTTTGAATTGTTCTTTCCGCCATTCCATTAGAACGAGGAAATCCAGGGCTTCATGTTGTTAACTTGATATCATACTTTTTTGCAAAATTTTCAAGTTCATGGGAATTGAAAGGAGGGCCGTTATCTGAAAATATTCCTTGAGGTATTCCATTAATAGCAAATACGTTTTTTCAGTGGAAATTACTGTTTCTGCTGTTTTATTTTTTATCTTATTAACTACTGTAAATTTGCTATAATAATTCACAGTAATCCAGAAATTTTCTGGATTAAGGGTTTCAAAATCAATTCCAATCATCTTCCATGGTAAGCTTGGTGGAGGATGTGGTGTTAACGGTTCTCTAGAATTCGAAGCAGAATACTTTTGACAGATTAAGCAATTTAGTACAAATGTTTCTATATCACCAGATACAGTACATTGGACCTCGAGCTAGTTTCTTACAAGAAACTAGTCCTTGATGTGCTCGGTGTAATAGATTATTTTCTTAACGACGATGGTATCACTAGACGTCTTCCATAGAATATTGTCACGAGGGGGAATTTTCTAAAAACCACCAGGGGTTTTTTTCTGTGTTCCGCGAATAAAAAATATAAAAAGTATTTAAACACGAACTTGTGTAATTGAGGGCAAATTGCGACCGTATCGAAATGTAAACACAATAGAGAGTTTTAGCTAGACGTTATGACAAAAATGTCGTCCGTTAAAGGCTATTTTGCTTAGCAACCTTGTGAATTTAGCCAATCAGATATCGAGTTTCAACGTTTAACGTACGTAAAGTTTAACGGAACGTCTTGCTAAAACTCCCTAATAAGGAGGCAACCGATATAACGTAAACGTAAAGGTTTAGATTTCATAATAACACATCAGCGGAATTTGTTACAAACGAGGCGCGTACACTAGCGTATATGAATGGCGCAAACGGACACAAAGCACGTGACGAAAAATGCAACACTCGAATAGGCAAAAAACGTGTATTTAAAGTGCGGGCCAAAATTGGGAAGCCAGTCGTTGCCACTGAACCGACTCAGTAGGCACTAGTGCCAACTCACGAGGGACCCCCAACATTGCCGTCGCCGACGCCCAGCATCGCCGTCGTCGCCAGCCCAGCATCAGCGTTGCTGCAGCCACATCATCTGCCATTGCCGAACCCGTCCTAAGAGAACGACGACCATCTCCCTCGCCAACTGTCCAAGAGAAGACACCACCGGAGCCTGCCCTGGCCACGCTGTTCTAACCCAATCACCCATCGGCTGAGCAAGGACGTGTCGTGCTCCACTCCAGCCAAGGAACGTTGTCACCGAGACCGACCTTGACCAACCACTCCAATCACGGACCGGCCTCGAGCTTCACCAGTCTTCCCCGGCTGAGGGGCCCGCTGTTCCGCCTTGGACGAATCAACAACCCCAGTCGCCGCGAACGACCCAAGAACGCATCCCCAATTTTAACGGACAAACCACCCTCAACTAAATTAATTATTTAACGTAATAAAGAGGTATTAATTTTTTTAAATCATTGTCTTAAAGCTCTACCCTCTGATAAACCTACGCACCTCAATCTACCCCGAAGGCTAAGGACGCACCGTCGCGACATAGTGGAGGAGCCCCGCGACATGGTGGCAGGAGCCCTTAGCGTGACATGGTGGAGGCAGCCGTCCTTCATCGCGACAATATTACATTTTTATACAGAAATAGATGGTCTTTTTATCCCAATAGGGTTTTACCAAACTAGGAACATTGGCTTTGTGAGATAGCCAACCGTTTAAAATATAGAATTTCACTTTTTGAAGCGCTTCATCTTCATTAATTGCGTTTTTAAGCCTTGACTCATTTTCTGGACTAGTTGAAATGATTGAATATACGAGAGTGAGAATCTAAATAGTCAGTTTTCAAAGAACTTTGCACTTAAGGTATCAGGAACCTGTATTTCTTTTTCTGGCTATGTTTATACATCATACTGGTGATGTTTCTTGTGCAAACAAACTTTATTTGCAATACAATTTCAATTAAAATAAAAAGGACAACCAGGAACTCTTAACACCAGGGAGATTTGAATTGTTTTTCGTTTTATTGATTTATTTGTTTACCTGTCAAAGCTGGTGTTAAAAGTTGTGATCCTTTGCGTGGAATAATCTGCTTCAAGTAATTTGCATGCATTAGTCAAGTAAATATTTTCATATTTCATATAGTTCATATTTCACGGCGTCGGGCGTTGGCCTAAAAGCGGAGTTGTGGTGAAAATTTCACTTAAAGGTCAAGTTCACGATCTATGCTACGCTGCCGTGCCTACCATGAAACTTTATGGGGGCATTTATTTCGTTCGTTTGCTCCTCTGTTTTTAAATCGCCGGCAACCAATCGTTTTGGAGCTAATCTTTGATTAATTATTTCTTGAAAACTAAAGTAGAAATAATTTTTTTAACATATTCCTATACTCTCGGACATCGCTTCTTATCGAGGTTTCATTTTGTCGGGTTAATTAACAGTCACCCCGTATACATATAGCATATCCTCAGTTACATTGATTCTGATGCTCATTGTAATAGTGTTGCCTATTGTAACATGTAATGTGTTGAACAAAATAATTGAAATTTTTGTTTTTTAAGCTTTTGTAGTAAGTTTTTATCCAAGGGTTGTTGCAATTTTGGGCATTTGATAAATTTGAATTTATGTAGGTATGTAACAAAAGATTACATAAATTGGGATTAAATTTTAATTTGTCCATTGTCAATAATAATTAAACGGTCGAATTCACACGTAACTTTACGGCCTGGGCAGACGGGTTTTTGCGTTGGCAGTCGTACCTCGAATTTACCTACACGCTGCAAAACATTCATCCATTTAGCAAACCGTGCACATCACGTGCATGACAATGCGGAATTATAAATTACATTCGAATTAAACTATGTAATTGCGAAACCAGCGAACACATTCATTATCCGAGCCTGTGTTCTGTTAGGTTACCGGTTCATCCGAGCCCAACCGGTAGCACCATAAACCGATGTTGGAACGGATTTGTCCGTGACTTGTATTGTTGTTGGGAATTATACGTACTAAAAATAATGAAATTTATTGCCGCAACGCGTCCATCGCCGATACGTTTTTGGGTCAATAATGTGATATCATCGTGCGGTGAGTTGGTTCATGAAGAAAAAAAAAAATGAGATAGTGAATATTTGTTTCGAAGAAATTAATTATCTCGTAATTAAATTCGTTGGCGAAACATTTTAACCCAATTCCTTCGTATATAAACCCAACCAGAGATAACCTTTCTCCTTTTTTTTTTCGTTGAAACACCTATGTCATACATTCAAAGATTTTTGATGCGTTGCACCTCATTTTACGTCAGCAGAGGTCTTAGGTCAATGTGAAACAGCTTGCGACGGAGAACTTTGATTGCGAAATGAACTAAATTATTATTGTATATCCGCAAGTGATTCTTATTTTTCTCTTAAATTGTTTTGTTCGGGAGCATGTTACTTTCACGTGCCTACGAAATTACAAGCAATTTTAGATTTTTTCCTTGTTGATCGTTGTGTTTGTGGGGGCGTGAAATTTCTTGGAAATGTGAAATTACCTTCGGTCGGATACTGGCAATCGCCAACAATCTTCCTGTCCACCTATCTGCGTCACCCAGGCTGTTTGGTCCGTGCACTGAGGATGCTTTTCCGGCGGAAGCGCAGGCGGGCAGTTCCGTTTACCGTTGCCTGGCCAGGTCTTATCTTCGTTTCTGCCGTCCACCGACAGATAACTCCACAGGCTGGACTCCCCCAGCGCCCGTCTGACGGGAAAACAAATAGAAATACTGATTTATGGCTTGATTGTTTCCACGCCTCCCTGCTGCCCCGTGATAAGGGTGAAAGATAAAGCGTTTTTGAATGTCACAAGTCAAGTCACTTTGCTTTTACTTTTACTTCGGTTATTTCGCCTAACTTTTTATGATGTTTGGGATCGCATTTTTGAAGGAGAATTTATCTTGAGTGCTACTTTGTTGTTCTCGTAAAAAGTTTGTGACACATTTTAAGTTACAACAACATTGTCTTACACATGATAACATTCATAAATATAATTTAGTTTTTTTATATTTAATTAAATACGATAAAGACCTTCGGTAATTACTACTTTAGAGGAATAGATGCTTTAATATAGTCCACAATCTGTCCACGATATGTTTTGATAGAAAATATTCACTTGATTAAACAAATGGAGGATTTATCTGCAAAATGCTTCCATATTTTTCTCCTCCTTGGTTAATTTTGACTTCCTAGGAGTTGGAGTGAGGGACGGGTGGTTAAAATTGAATGATAACAGAAGGGGATGAATTATCCTTTTACTTTCAATTTTGTGTACAAGGCTTCGTCGAAACTGTATGTCCGTCTAGATATCTCGACGAGAGTAAGAGAGAAGTTCTATTGTGATGCCCAAACTAGGTCTTAATTCTCAAAATTAATCACACCACAATAATCAACAATTTCTACTTCTTCTCCTCACTCTTTTACTGAAACTTGAATCAGACCGTAAAGGACACAAGTAGCAATTTCTTTGTTCGTAGGTGTCTGTCTGGCTTGAGCTTTTGAGCCAGATATTGCTATTACGCCCTCTTTATACGGAATGGGATTTCAGTCCTTGCCCGCCACTACATATAATTTTCGGGATTCTCTCTTTTAAGAATGACTGACTCGAAAATAAAGACAAAATTTAATAAATAAATATGTTAAGAATAAGCAACCAATTATAAATTGATTGGGACAATTTTAAAACTAATTTAGTACATACAACACTCTAGTTAAATTACTAGAGACACAACTTAGACAAATTCAAAAATTAAATGCAATTACAGATTACTTCAGAACAACACACAAGAGAACGTAAAACAAATTCAAAATAATTTTAGGACGAGAAAACAGCATCTCATAATTAAAATAAGTAATGTTAGTTCATCAACATTGCCAAAATAGTAAAAAATCAAATTATTAAAATTCATACCCAACAACAGCACTCGATACAGAGACAAACGGACTTTTGGAGAACAGCGACACCCACTATGATATTCTATAAATGCCTTCGGGCTCTGGAGATGCACGCGACCAAACTGCTTGAAGCTGTCTGATTCTTGTGCTTTTGCCACGCTATCTTTTTATTTGGTTTTTCTTGATCACGTGTGCGATATAGCACGAAGTCAGTTAATATCTTCACTGCAGTTGCAGGTGCATTTCTTTGCAATGTCCATCGTGTGTCATCTAGCGCAAGGTTTTTTAGTAAAGCGAACACCTGCTACGGTTACGCAATTCTTTTATGTGGGCGGATTTCGCATTCCAGTGAATTCATTTCATAATTATAATGATAATTATAAGATGCTTGGATTCTTACAGAGTAATTAATTCATAAGGATAGTTCTGCAGTTATTTGAACTTTTTTCCTATTTCTTCTGTGCGTTTAGAATCGCACTCGAGAAAAAGGAAACTTGACACCGGTTTCATCCCTCAACGGTCTACTTCTGCTCTAATCCTGAAACACGATTTTCTTGACGCCCAAAATCTCTCACAGCGCCTACAAACCTTTTTTTACTTGAATTCCTTAATCGCACGCTGCTGATCTTAAGTCTAGCCTTCGTTTTATTTTAATTTTTTGGGTCTACTTTGGGTTCCTCTTTACTAGTTGCATCGATATCTTCAGATCTTTACCTGGAAAGTTCAGTCCATTTCAAATACGCCTTTCTTTAACCGCTTCTTGTATTAAAAATCTGTTTGCATTTGTTGTGTATGACATGGTGTAGAAAAATCTATATTCTTGACACAATGACTGGAATTTCTCCAAATTTCTTTGGAAAGCTTGAGAAACTCAAACTTCATACCTCTTTTTACTTGTTTCTGTGTAAGAGGAGTAGTCATCTTGCATTGAATTTGTCAATTCCAAGGATTCATCGTTGCTATAAGGGTTGTATTGTATTAATGAATCTACCTTTGCCTAAATTCAATCAGACTCGAATTCCTTTAAATTTCTGTAGAAAGCCTGAGAAGCTCAAACCTCATACCTCTCTCTACTTGTTACATCGTAAAAGGAGCAATTATTTCGCCTTGAATTTGTTGACTCCGAGGATTCATCGTTGCTATAAGAGTTGTAATGAATTAATGAATCTATCTTTCCCTAAATTCAATCAGATTGGTTTTGCGTGGGTAGAAAGACTGTAATTATGTACCTTTTCTAAAATGAGAGATATTTTAAATCACTTCGCTCTTCTTTTGCTATAGATACAATGATCATCTGGGATTATGCGGACTTTAAATAGGTATTTTAGATTTTCGATTATACCTTACTCTAGGAACAAGGATAACAACGCTTTATTCCTTGCAGTTTCTATTTTCTGCAAGGGTTTTCCAGAAATGTATCTTTATTTGCTGTGAAGGTTCCTCAAAGTCATTTTCTGCGAGTATAATATTTCCCCATGGAATTTATTTTGAATTTTACGTTTCATAATTTCAACGATGTACTAATTAAAAGTGGCTTGAAAGGAGTTGCATGATGCCGCCGCGGAAATAATTAAATTTCGTCCTAGAAAATCCTTTGAGTTTTATTGCAATTTTCTCGATTGAGCGGTCCCGAAAAGCTTAAATAAATAAAGCGGCGCACACGACTCCCAATAATCACCGGGCATTGTCGGCCACCTCAGGCTATAGAACGGTCAATCAACGGCGATACTTACCGCTGAATGGGTCACGTGCTCCTTGTATCCCCACGTGCGCTGCCCTTGATGAGGCCAGGTAGACCGCTTTTCCCACGACAGTTGCCCCGAGCAATCAACTACCTATTATATCAATTGTTCATGTACGTTGTGTTATCCTAAATACGGGATCTACCTCTGCTTTTCTCGCTGGAGTAACTGCAGGGATAATGAATCATTTACGTGGGCTGTTTAAGAATAGTGAGGTGGACGAGCACTCTTCAGAGAATAACAAAATTAGAATGTAACTTTTTTCTGCGCTTGGGGAATTTATGACGAAACTCAACTCAGTAATCCAGAATCATTTATAGAATCCGTTTGAAGATAAAAATTTTAGAAAAGGAACTTTCAGACGCTTGGCTCTCAAACTAAAGAAGTGTATGCCAATTAAGAATCTTTTTTTTTGTTCAAACTCAATGATGGCGTAAGCCTACGGGAAAATTCGGAATTTTTCAGTGAGTCGTCCACTGCTTGGGACATAGATCGCTATGATGAAGTCCACTTTGGTTAATTTTCGACCTACGGGTCAGATTCCCCGGGTCAAAATTTCGTACCCACCGTTGAAAGCATTTTCTAGTGTTCAAACTATGGCAATCTATCGAGAATTTGGTACCAAGACCGTGCTCTCATGATATTCTGCAATGCATCTTCATTCGAGCTAATCGAATTACAAGCTAAAGGATGGGAGTGTTCATGAACCAACTTTGACTTAATGAATTCCATAAAAGAAAATTATCAAATCCTCGGAAAAATTCAACAAGCCCACCAGGAATCTAGGGAAGAATTACTGCAAAACGAAGAAAAACGCGGATTCTTGAAAAGTCATTGTAGGGGTTGAGGAATGCCTGATACAAACCATCGTGTTAAGTAGCTTATTGAAGATACAATTCGATGTAAGTATGGCTAGTAAGGAAACATGGTATAGCTGTCTCAGCATCAAATTACATGCTTTGCCACACTCTACCAGGGCCTCTTGCTTTTTACTGCACAGCCTCAGCATAAAGGATGCCAATATCAGTGAGTATAAAATACACTGTCATATTATTAGTCATATTAGTAAGATCACAGGGGATCATTTGGGAATTTAATTGGAAGGAGCAAGTTGGTATAAACCTGCAAATCGATTCAGGATCTTGTCCAGTTTTATGGCTTCGATAGACTACCAAAAGCCATTTTTCGCTATCTCCACCGGAATCTCTGTCTTCTTCCAGTGTTTCCGACCCCACTCAAACGAATTCGCACATTAATTGAAGACATAATAAAGGGAAGTCGATCGATCACGCAGAGAAGATACCGTGTGGTCTTGCCTACACTATTGAATATTTTTGCTCGTCTTGCGTTATGCCTGATTCCACCAGAAGAACTGGAATTCATTAACTCTTAAGTTCCTGCTCTCCTCGGAAAGTATGAGGTAATGTTTGACGCGAAGCAATCGTTTTGAGCGCTATCCAAATGGAGTCAGGCGATGTCTGAAACGCATCTCTCAAGAGAATCTGCAAGGAAGTTTTACTTTTTCGTCTGATGAAGATGCTGACCTAGTTTTAATCATATGGCGAGAGTTCAACCCTAATGGTAATTATGCCAAAGAAATATGTATTTCCAGACAAAAGGGAACTTGCTACATACTTGGTTGCAAATGTAGAGATGGGTAAATTAAAATCACCTCCCGATCGGCTAGACTTGAGGAGATGAGTTATGGGTCGTACGTAACCCCAAATGTAAAGGGACTAAGTTTATATAATATGTATATCAGCGCTACAGGCCAGATCGACCCATGGCTTCTGTTTGGTCCTATAATTTCCTCCATAAGGTGCACTCAATTGCTTTCACTATCTTCCTCCACCTTTTCCTAGCTCCGACTCTCTTTTCCCATATTTTGAATCCAGCATTTTCCAAATCCATCTTCACTGCATTCAGCCATTTCTTTTTCGGACGTCCTTTTTCTTTTACCTCCCTCTCCACTCTATAGTACTTCCCTTGGAATTCTTTTTGGCTCCTTTCGTAACACATGTCCTAGCCACTTTACCCTTTGTGCTCTGATTACTTGTGTTATTAAATAAGTAAGTAACTTCTTTGTTTGTTCGTCGCCTTCAATTCCTTGCTTCGTCCTTGACTCCTCCATATATCCCCTGTAGCACTTTCCTTTCCCAAACTTCTAACTTCTTGTACTCTTGTTTATTTAACACCCATAGCTCAGAGCAGTATAGTACTATTGGGCGGATTACCATTGTATAAATTCGTAGTTTAGCTGCTATGGATATATATTTAGATTTTAGCATTTTTTTGAATGCTCCAGCAGCTTTACTTCCTTTTCCACTTCTCTTGTCGACTTCGTGATGTTCTTCGTTTTTATTTGTGATTGTTACCCCCAGGTATTGATTTACTGCTTCAAAACAATATTCCCACCCATCGTCCGCCTGGACCTTCCAATAAAATTATATGCTTCCGTCGTATTTTTCCCCTTCATTACCATATAAAAAGTGAGCAAATAAAAATCAGATTAGAGTAGGCGGTGCAAAGAAAATGTATGTCTGTGATTAACTGAATATTAATGTAATACATTCATGAACTGTCAAATTTATTGACTTTTCATTTAATCACAGACATACATTTTCTTTGCACCGCCTACTCTAATCTGATTTTTATTTGCTCACGGGTTACTTTGTTTTTCTCTCATTAAGGGACTGAGTTTACTAATAAAATATAATTTACCAATATAGCACACTTAAAGATTTAAATAAATAAAATGTAATACCATGAATTTGTCAAATAAATATCTCGGAAATTCGGATCCGACTTTCGTTTACAAAGTCAGAAACTAAATTTCAAAGTTAAAAACTCGTGCAACAAAAGATTGCTTTATTTAAAATTAACATAAACGTAGTACTTGACATAAAGTAAATGCAAAATAAAATCCAACCTGTGATTTACATCGTCCGCTCTAGTACATGTCAGCTGTTAGGTCAATGACGATGTTCAATGAGAGTCGAATTCGGCGGAGAGGGTGTGAAGCCAAGAAGGCGTGTCGCTATTCCCAGCGACCTCTAGCGTTGGACGAATTCAAATATAAACAGACAGGCGAGTATGGCGGCGAAATAATAGTTGTTGACAAAAACGACTTTGCAATAATTCAAGGCTGGTTGGCCCCAGATATCACCACGAAGGGTAAAAGTGGCGGGGGGGTAATACTCGTAGTAGAAAAGCCTAATCGAATTTGGTCGGGATTAGACTTCGAGAAGCATTACCAATGCTTTCAGAATCCGATATCTTGTTTACTGTACCTATATAATTTCACTTAGAGAATTCTTCAAAAGCAGACACAAACAAGACGATGTGCACCCAAAGCGTTCTGTCTATGTTCTGGCGGACTCCGTCGCGCATGAAGATCGACGGATGAGTTAAAGACGGGGGTTAGTGAAAGAAGACAGTCGACTTATGGCGGGGTATGAGGGAGATAAAATCTTACCGTGAGGTTTTTGATTTCTAAGCAATATGTTGAAACTTGAAGAAAGCACGTAGGCACAATGGACTTTTCGTGTTCCCACGCAATGCAGGGTGACCCGCAGTACTGAAAATGATTTAAATAAATTTCTCAACCTTTAATAACTATTCTTTAGCAGGTGAGTTTCTCTACTTTCGTAGTTGGTACCTAGTCTTCTATGAGAGAATCCTCAGAAGATGAAGATAAAGATGTAAGGATTAGAAATATCCCCATATAAGGTTTTGGGTTGCAGCTTATTGACGAAGACTTGATTATAGTCTGGTGGAAATAGTTCTTCTTACATCCTTTTCTTTTATGAACGACGGCGTTTTACTGTTATTTCATTTCTCTTCGGCAAAGACCATTATATTCATTTCTCTTCATTTAGATTCATTTCTCTGATGAGTGTATCACTCTTGCAATAGTGTTTGTAATTTTCATCTTCAGTTAGAAGCGTGAAGCAAAATTTCTTTCAAGAGCAGTTCTTTTGGAATTCGTATAGTCGTCCCAGTTTGGTAGCAGTTTTATGGTCTTGCTATGAAGAAGGCGACAGAGAGGAGACACAGACATCGCAGTGCCGGTTTCTTTGAAACATTTTTTATAGCAAGATCATAAAACCGATACAAAACTTGGACGACTATACACCCAATACTTTCTTTCTAATATTTTCTACATTAGGAAGTTAGTGTGTTGGTGTATAGTGGAGACGGTTCAAGTACGTACTGCCCCAGTATGCAATAAACTATATTCCTAGATATGTGATAAAATTACTTCGTATTTACAACCTTCATAAATTATGAAAATCTCAGCAATATAAAAAAAAACGTAAGAATAAATCTGGCTTCCTGTATGACGATGTTTATATGGTTCATATTTATATTGATTCAGTTCGCGTCATTTTGAACAGCGACCTTGATGCACTGAAATCTGTTCGCTTCGGAAATAGAGCAAGCACGTCACTTACTACAAATCGATATTTCAAGCACATAAATTATGTATTAAATGTACTTTAGAATAATTCATATCCTTTCATATTAATTCATACACAAGTGTTCCTCTACTTTTTTTCTCGTGAACTTCATAATTAGGGGGGAAAAAAGGATTGTAAAAATTTCTTCTGGTTTCCATAAATATTACGAATGCTTCTAGACAGAGCGACTATTTATTTTGCCTCACGTCGTCATCCATTAACTGGGCGGCCGTTTATTTTTCTTTGAATCGGGAAAAGCGCGTTCGTATTGAGATACGTCCGCGCGAAAGAAACCTTCAGTGGGTTCATATTTTAGAGCAAAGTTTATTAAAAATATGATGCGGTGTTTACAAAAGAAACAAACAGCGAATTCCTTTCATGAGAGAAGGAAAGACGTGCACTTAACCTGACCCGTGAAAAATGGAGCGTTTGGTCAATGACGCCGTAAGTCAAAACACGGCAAGACGCCGCCGCTTATCTTCCCGAAAATAGCTAAACAAAAAAAAATTCAACGCATTCAGGCGAAAACCTAGATTTGCGTTTTTTGGAGGACGATTTTGAAATTGGAATTCGTAATGATAAAAAATAAGTGAGCGAGTCTTGCGTGTCGCGTTCAATGCCAAACGCGTTGGGACGTTGCAAGACCGGACGGGACGAGGTGACAAAGGAGCTCGTCGTGAACTGACAGAGGCACTATGTTGTTTTGACAGTAAACTAATTAAAGTGGGTTTCACGTAGGATCACCTGCATGCCTGTCTCGACGTAAATAGCATCCTCAGACTCTGGCAATTGTGGGGCCGCTCTTATGCCTAAGAGCTTCGAATATTTTAGTGATCAATAGGCTCAATTACTTTACGGGGATTTAATTGTTTAGATTAACCTCATACGTAACTACACCAAAACTATGTTATTACACATACGGGGGGTAATTCGAAAGTCAATCCAAAGCCATATCCTCATTTTCATGGAACACTCGCTACAATACCAGTCTTCAACGTAATTGTTAAAGAGAAGAAACCAAAAGGACACACGTAACTTTACAAGCATTTGTTTAGTTTACATGTATCTGCAAGTTATTAATCTTCTATTTACAAAAATCTGTTTACATCGTCTCGACTTCATTAATAAATTAACTTATCCCATTTTATGTGAGTTTTGTGTTCGGAATGAATTCTTTATTATTTTATAGGGGAAGATACGGTGAACTTACGTAACACAAGAGAGGGGAAAAAGAAGGACAATTTAGAATGCGATGAGTTTTAAAATTTTATCTCCACTTAACATAATGAAACCGCTAACTTAATTTAAACTCAAATTTTGAAATGCTGGGGAGAGCATTAATGAGAAAGAATAAGTTAGTAGGTGTATTAGATGAGGCTGTTACGTGGCTCCAAAGTAAAAGTTTGCGGAGTGATGCCGGGGTCGCCTACCTATCACTTACCATGCAAATTAAATAATTACAAAGTAGGTAGTACACGGGATGATAACATTTACTCACGATGATGTTCAAAGTACGAGGCTAAATAAATATTAGCGAGGGATGGAACTTTTATAATTATCGGGGCCTTGTAAACTTTCTTATAAATATTTTAATCATTTTTTAATATGAAACATGTTTTCGGCGGTTACGTCTCTTGCATCTTAATTTTAATCAACTTATTTTATAATTTTTTTTTACGAAATGAAGTACGTTACACTTTCTATTTAATTCTAATTAGTTACCGTACACATAAGATGCAAAATTAATATGTAATAACATTGGCTGCACAACATAAAGAAAATCAACCTACACATTACATTAAATTGAAAGCTCAACGTAAGGGGGCAACAATCCATAATAACTAATAACATTTTGTAAATTGGCGCCCAACGTGGGGCAGAGAACCACACATAATATTAAATATGTTGCCAATCGAGGTTTATATGTATCAAACCTAACAATACACATAAGAATTATGAAATGCCCATCGTTTGATTAAAATATAGCGTGTGTAGAGCGGTTGTATATCACGCCAATTTTTCAGACTTTCGTAAATTGAAAACGCTGACATCACGAGCGAACCTGCACATAATTTTCCAGTAAGATGTATACGTTAAGTTGAAGGTTGCACCTGTGTCTATATATATACACTTTTGACACGGTACATTTTTCTAGGTGTCGGAATATACGCCGCTGGCAGGCGCCAACAATTTAAACGGGCGAATGCGAAAATATCGTATGTGTGCCGACATGTAAACAATGAAAGCTAGGACTGACAGTCGTTTAGAAGATATAATTGTCAAACTATTTATACCAAAACAAAATAATTATTTGGCACCGCAACAATCGGATGCGCTGTTATGTTAACACCGTTCTTTCAGCGCAGCGGCGAAGGGAACTCCCTGTTTGTTTTTCGGCCCACGCCTCAGCTACCGATATAGCGCCGGCAGTCGCTTTCTCAAACGTCCACTAAATTTTATTCATAACTTTGGTCATTCATGCTTTGAAAATGTTAGTTTACGAGTCCTACAGAGGAGCCAGTTAGATTAAAAAGAAAAAAGAAAATCGGGCCAGTAACATAGTTTTGCCCAATATTGCACGCCACAACATGTAATTTATAATTTTGTAAACATTTTTTTTTCTTTAGGTAGATTTTTACAATAAGCGATGATCGGGAATTTTTTTTATTACGTGGTGAATGTGTCACATACATTTGGTTTAATAAATTTATTTTATAAAACAAGCGCGTAGGCGATTTACATATTTTTACAGTACAATGGAAAAAGCTCTTCAATTAATAATCTATTTTTCTCAAACTTATAACGCAGTTTGCTTATACAGTAGTAAACACACGAGCAGTTTCGTAATAAAATATCATCACTTAAATCAGACGTTTTAATTATAAATATTAAAAGATTCCGATGTTTTGCCAACGAAATTTATAAATAATGCGAGTACCAATTCGACTGCGGAGATTTAAATAAATAACTAAAACTCATATTTATTAGTAAATTTTGTATTTTATGAAATTACAAAAAAAAAATCCAAAGTATCACTAACTTTCATTGCATTTTGTTTTATAGCTTAAGCCCCTGCAAATTTTGTTGTTGTCTATTTTATGCTTAAAATTGGTCATTACTGTATAATTAATTTCTATGAATTGTTTTTTTTTTTTTTGTGTGTGGAAATACGTACTTGCTTGTCAAAACATTTTAAAGACATTGGACGTGTTCAGCTAAACTCAACGTCTGCAACGCTTTTGTAAACAGCAGAACATTGAAATTCAAAATTTTAGAATTTAAATAAAATTACTTCACGAAAAAATCACGCTTTAATTGTCAATATAAAAAATCTCAGGCGATAAAGGGCCCATGCGACAAACTTTAGCCAAAATATTAACTCTGCTTGCGATAAGGGGTCATTATGATATTTTAAAATAAATAAACCACGCGAGCGCATGAGGACCTCATCCACGCAAGGTTGTGGTCCAAAAACACTAGGCAATCCCTTGTGGGTAGGCAACTTAACTCACTCCAGTGATCTAAATGAGCGGGATCAAAAGGGAGACTCCCATAGATCTCACAGACGTAAATTACAAAAGAGACTCAGGTTTTAAAAATGTAAACCTCGCAATTCCTTGAGGATAGGCAACTTAAGTCACTCCAGTGATCTAAAATGGGGACCAAAAGGAGGACTCGCACAGATGCCGCCACCTCACAGTCGCAAGTTACAAAAGGGGCTCGGGTTTTGAAAATGTAAACAAAGCGGTTCAGCAGGAAGAGAAGATTCAAGATTAATTAATGTTCACCGAGTCATTTTCGCGAACGGTTGCGTCTCCAATTTTCAAATTCACATTCATGTAGTTTTTATAAAATGTTTGCCGATGATTTTTACATCTTTGTTCAAATTTAAAAACTATCACTTTGCTTCTTCTTTAACTTTATGTGGGTGATGTGATAGTGTACGAAAATAAGACCCTTCACCTAAGAGTCCCATAGTGAAATAGAAAAACCCTGAAAGGGAAAGCTGTAAAGAGTTCTCTGCTGCTGTGCTCGGACTACCCTATTAGATAGGAAACCATCTTGTGTACTGCTTGAATTTTTTTACTTAAACGCCGATTTATGGCCCCTATTTAAAGCGTATCTTTACAATACATTCCTCTCAGCGAATTAAGTGTTTAATTTATTTAATAAATGATATTGTAACTAAAATAAGCATTGATTTTTTTTATTATAAAACGAAGGAAACGTCTAAATTTTTTTAGGCTACCTAAAAGTGTGCCTATTTCTTAGTCTTAGGCCCGTGTGACACCATGCAAGATTTGATAACATTTTTGATACAAAGTGAGGGAGATGAGCTACCACAGTGAATTCTGATTGGTTGAATTGGCACTTCTCGCTCACTTCCTAACAAAAATGTTATCAAATCTTGCATGGTGTCACACGGGCCTTAGTCTTTTTAAATGCCTAAAAATCCGTGCTTTAGTAGTAATGCTTAGACAGTAAAAACATTATGTATCTTACGAATTATAATGCATTACAATTATATATTTACTAAAAAAATTGAATATATTTTTAAACAGGCTGCTAAAGAGACTTATAATTATTATTTATATGACGGGGAACCTACAGCAATTAATAAATGACGGTTGTACCGTAACACCTTGTATAATATCAGACATAAACATTCCAATATATTTTTTTGTATGTTACAAAATAATAAATAAACATATAACATGAATCGAAAAGATTTAAATTGAATTTGAAAAGTGATGTAGGTAATAATTTGAGTTTCCTTGAAATTCATCAATTTTTAATAAACATTTAAAAAATGTACACGTTTTAAATATTTTAGATTGTTTTTAAAGAAAAACTGCTTTCAACCGTAGATGAATTCTTACATTCTTATGTCAAAACATATTTTTCAATGAATAATGGTTTTCCATAACGTGAGGTCACTACTTCGTGTACGTACCTATTCTTTAAACTAAATACATAGAGAAAGAAATTCTAAAGTGAATCGTTTTCAAAATACAGAGTGTTAAATTTTAATTTTTCAAATAATTACAATTTCAGAAAAGCTAATTCTTGAATTCTTTGAAGGACGTGTAATTGCTAGAGGAGAACAGCACTCCTGGCCCCCAAGAAGATCTCCTGAACTTATTTACATTATTATTTGTTAGGTCATAGGAAAAATGTAGTATACCAAACACCATCAGAGACTGTTGAAAATCTCAGGAGACCCATATTTGAGGCAGCAGAATTAATTCGGACAACGATGATATGTCACTTATGCCCGGTTGCACCAACTTTTTAAGCAGAGCTTAAATTTAAGTCGTGTTTAGACTATGACGTTATTTATAGATTTAACAAAATGTTAGTCACAATCTAATTGATACTTAAGTTGAAGTTTAAATGTCAATTAGAATGTATTTGACATTATACTGACCGTACGTAAATGTCACAATCTAAACATAACTTAAATTTAAGCTCTGCTTAAAAAGTTGGTGCAACCGGGCATTAGGACATTTAGATCTCTCTTAACAAGATCTAGAATGTGCCATTATGTGCAATCTTTCTAGTGAACTAAACTATTCTGAAACTGTAAATAATTATTTCAAAAATAAAAATTTAACACTTTGTATTTTTAAAACGGTTTACTTTAGGGCATCACATTATTAGAATTTTTTACTCTATTTGGTCTAAAGGTTACGTATACAAGTAGTAACCTCACGTCATAGAACACTCTGTATAACTTGAAAACAGTAACAATTATTTTTTAATTTATTTGCGTTATTTTTGCGTCATTTTAAAGATTTTCGTAAATTTGCTTCTAATCTCAAAAAAGTTTTATTCTGGGCTTTCCTATTTCGAAATCGTTCATCGCATGTTCGTGCAGCACCCTAGTCATTTTCTTGCATTTAAAATAAATGTGAAGAAAGTCAATTAATTCATTGTTGTCCACATTTTGAGCTTTATACATATAAAGTATATACAATAAACCGAACTATCTGACACTACTAAGACGACAGTCATCGTCTCTTGTTTGCATCTGTGGGAATACTTATACTTAGACCCAGCTGCCCTATTCTCATCTCGTTCGAAAAGATTCGCCTGCGAAAATGACGTCAAAATGTCGCATTTTCCGAACGATTTGTATAGTTTTGTTCGAGAGCTACGTCATATTGACGTCATTTTCGCATGCGAATCTTTTCGAACAAGTTGAGAATAGGGCCCCAGTTGTACAATTCGAGTTTAACTTTAAGCGAAGCTTAAACCCATAGCAACGTCCATCACAACCATGTTATTGTGAAGGGTTTAAGCTTTGGTTTGACGTTAAACTAGAATTGTACAACTGGGCCTTAGATGCTACATTAATGCTACATTATTTACCGTACCATTTATTGTCCAGCAACTGTTTATTACGTCATATCATTTTAATTAGATTTGAGTTTGCTAAGAAATATAAAATATGCAAAGAACTGCTTGAAATATGGACATAAGAGTATTGAGATAATTATTATTTTCTATTAATTTCAAGTGTATATTTCAGTACACTATTAAACGTCGAAAAAGATTTATTACAATAATTACACATTGACATTTAAAAAGCAAAAGTTGACAACTGTTATGCAACTGTCTTAAATGTATTGAAAACGCAACAATGCAATTATGCGCCTTTTCTTTAGACTCAGCCTGTATATTTACCTCAAACATTCTCTTCTGCTTTAAAGTTGAAGAAAAGGCTTTAACCATAAAGATTTGAAAAACCATTTTGAAGTACCACCACGAACGAATGAGAGAGCCGGCCTTAATTAAACTAACTCTTATTTTTTCTTACAAGTAGGTACAACGTCTTTTTCATTACCCGGAATTGGAATCAAATAACGAAGGTGTTGTCTATAGATAAATAGCACATTTGCTCCTTGCTGCTAATACGAGGGAAGTTCAAATTTGACCTGCATTTTATTTTTTATCTTTTTTGGCGCAGTTAAACGCCTACTGCGGAATGGTTTCCATTCGTCTTGGTAGACATACTATCTAGATGTTGTCATAAACAATTATTGCAACTTGTTTGTATCAATATTGTCAGTTTGAACGTGTTTCTCATTCAGTATATTGCTATGGTGGATGTAGACAGTGATTTAAAAAAATTGAATAGAAATCCATCTCTATTAGATTATGTTGTGTAGGAATTTAGTGACAACTTATCGCTACATGCTTACATCACCAAAATATAATCTAACCAAGATGGATTTCTGTTCAATTTTTAAATCGCTGTCTGTCTATATCCACCACAGCAAAATGCTTATTAGCCACGGAGTTCAACAATGTTTCAAATTCGGTTGCGCAACGTGTAATTATAATCAACTGATCTCTCTTACTTTATTTGACATTTTAATATAAGAAAAGTCATACCGAGTTTCTTGCTTTCTCAAGCCATGACCAAGTCCAAACGTGAGAATTTTTAACGCATGATAGTACCAGTTGTTTCGAGTAAAGAAGTCCATATGATCATGTGAATTTCTTTCTAATGGTGTAAAAGCAACAGAAATTAATCGGAGACTTCAGAGGCAGTTTGGAGAAGAGTGTTTATCTCTCAGATCAATTTTTGATTGGTGTGAATCCTTCCATGATGAACACGAACACGTGACGCTGCCCATCCAGCGCAGCGTCTTCTGTGAATCCTGGGAACATTCAAAAAGTTGATCAGTTCATTCGGAGCAATAGGAGAATATCTGTGAAGGAAATGGCTGGAATTTTAAACATTAACGTTGGAAGTGTATCTATAATGACTTACATATGCAGAAACTATTGTCCACGACGAGCTTAAATTTAGTAAAGCGTCTTCAGGTTTGCAGAGAACTTCGGCTTCGCTGTGATAATGATGGTCATGAGTTTTTGTCGCGTATCACAACTGATGACACCTGGGTGCACCATTATATCCCGTAAAGCAAAAAACGTTAGCATAGAATGGCGTCACGCAAACTGATCTCCATCCAAAAAATTTTAGTTATGGCAACTGTATTCTGGGATTCCATTGAACCAATTTATGTCAACTTGCTTGAAGATAGAAGAACAATTAATGCCGCTTATTGTAACGAACTTCTTGCAAAAGTCAAACTAGCCGTATGAAAAAAAAGACGCGGAGCTCATACAGTTCAATTAACAAACTATACATTGGCTGGATTGGGTTGGAAAGTACTACCTCACCATCCATAGAGTCCATTCACATTCGGCGCCAACTATCACCTCTTTGAGTCACTTAAAAAGTTCTTGGGAGGCAAACGATTTTGCTCTAATGGGGTAGTTAAATTGTGGTGCAAAATTAGTTATGTCGTCGACTGAGAGGATTTTTTTTCAGCGGGAATACGGAAGCTACCAGAGAGATGGAACAATTGTATTTTAAAAGGGGGTTGCTGTTAATAAAAATAAACAAAATGTAGGTCAAATTTGAACGGTCCTGATGACAGATATTGATTCGATTTTGAACTGTCAGATATTTTAATTGACTGAAAACTGAAGAAAAACTGACAATCTTTGTGCATTCAATTTGGATTCGTTGATAATCCGTCAGATTTCCCAATCCTTCCATTTCAGACATGACTCTACTGTTAGAAGATAAATTGTAATTCTAAAATGATAGCTTTAACTCCGGGATATTACGAGTATAAGAAGGATTTAGTAGAATTACTTAATTTTAGTTATCTGAACTACTGACTCAAGAAGTTTAGTATTCTTTAGGTGTAAATTGGTGCTGAATTTTGATGTAAAAAAAAGCTAAATATGCCATATGTCAAATTAGGAAAATTAAAAACGTAAAGCGCAACTTCAAAAGGGCTGAAAATATTCGAGGCGCGTATGCGGGATTTCGCGAGATTGCCGTGGGACCCGTGGAGGTGCATTTATACACCGACAACCGCCACCACACCGGTGAGACTCCAGCGGTCAATGCCAACGGGATGTGACATCCTTTCATGTCACGTCCAGATAAAACCCGTGATTAATGGCCGCAGGTTTATCAAAATGAGATTTTTCTTCGGTAAACAAGACGTAGATGCGGCGGCGTTATGAACTCGCCCGGTCCTGGATTCGCCCGTGCGCCGGTGTTTTCCGTTTTTAATGGATGCAAGCAGGTGAAATCATTTATTAAACGGATTAATGGTTTAACCCGCGATGCGTGGCGCCTTTTTATTTTCGGGCCGCGCTGTTTGTTTTCATTCCGTCGCTCTCTCTGATTGTGAAAGATCATTTCACAAAAAAAAGTGGTTTACGTATTAATTAACGTGCTTGCCCAATATTTGAAATCCATTAGATAGATATTTCAAAAATGTTTATTTGTACCTGCCAACATCAACTCTAGGTATTATTAGTTTCCCAATTTAAAAATCTTTTTTATTTCCACCGCCTGTTACGACATTTCTATTAAGGTCACCAAACCAACGAAATTTTCTGCAAGGTTTTATAAACAAATTAAATTAAATTGCACCCATTCTTTGAACTCTTTTTTTTTAATCTTCCTTTCTTTGATTGTTCATTGTATCTTTTCGTAAGCATATAGTATCGTAATTATGGACATATCCACAGTATATGAATATTAAAAAAATATCTGATCGTATTTGGGTATACATAATTATAGGGTTATTGGAATTTTCCGAATTTTCCTCTTTGCTTTCGTATGTATTACGATGAAGTGATGCCCCCCAAACAATAAAATTTATATAGCAATAAAAGTATACTTTCTTTAGGTCTTTGAAATATAAACACAATATATAAATAACAAGGGTTTCTGAGCACCGGGCAAAATTTGCATTCTTTTCGCCTGCGGCTATGATTCCGGTCTTTTCAGGATGCTCATAAAACTACCTCTGAATCACTGTTTCGAATAGGTAAGCGGACTAAACAATCAATAACGCTCGAAGCTGGTTGGATTTCCGACCGTATTGTTTTCTACCGAGTGAGTCCTACAAAGTTTTTTCGAATACAGGCAAATAAAGTTCTAATATGAAGATTGTAAATTTCACATTATTATTCCGTACTTTTCTACCAACCAAAGAGTGAATATTGATTATACTTTCAACTGTGAATGAGAGCTGTATAATTACATGTCACCTTCTGCGTAAAACTTTTTGAAAACAACAACATCTTTGACTCTTCTACTTCAATAGGGTGAGGGCGTAGGGTGTTCGTATATAATTTTATCTCACACAACTTGAACTTTAACAAATACAAGAAATTGAATAATAAATAATTGAAATAAACGAATGGACAGTAAAAACAATATATTTAACAATGTGCTCGACTCTCTGCTTTCCTTATCGGTTATCGTATGGATTCTTGGAGGGCGGTGTCTCTGGCAGCGCAGTAACGGTTGCCGAAGATGAGGCTGATGCAGGAACTCTTTCAGGTCGTCTGGCTTTCTAGGGTGTTTCTACTCTTCTCCATTTAACGACTAACTTACTAGAAGTATGGAGTGCGTGGGAACTCTTTCAGAATGATTCGATTCCTGCGTTCCTATTCTCCTCTTCTACAACAGCTGACTTTGAAGGTGTCGGTGGATGTATGAGTGATCTCTTGCCAATGCCTGCACAAGAGGTGTGGGGATGCTTCCGACAATAGCCGCACAGAAGGCTTGTGGATGCTTCTGACAATGGCTGCACGGGAGGCTTATGGGTGCTTCTATCAATGGCTGCACAGAAGAGTTACGAATGTTCCCGACAATGATTGCAATGATAAATGAACTGGTGCATTGTCGTGATGAAAAAGCACTTTTCCCTTTACCAAATGTGGTCTTTCGCTTTTGATTTCAGCATCCAACTCGTCCAATAATGCAACATAATGCTCTCTCATGATAATTCACCCTTTCTCAAGTTAGTCTACGAGTACACATTCTACATCCAAAATAACTGGATGTGGAAGTACTACATTTTTGGGTTATTGTTAAGCGTGCTCGTCTACTACAAATTAGAACGAATATCAAAGTCTCCAGCGAATGTTGCAACAAGGAAGCAATGGAGCATCACCATCTTGAAAGCCTTCATCATCGAAATCAAGGAATCCTAATAAATTCTGAATCAGTACTAGACCATGTGCATCTCAGAAAACAGTAACAGACCTGGACTAGCTTCTACTCATTGTCTAGACTTACACTGTTGTTTTGTTTCGGGTGTATATTTTTAATAGTGATGGATCCATGCAGACCTCATAACAATCGGTTGAAAATTTCAGAGGGTTTACGAAGAAAAAGCTCCAAACAGTTTTTGGTCGTCTGTTAACAATTGCGGCCGAGAGCATTTTCACATATAAATGTCCACCAATTCCCGTACCTTCATCTTTCATTGTGAACTTTTTCAATGATATCATCGGTTATGGCCAATTTTGGCCTTCCAGGACGCTTCTCGTCTTGAATCGATCTACGACCACGTTTAAATTCTGCTTCCCACTCTTTGTTGTTAAAAATGAAAGAGCTTCATTGCCAAGAGTTGATTCCATCTGGGTTGATGTTAACCTTTCAAAACGATGGTATTTAATTACCTGCCCGATACTCATTTTTTTCCGTTTTAACAAACTCTGGTAACAATTTGCTGAATGTAGATTCATGAATGGCAGTTGGCAGATTATACGGTATCAGCTTATAGCTTCGGGAAATAAAGTCTGATCGTCATCTACATGTCAGGCTGAGAGCTATTCACTCCACCCTCGAATACCATAAGCCAAGTTCTTTGCATGTCTTCGATTTTTAGGTTGAGTGTTTATTTTTCTCTGGTGATCTTCATTGCTTTTCCTTGAAACTTCATTTCTTATGCTATTTTCGACATTTTGCTACCATACAATACAGCTGGAATAGCGAAGATGAATTTCATTGGTAATCAATAATGTTGTGAAACATGACTGACCGTGAACCGTATTGTAAAATCAGAAACTATTGCGCAGTAAATTGTCGTGCAAACATCTTTTCCATTTTGATAAAAAAAAAACTTATTACCAGAAGCCGAACTCAACTTTTTGTAATAAAACCTGACTTGTGAAGGTAATATGCCCTTAACAATTAGTTTTTGTGCACTGAACAACATATTTTTTTTGTACAGCATGATTGAACTTGAATTAGGCTAGGAATTGAGCAATTGTAGTTGCTCAACTATTGCGTTCTTTGCCCACAAGGCAACGAAACTTCAAACCAACTTTTTAGTTGAGAACAGCAGCAAAGAAACCGTTGCCCTAAAGTTGCTTACGTAGAGTAATAATAATAATAATAATAAGATTTTGTGGTCATGTTGGTTTTACGATTAAATATGTTTCGCTAGGTCTTTTACTTTAAATTTTGCATTGCCTAGCGATTCAATATGCAATAGGTATACAATATTGCAATGAGTAGTATTGTAATGCGTAAGTTTGTTCAACTTTAATTATACATTGGTCAGGGTGAGTATTTTTTTCTTGTTTGTCGTTAAATCTGTTTATTAGGGGCAAAGCAAATTGTATCCCCCTCTGCCTTAGCCATTGATTTCGAGCGGCGAAGTTTCAGAAGCTTAGAGTTAAATGATCAGGAGAGGTCCGATGTAATCCGCAATCTGTGTAGTTTAGAACTGAGGTAGATCGCCGTTACATAGATGTCTTCAACCTCGGCGACCTGGCTGCGCTCTTAAATCTGTATCATAGTGAATCCAGGGCTCTAACGGGAATAATCCGTTTAACCTGCACCGACATAACTTTCCCATTTCGCAGCGGTTCCGGACAGGCTGCGCGGAGCTTTTGAGTGCGATTAACTTTACTGGCATATAACTTGATGATAACTGTCATTAAAAGCTTCACGGTTATGGAGGCGAGGAGTAAATTGATTAAGTAAAGCTGGTCAAGTGTTAATAAAAGTGGCTTTTTTTTCAGGCGGTCTGTGCAGTTTCAGAACGTTGAATAGAAAATCGCGGCTAGTGCTCTCCGGAGCTCGTTTCCACTCAGTTGCCTTCTTCATTACCTTGGTCTATCAAATTCCCGCAGCGCGCTGTCTTATCTCCTGGCCGTTTACCTTCATCGCTACCTCGGCACTAATCCTCGCGTCCACTATTCTGTTCCGGCCTGTAATTCTCGCTATCACGTTCTGCCAGTCCCTGCTTTACACTCGGTTGACCGCCGGTCTCGGCTCACGTTACGTGCTCGAATAGGTATGCTGGAATGGTTTGGTTACAGAGGCGATATCCACAGTTGGGATTATTTCCTCGTGTCCCCGGCGGCTACTTACCGCACTACTTACCCTCCAGAGAGCGCGGCATGAATGCAGCGAAAGAATAATACTCTGTTTGTCCATTTCCAATTTCGTCAAATGTTCGGTAACCGTAGATAAAATCAATTGCCTCCTCGTCTTTGTGGCGCAATGTGATTTTCCTATATATCACTGTCCCATTTCATCTTATCTCCCACAATAAAGCTGTAAATTCGGGCCGTAGACATATATCTGGTGGATGTCGGGTGCGTGACACGCATTTGCTAATTGCTTTACTGAATGAAGACGCAACGCAGGACCAAATCCGTGATGATTGATTACTCCTATAGGTGGGATCATAAACATGTCATTCACACTCTTCACCTTACTCTCCTGCATTTCTTTGTGCGCTCGTTTCGTTACCGAAGAACACGTTCCCGTAATAATTACCACCGCTCAAAAAGGGTTTCCTGATAGTTTCCCATAGACAATCAAATTTTTTCTCCACCGCCGAGGCTTATTTCTCTTATGTTGATGATTAATGGATCGTTTATCAAAGTAATCAAGCTCTTTACATGCGAACCCTTTATGTCAGTCAGCCTCGACGGCAATTGTTTCCATTGTCTGTACTTGGCTCGGGATCAGAGGGGTGCACCTTATGCGCGTGATTTAATCCGCCCAAGGCTCGACACCTGAGTACATTGGCCGCGGGGATAATGGCCACTAAAACTAAATGCAATGGTCCACGGCCCTAATGTGATGTGCAATCACTGTACACGTGAGCACATCTGGCACTAGGTAGTTCGCTGGGGTAGAGTACCCGCTCTTTGTCTGAATGCATATGCATTGTATCCCACCTCAAGTCACCCTCGTCCGCCATCTGTCAGTCACCGGTACACCCCTGCAATCCAATTTAGAAGTGATTGCGATCTGCATTTTACCAATCGATAGAAGCCACATCTCTGCACTTTATCTTTCAGTGCTTTACGCAATTTGTTTAACAATGGTGACTATCCAAATCCATTTAGGACATCTTTTTACTAAACTCACACTTTTTTTGCACTCCTATACCATTTCCAACGAATACGTCTCAGTTCATTAGTGTTAATCAAATTTGCGTCGTGCGAAGTCATCATCAGTATCCATGATTAAAGACGTCTTAAGTAAGACGATGGTCCTTAAAAGAAAAAAACAAGCAAAACGTATTTCTGAATCTAAATGTTCATTATAGATACCCAAACATCCTGAATTTTGAACAAAACTGGTGACTACAAAACATTGACATTATTTGTGAAATCTGATATAAGAACAAAAACGATTGGTGGAATGAATACGTGAAGACACATTTGACGGGCTGGAAAAAATTACTGTTTATAAAAGGAACGACCTTTTGTGTGACTTGGGACATTCAAGAGGGAGGTCAAGAAAGCCCTAATAGTACGAAATGCTGAGTTTATAAATATATCCTGCAATTATTGAAAGTCTAAATTAGATCCCCTTTTTAAATGTAAAATAATTCACAGCGATATCACTGGAATATCTTTATTGAAAGAATGCAAGTGTCGTCTTGGTTCGGGTTCCAAGATTTATTCTGTAGCCAAGTTTTGGGCTGCAATTTTATGCTTTTGGAAAATGCTTTGCCTAACTTTGTACTTCTTATTTTAACAATTCTGCGTTCCATTATTTTACACCCTTATTATTAAGGCGTATTTCAGATGCCCTGGGAAAGCAAAAGAAGTTTCTTCTCCACGAATGGGATTTTATGACATTTTCTAACCTGAAGCTTGAAGACAAGCAAATGGAAACAATTTGGTTAGAAAGGAGACCAAGTGAAAGGAAATTGTAGGTTAGGGATTTATGAAATAGCAGGAAAAAAGTAATATCTTGAAGACCTTAGAAACGTGCAAATTGAATTGAAAAGAAAAATAATTTCCCTCCAATATGTTCCGTAGTAGAGTGATACAAGTTCTTTCATACTCTCTTATATATAATAGTAGTAGTTTGGATCCATATTTCCTCGTGGTTTTCATGACATGAAAGTATTGACGTATACGTATTGCTATCATATTTGCCTCAGGGTAATAAAAAATCAAAATTTGAAAAGTCAAAATTGCCATAAACAGAAAGTTTTTGGTAACTCGTTTCGTAACTCGAGAGACAAGTGTAGATAGTGTATACAGACAGTTTATATAAATTATATTAAAAATAAAAACGATACCATGCAAATTGAACTACAACTTCATGTGGCACACCCAGGAAGTTCGTTGGGTGGAGGAGATACTTCTGGAGGCAGCCTGGATAGAGTTCTGTGAAATTATGCAGCGGCTTCACAGAAAGCCGACCGCTCCGTTAACTGCAAAGCATTGGCCGGTCCAGGCTAATCAATCCACTAGAAAAAGAAGACTTGTCTACCTTGCTGATGGCCGAAGGGTGCGCCTCGAATTGCAGACGTTAAAGTTGATTACGATGAACTGTTACAACAGAACCTGAACTCAAAGAAAAGACTGTAGTGGGTGAAGTGTAATTCATATTGACCTTGGAAACCAAACCAAACCTTCTCCCCGAGTGGGATTTTTATGACATATTTCTTCGTGGTTTTCATGACATGAAAGTTTTGATGCATACGTATTGCTGTGACATTTGCCTTAGGATAATACAAAATGAAAATTTTAAACGACAAAATTGCCATAAACAGAGACAAATAAAAAAAGCTCTTAGTTTCGTAACTCGTAACACATTGTAAATAGTATACATAGACAGTTTATATATAAGTTATATTAAAATGAAAACGGTACCATGCAAAGAGAAGTACAACTTCATGTGGCAGACCCAGGAAGTTCGTTGGGTGGAGGAGATACTTCTGGAGGCAGCCTGGGTAGAGTTCTTGAAGTTATCCAGCGGTTTCACAGAAATTCGTACGCTCCGTTAACTGCAAGGCTTTGGCGGTCCAGGCTAATCAATCCGGGAGAAAAAGAAGACTTGTCTACCTTGATGATGAAGGGTGACGAATGGTGCGCCTTAAATTGCAGACGTTAAAGTTGGTTACGAGGAACTGTTACAACAGAACCTCAATTCAGAGAAAAGACTAGTGGGTAAAGTGTTTTAAGTGTATTTCATATTGATCTTGGCAAGCAAAAGCAAAAGAAGCTTCTTCTCCCCGAATCGGATTTTTATGACATTTTCTAACCAGAAGCTTGAAAACAAGCAAATGGAAAGAAAGATGACCAAGTGAAAGGAAATTGTAGGTTAAGGATTTATGAAATACCAGGAAAAAAAGTAATATCTTGAAGACCTTAGAAACGTGCATATTGAATTGAAAAGAAAAATAATTTCCCTCCAATATGTTCCGTAGTAAAGTGATTCGAGTTCTTTCATATTCTTTTAAATAATAATTTCGTAGTAGTTTGGATCCATATTTCTTCGTGCTTTGCTAAAATGAAAATTAATGACGCCAAAGTAACTTTAGTAATTAACAACGTATTTGTTTCGTATAAATTAATGCGTACGTTTTGTTATCCCCAAATTATGCAGTCTCAACCGAGATTATGGAAGCTGCTTAATTCAGAGCTGATGGTTAAATTGCGTCCGGAAGTGGCCCTTGAACATTGAAGCAGAACAGTCGTGTTCGAACATCAGGTACAAGTTCTAATAAGCGGGTCTGCCGACACGAGTGACGCCTTGCGGCAGAGCCGGGAAGTGTGGAAATTACCTCATTTATTAGGTAAGGGTGCGCGACCTCTGCTGCTGACACCTCTCCTTTGCACCTGCTGCCGAGTATTATTGAGTTTCCAGTAGAAGAGATTATTCAGAACCGTAATGGAAAAATTTATTTACAAATATTGTTAGGTGCCATCAAAAGGATGTATTCTGTTTTGTTTTCTATTTCCCTAAATTATTATAGAGTGTCTTCAAAAATTATTATTGATTGCACGCTTATTTTAAAATTATGTAATAAGAAGAGCTGCTATGAAAAGTATATTATTATAGTAGCGACGACTAAAATTCGAATATCCAGATGGCGCTTCCTTTTCATGTGTCGACTTTGATCCCTGTTTTATGACCTGGAGGAAAGCAAATTAGGGCAAGAGCTTATTTATTGTGGTCTTGCAGAAATTCTGCCAACATGAATTTTGAATCCAATAAATTCCAAGTGAGAATATTTACTTACCGGAAAAAGCGTGGAATTTGTTAATAAATTGAACTCTTTGTTTGGCGGAAACAAGGACGCTTTGACGCCAATGGCTCGCACGTATGTAATTATCTTTAATGAGCGTATGATGTAGACGCAAATAAAATTACTTGGACTACGGCTCTGTCGGAAGAGGTTGTCCGTGTCAGCACAGAATGGCGTCAAGTAAAGTTGTGCTTAGCGGTCAGTTTGATAGCTACGGCGTTTTGCCCTCGACATTAGAGAATTTCCAATATTGCTTCGCACCATTGCAAAATCGAAAATACTTTGGAATTTGTTCTTGTTACTAATTTAAAATTTTTAGTATCAAAAAAGATTCTGAAATGATTCAAAAATTTGTTTTCCTGTGTAATAATTTTCCATTCTTGCAAATGACAAGATATTATTGAAAGTTGTGGGGAATTTAAGAGGAAGGAGTAAGTAAGAATTAAAGAGACTGAAATGAAAAAAAAGACAGGGGGTGTTACAGTACAAAGAAAGGAGACCAACACTTAAGGTTGGATTGTATAGAAAGACTAAACAAAGAAGGTAAAAGAAACTTTACATTTCGTAATTTAAATTGTTTTATAAGGCAAAATTTACCCTAACGAAAACCTTTCTTCCTTAAAAGTGGAAAACGTATTTACTTTTTTCCCGGATTTAAATGAAAATAATTAAACTCTTTACCGTAACGAAATCGTTCGTAAAATCGTTCGACAGAAGGAGAATTCCGGGGCGTGAATCGTTTTTTAAAGGATTGATGGGACACAATAAATGTTAAAAGAGATCAAGTTCTATCAGCGCCGCACCTTACGTTACAAATCTAATCTGTGTTGAATTGGGTATTTGTCACAGGATTCGCGTTCGTTGCTTTCAATCGATGAGGGTCGACGGAATTCGAAAACTCATCACACACCTTCGACGGTAATCTCAGTTTAAATGCCAATAATTCTTTTGTTCTTTGACTTTTCGTCATTCATGGAGAGATTTATCGAGATTGCGTTTTAAAAGACGTTTTCGATTTTAATTTCGGCTTTCGCTAATGCGAATCTAATTTAAAGACCTCCCTTTTGTATATGAAAACTTATGAAGGCGAACACTTTATTATTATTTGCGTTTCATAAATAATAATCGGCGATTCTTCCAATCTTTCTAAGTATTGGCCAAAAGTGTAAACATTAAGGAAACATTTATTTTTCCGTTGTTGTATTATTACACGAACAATTATCAGCGTGTTGTCCTAGTTTGTGTATTCTACCTATGACCGTAAATAAATTATTCATTGTGGTGCGCTGCTTACAGTGGTGTGACGTTCTCAGTTTATCTCTTCTCTTCAAAGTAGGTATACTATTAGGGAATTTTAAATATTATATCATGCAAGTGCATTTCTTTCGGCATTAATAATAATATGTGTATAAGTAATTTTTTTGTTTAGATAAATCACTGTTCTTTTAGATGTATTTTAGAGATTGACAACAATCCCACTTGCTATTAACCTCCCCATAAAGCCCCGAAGATTAAGGTATTTAAAATGCGGCAAGTATACCGGAAATTAACTAATCTGTTTAGCGGTCGTTCCAGTGAATAACCTCTAACCCAAAGTCCCTTATGTCATCAAGACGCGGCTTTTATAGACACCGCCAGTAACTTAGTCAACTCCCCCGTGATTCACCTGAAGCAGGTTTTTAAACTCGGATGTCCTGCCCCGACCCACCATCCACTTTTATTAAGACCCGTCGCGAACTCTTTTCGAATTTAATTGAAACACTCGTTTCGGAAAAAGTGTGCGTTGCCCCCTCAAGTGTGGATCGGTAATTAAATAGTAAATTGGGCCGTTATGTAACACGATACATATTATACGAGCAGATCCTAGGATACAAATTAAACTAATCAAGTGGCCATAACTGGCCAATGTCCGTAGCCTATATCAGGTTCAACACTAATTAAGGGGCCTGTTCATTATAACATGGTGGTAATTTATTGAATAATAACCGAGAAATCACCTACATAAATCTCTATTAGACTCTAGTGTTTCAATATGGCCGCGAATAAAAACTCATGGCGCCAAGGAATAACCTCTTAGATAAATTTAATTACTTTGTTGACTCTTCTATGATTAACTAAACATCGTGCTTGTAACATTTACACTGTACACATAATATATCTACTCCAGTACTAATATTTGACATTGACATCCAATGCTTGGAGAATTTGTGTTAGACGAATTAACTGTTACGCCAATATCGGAATGATGAAATATTTAAATGTGCAAATAGAATACCTTTTGTTTTTATTTACCTTGATTATGTTTTAATACGAGGGAACATTTGTATGTAATTTGCCAACACGTAGACATTCGTCTGTTTACTTACCACTTGTCTCAAATAAAGAAATGCTTTTTGTAGAGGTTTGAGTACAAGTAAGCTTCTAGACCAAAGAAACAACGTTCATGTCAAAGAATAGGTATTCTTCAAGAGAAGTTGGTACGTTTGATCTTTGCCGAGTAGTTTCGTTGACCTCGAACCAGTTGTCCCTTTAAACTGGCCTGGCGAAATACACAGAAAACTAATCGCACATTAGGTGCCCATACATTGACAGTATTTTCTGAGCGTCTTTGACTGTGAAGGGATATGTCTGTCGATAATACTGTTGGTTAATACGTAACATGCATGCCGAGTTTTCCAAGCTGCTTATGATCGACAAAAGGATTGGCGTGCTGGATCAGTACTATCAGTCCAGTCTTGTCAGACCAGGCCAGCACAAGGCCTACAGTTTTCACCAATCAGATTACCTGCCAACTGTCGCTGTGCCAAAAACACTAGATTAATACACGAAAGGATATTTAAATTGCCGTAAATCTTCTCTCTTTTCTAATTTACACTTCCTTGTTCAAGTGTCCCTCTTCTATAAGTTATCTACTCTTTGTTCATGTCATATGCATACGTATAGCTGTGTGGAAAGATGAAGTTATTTCTACGTATTTATTTGACGTAACATACATAACATAACAAATTCCACAATGGACTGCGCATACTTTTTTTTAAATCTCGCCGACTGTATTCTGAAAATCATTAATAATATATTAAATGCCTACATTCGGCCAACCTGGTCATGATGTGGTCCCGATATCATTTTTTCATATTGTTGCAGTCTGTTCCTCAGGTCCTTGATAGATTTTGCACTGTGCAGAATAACTTTGTTTGTTTCGTCGTCTTGTATCCCTTCAATGATGTACAAGATTTTGGCTTCTAGTTCCATGTCGGCGTGACTTGCAATTTCTAACATTCGATATACATAAGCTTGGTACGTCTCGTCACTCTTATTCTTTGTGGTGGCCAATCGTCGATGGACTTCTTTACTGCTAATCGTCTTTCCAAATTCTTTTACCAACGCTTTCTTCATCTTACCCCAAGTTTTAGCTGAGCATTCAAAATTAACAAAAAGCTTAGCCGAACCGCGTAGAAGCCTTCTGCCATACATAACTTTCTGGACATCGGACCATTCGCACAATTCTGCAACTTCCTCCACATTCGCAATCCACTTCAAAACGTTTTCGTCACCGTCACCACTAAACGTTTCTAACGCATCCTCAACGTCTTTGAAATTCCATACAGGTTGCATAATGCGCTTAGATTTCTTGAAAACTTTTATTGGTTTAATCTTACAGACATTTTTGTCTGCTCTTCTTCCTTTAAGTCTGCTCATTTCAACCTTCTCTTCGTCATCACATTCGTCTTCTTCATCGTCATTCCTTTCGTCTTCTTCATCGTCATCACTTTCGTCTTCTTCATCGTCATCACTTTCGTCTTCATCATCGTCATCACTTTCGTCTTCTTCGTCGTCGTTGTTAATTTCGTCTTTCTTAACCCTATCTTCTTTTACGTCATCATTGTTGTCATTTTCATTGCCACCGACATCGTTCTTTTCACTACATCTATCCTTATCATTGGAACCTGCTGTTATAGTTTGTGCTTTCTGAAGCCTCCTTTGAAGTAGTGGCTTACATCCCGTAACAGACAAGCCTAGCATCTCTAACCGTCGTCTTAATTCTTTTACTTTCATCGTTTCCACATCTGCTTGATCAGCCATAGTTGTACTGAAAATGTCGTCTTATTGCGTCTTCATCGTTGTACTTTACTTCAATGGTTCGTCTGACCGCGTCTTCGTCGTTTTTACACTTTTTGCGCTACGTTAACTTAGCTTCTGATCCCGTCTTCGTCTTTGAACACTTTCCACTGCGTCCACTAAGCTCCGTATCCCGGACGAACCCCCAATTTGTGGAAAGATGAAGTTATTTCTATATTTTTATTTGACGTAACATACATAATATAACAAATTCCACAATAGACCACGCACATTTTTTTTTAATCTCTGTATTCTGAAAATCATTAAAATGTATTAAATTCCTACAGCTGTGGTGTTTACCTTAGGATAATACGAAATTAAAATTTTAAAAGGCAAGATGGACATAAGCAGAAACAAATAAAAAGGCCCTTAGGGGCCAGCTTCATAATGAAATTTAAAGGAGACTTTAAATCAAAGTCACTTTCAGATGTCAAAAAAATATGAAAACACATTTGTTTACGTATCAGAATGTGACTTTAATTTCAAAGTCTCCTTTAATTTCCACTATGAAACTGGACCTTACTTTTATAACTCGAGAGACACAGTGCACACAGTGTACATAGACAGTTTATATAAATTATATTAAAAATAAAAACGATACCGTGCAAAGTGAAGCAGACCGGGAAGTTCGTTGGGTGAAGGAGTTACTTCTGAAGGCAACCTGGGTCTGTGAGATTTCACAGAAAACCAAACGCTCCGTTAACTGCAAGGCTTTGGCCGGTCTAGGCTAATCAACTCGGTAGAAAAAGAAGACTTGTCTACCTTGATGATGGCCGAAGGGTGCGCCTCAAATTGCGGACGTTAAAGTTGATTACGATGTACTGTTACAAGAGAACCTGAAAACAGAGAACAGGCTGTAGTGATTGAAGTGTTTTAAGTGTGCGGAAGTGGAACGTTGATTTTAATTTTTCAATGAAAAACACCGAACACAGCTTTTAAGTTTGAATTGAGAATTAATTTTTATTTTATGAAATTAAGTGTGTTAAGCAGAAATGTGAAGTTAGGAATTAGAGATTTGTTTAATGCAAACAAGAGATTGTACTTACTATTATGTGAATGTAACAAAAAAATTTACTGAGGTAAGGAAATACTTCTGTATTTCAGTTAAAAGTAAAATTTGATCCCAAACTTTGAAAAAACTGTTTCGATACCCAAGTCTGCCAACTTAAAATTTGTAAACAGGATTGTCACCTATAAAATTTTAGAAAAATGTAACTGCGGATCGTTGCATTACCGGCAATCCTCGTTGGCGATCACTGAATTGAGCGCGCAGAAAAGAATGGGATAATGGTAGTGCAGCAGCCAGCAACCATAAAAGGTACGAGCGAGGTCGGATCGAGAGGATCTTATCTTATCTTCGAAAATCTTTGGTTCGAACAAGTTAAAGTCCGATCGCGCCATTTAAAAATTTGCCGTGAATTTAAACATGAGAAACTTGTTAAAAACATTCAAATTTTACTAAATTAAAGAATATGATTTATTTTAAAGAAGCAATTTTATTTTAATTCAGAAGAACTTTGAACTTTAAGAATCAAGCCTGGCTCGAGCGCAAGGTCGTCAGTTCTTGGTTATTTAAACAAACACCTACAGTCCAGGATAAATAATTTTAAAAAAATTAAATCAACCGGAAAGCAAACGTGCGAATGAGCTTGTCTTTCTCATAAAAGAAGATATTGGTTTGTGGAAAATAAGGGCGGAAGTAATTTCTGGTTAATATAAAAAAAAATTAACTAGGAGGAAAAGAAAGGACCCAAGTTCTCGGACAAGCTAACAGAGAACCAAAAGAAAAAATGAAGAGAAATTCTCAATCTTCTCTACGCAACGAAAATTTTCAAATTCGTTGAATTTATCCTCCATTACACAGTAATATTTTGGCGCCCGACGTGGGGCCAACAAATCAGACTTAGGGCCATATGCACCAAACACTTTAATCGAGCTTAAATTTGAGTGACGTTTATATTATGACATTTGAAGTTTCATAACATTGTGTAAGTCACATTCTAAGTGACGCTTAAAGTTAAGCTGAGTTAATTCGTTCGGTGCATACGACCATTAGTGCTAACAAATCATTAAGCCATCATTTTCAAAAATATTTAATTGCACTTACACTGCAGTATGTAGAAGATGTGTTGTCCTTTTCATAGTGAAATTTTGAATTGTATCAAAAATAGAACGAATTCTTTCGCCTCAGACGAATAAATTGCAAGAAAAAAGTCGTGGGTATTGTTGCATATGTAAAGGAATTTTTATATCGAAGTAGTTTGCATTATTTTTAAGGGTATTTTAAAAATAGAATTCAGAAATTTGCACGCCCGAGTAATATTGGATCGCCGCCAAGTTGTCGCAATTCATCATCCTCTAATATCTATACGTAAGTTTTAAGTGTACGTTTCGCATTACCTTAGGCGTGCCTGCGAAACAGGAATAAAGGTGGCATCCGAAATGAATTCGCACACGTTCGAAACGTGTGCAAGGATCCGCCGGAGCAGCCCGGGGTTTTAGTTTTCGTTTTACGGTGTTATTTTAGAATGTGTTTAACATCAACGAAATTACCTTCGTATCAAACTGCAGGAGTTCGCTATTTCTTAACGGTTTGTTTATTTTATCCCGGGCTAATTGTATACAAAACATTAAAATAACGATATAAAATATCTTCCCAGGTTCGTGCTTATAATGTTTTCTTGTAAATAAAGTTAACCATAAAAATGATTAAATAATTTGACAAACAAATCTAATTGTGGATTTTGGCAGCGGATTTATTTTTTTTTAATTAATCATTTTTATTGCCCGCTCGTTTAAACATCACATTCTTTTTTTTTCTTTCGTACAATAGATACACACTGTCGACGTTCAGAATCAATTTAAACTGATTCAGGTTTGTCTTACCTGTTGATTGATAAAATAACTCTTTTCTTTACTCGTAAGAGAAATCGATTTGGATTTGCATTGATGGATAAAATGATAAAATAATTCTTTTCGTGTGAGCTTTAGACTTTGGTTATTGTAATTTGAGGAAATCCATTTGGTTCACTTAATATTATTTATTGATCGACTTATAAATAATCATTTCATCCGCTTCACCTATATTTATATTCGTTCACCTAACCTGACAGATCCCGCACTCGGACCTAATGTCGATGTATTTTCAGACCGGAAACAGCCGCCGTGTGTGAGGTTTATGCACAACTAATACACACATGAACATTTTTACAGATACGCCAACCTATATCCATCTATAAATATTATCTGTTGACGTCCTCAGCATTTTCGCCGTAGGTTTTCAAACAAACACAACGATTACGTACGCCGGGTATAACGAGCGGGGGCTTAACTTTGTTTTATTACAAACAACCGACCGGGACAATAACTGCGCTGAAAGGAATGCGATTAATATCCGTCGGCGACTTTTCTGTTTAATTTTCACCTGACGTAAGTCGTCCGGAAGGTAATAAAATCGGGCCGAAACGTCGTAAAATCTCGCGAGCCCGTTAGTTTAAATGAAATGTGCCACCTGTCGTTTTTTGGAGGAAAAGTGTGATTTATTTCGAGTTTTTCCGGGCCTTTTACATAATTTACAACTAAATTATTAGGAGAACGCATAAATATAAACATTTTCTTTTATCTAGTCTCTACATGACACCTGCTTGCAGAGTAAAATAAAATAATAAAAATACATCTTGTAGGTATTTATATACCGATTATTTCAATGAAACTTGAAAAACGGCAGAGGTAGTATTACAGGCTATATTATAAAATAAAAGTTCGCTTGATCACTATGTCACGTCTACTACACAGTATATTCTAAACTTCTAATTGTTCATATCTTGACTGGTAAATTGCTTGGGTATGCAGGGTGGTAAAAAAAGTTATTTCAATTTAAATCCAACTTTCGGAATGTTTATTTCCTTCATCAGGACAGTGTGAGGTGAATAAATGTTACAAACATGGGTTCCAGTGGTCATTACAAGTTTTAACATGAAAGATGTGGTCTCTGACAGACAAGAAATTCATATATAGGAGCACATTTTGTTTACAATTAATGTATAAGGGACATATTACAGTTATATACGATCTAAAATTATTTATAATTAAAGCTGGTTCTTGTCCGATGAAAATTGTATCACAAACTCTTTTAAACGGACACTAAATGGCGCACAAACACTTTACGTTTCGCTATCGTTCAAGAAGCTGTCAAACGATAGCGAAACGTAAAATGTTTGTGCGCCATTTAGTGTCCGTTTAAAAGAGTTTGTGATAAAATTATTTATATAAATCAGTGTCCTAGCTTAATTGATACAATTAACCTATTGACCATTTATCAAAACTGAAACGCTAAGATACATTTGACAATAGTAGAAAAAATCCTCCAACTGAATATTTAAAACTCTTTAATATGATAACTACCAATCTCAAATGCCATGGGATTGCTTGCTGACCACTGACTACAGTGTTCGAAAGCGTTTGAGCAACTAACAGTTTTGACAGGAGTTGGAAGGCAAATATCAGATTGACACTGGATTTCACAAACGTCACTTAACTTTAATCATCGATTAAGAATAATCATTCCTATACCTTCAACACATGTAATCATGACAACGTTTACTTTTAACGGATGATTCAATTTAAGTAACGTTTGTGAAATCCGCCATAAAAGTTTCAAATCAAACTAAGAAATCTATTTTTATTTTTCATAGCCCTTCTCTTATCTAAATAATTTTGGATCACATTAAAATAAAAATTTATAAATTAAACGGTTTATTTGCACAGATGATCACACATTTAAAATTTGTAATGAAATCACATAATATCGAAGCAAATTTATATGAACCTTGTGTCGCCTAGCTTGTAGACGACATAAGGTTCATATAAAAATCGAATGATTGAAGACAAGATGCGCCCAAAATGTGTCAGTACGTTTTTAACTTAAAATGAAACATACGGTATGTACGAGCCCTGCGTCAAAAGTATTCGCCTAGCTAGTATAGCTGTTTTTGAAAATAAAATCATTATTAGAATTTAAATATAAAAACTTTTATTTAAAAATGAATAATTTCTATTTCTCGGTAAGTTGCTCCATATTGATATTAGTAACTAAATGAATAATAAAATTGATTTAGGATATGTCAAGGTTACTATTTATTTATTATCACAAAATCTTTTAAGCGGACACTAAATCGTGCACTATACACTTTACGTTTCGCAGTCGTTCGACAGCTTCGTCAGAAGTGAAAAATATGTTGTCAAAATATTTTTCACTCAATATCGCGCGATTTAGTGTCCGCTTAAAAGATTTTGTGATACAAATTTCATCGGACAAGAACCAACTGTAAATATTTATTTATTATTATTATTATTCTAGAAAAATAATCTACTACTGAGTAACTTATTAACTGTTCCTTTCTTTACCAAAGAAAGGTATGCGGATACTTTTAACGCAGGGCTCTGATAATGCAAATGTATTAATATACTCATTATACAAAAAAATAAGTTTTTGGTGTATAGGGTGTTGACAAAAGATCAGCAAATAGTAGTACTAGTGCATATTGAGGCCTCTCCTCATATCAGTTATTTCAATAAAACTGCTTTAAAGTAACTTCGCAGTACGAGAACGAATTCTGACAACAATTACCTTAGTTATCGATAACTTTAAAATTGCAATACGTATTAAAAGCTGTCGTAGTTATCATTCTTTTTTCCTAGTTTTCTATTTCACTTTATTTTTTATCTTCCGTAAAATAAATTTCTCTTTCTCTTCAAGTAATTATTCCGACTATTAACGGTTATGTGTTACAATTGAAAACCTTGGCGTAGAAAGACTATGTGTCACATTTGAAAAATTTGAAGAAATTTCAATTCAAAAAATGTTTTAAATTTGCCAAATCAAATCTTAACAATAATGAGGCAGTACAAACACTAAAAAAAATTAGTTAACACTGGCCAAGATTCCTGATAAAAAAGACACACACATAAATTTTTAAGCTTTAATTTGCAAAAAAATATGGCTTGCACCTTTGTTACGTAAAAAAATAAACAATGTGTAAAAGTTAACATAACTAGCTAGATTCATCACTAAGGACAAAATCTTCATCCATGTCTTCCACGGTGCCGTGTCAGTTTTGGGAGTCTGCAAGTTGCACTGCATTGTTTCTGCATGTCTCTGATGCAATTCGAGTTCCACTTGCACTTGTTTGGGGAACTTGAAACTTCTGGGGAGCTTGAAACCAATATTGAACTCCCTGCAAGAAATTCTTCTGTATTTATCTTGGATGACAGCTAGAATATTTTTATCGTCGCACCAAGGCTTGTAGTACTCATGGTATAAAGAACTTATTCATAAGTCGTGATTAATATAGGTTTTACCTAGATTTTCTTTCGACTATAATGACTACTACATTTAGGGATACTTTGTTATCAGTTAGAGATCGCATGATCTCTAACTGATTGGCAAACATCTTCTGATATCTTATTAGGGCAGTTAACGTGTCTGCCTCTTTGATCTGCTCTTGGTGTTGTCAAGCCTTTGCTGAGTTGTTGCTGTAATAACTGAATCCTTTTTTGAGACTTTTGCAACCTATGGATAGAAAGGAATTTTTTTTACGTATTCTCACGTCACGTCCGTGAACTTCGTCCAGAAAAATGCTTTTTTGTTTTCTTAAGGTCGTTTTGGACTATCTTATTTCTTGTACAAGATTTGGTCCAATTTCTCCAATAAAAATGTAGAGCTTCACTTACGGTTTGGAAATAGAACAAGTTCTATTTTTCCAGATAGTTTTTAATTCAGTTTAAATTTTGATATAATTTACAGCACAAACTAAATTGTTTAGAAAATTGAATTAAATCGTTTGGCGCTTCAGGCGCTTTGTTTGTGATAGTCACCTAGATCCCAAAAAATCATCAAAGATTTTTTTTCAGTACCTTGCAGCAAACTTCGGCATTTATTTTTACAAGTACAGGGAGGGACCTAAAACTCTTGATTTTATTTTCTTGCCTTTTCTGATTAGGTATATAGCACCAGGATTTTTACGAATTTTTCTCCGTTTTGATTGCTCCGTATACTTTTTTTCCATTTGCTTTGAGGTGTTTTTTCCGGTGTTGGAACATCAGTTCGTTGTTTTTGTACGGGAATCTGAACCAGAATAAGTCACAAAAGGGTACAGACCACAGGTGATCAAACTCTTACCTGTTCTACCTCAGACAATGAAGACCTTTCACTATTATCACTGTCGCAATAATCTTTGTCTCTCACACTACCCCATACTTTCTCATTTTCGCCTTTGGAATCCCTAAAAAAGTAATTATTTTGATGAGACGACTCAACGTGTCGGTCAGCCATGATGGTGGCTTATAACCTTTTTGTGAAATTCTGAGTTGACTTACAGAAATCTGAAGAAGGGCACCAAAGCAGTGCAGAGACATCTATTGACTAGTAGCGAACATATTTTATCTGTGGCTTGCCAAATTAGATCACGTAAATAACTCAATTTCAAAAAAATAGTGGCTTACACCCTTTTTACGCCAAAAAATAAACATTAATTGAAGATATACTTGTACTTGACAGTTAAAGATTTCTTTGTACCAGATATATTGCGCACTGGTTTGGCCTTTTTTATTATTGTAATGTGTCTGAGACACCCTGTATTTGGGAGCGTACTTTTTGAAATTGTTTGCCCGTATTGCTTACAGTATGCTATTTTGATCAACTGTACTTTAAGATAAACGTAACGTATTCGATTTTTATATTGTTTGCTTATTTTTTTTTATAATGTAGGTGTGTTCTTTTATTAAGCCTTTTTCTATAAAAAATATTTATAAAATGTTTGCTACAATTACATGTATGAAATGTATTTTGCAAATTCTACCTGATTTCTGGTCCGTGCAGTTTAATGGCCGCCCATTAAACCACTTTTGCCTCTGTTATTCATTGGTTGCCGGCAGGTGTAACATTTCACCTGTTCATAGGACAGGTAAACGGCCAATAACTTACACAGAAATAGCGTCCATTACAATAAATCTCTGCAAGTTGCCCGGAATACCGAACATTTCCTGCTTGATGCCGAATTGTAAAAACACTTAACACAAATACCAAATAAACAGAAAAATTATTTCGTTAACGAATAAAGAAGATTGTTTTGCTTGTGAACAAGTGGATCCTAAAAAATTTAATTCTTCAGACAATTTCAGTTGGTGCGTCCCTGAAACGGGCGTCATTAATCTGGGCATCTTCTAAATTCATACAAAGAAAGACGCGTAACGCACGAATTCGTATTAGTTAGCGTCACGGGAGGAAGGAGCACCTACTCCTCCCGAACCGTTCCCAGCCTCGAGGAGGGCTAATATTTTCTTTTAACACGTGTCAAATTTGCTCGCTCTGCCGAAGATTTTGTTGGAAGTAAACGATGCGACGCGATTTATTATTGTCTGGTTTTAACGAGCCAGTTAAAAAGATTAATTATTTCCTGAAAACCTGAATTGCCGGCGATAATTATATGTTGTTTTCTCTTGTCGTAGGTGAGTGAGTCTCGTTCTGCTCGAGGACGAGCAGGTATGCGCCCATGAACTAACTCGACGAGGATCAAGTTTAATGGATTCGGAGGACAAAAATAGGTACATACTTTTTGAGTTCTTTTTTAAAGACGTTTCGGTTTTACTATCGAACTTTTTGTAACGTTGGGAAGTTGGGAAACGTCCTGTAATACCTATAAGGAATGCTAAAGTGATTTTCAACTTAATGAAGAATTTTCTAATTATATGGCTTGTTGCTATTGATAATTTGCCAATTTGCTTTCCTTGCGTATATTAGTTTCAAATTTTTACTCTTTTGATGGAAAATATATATAAAATGAAAGAATACTAGTTGCATAGTAGTTTCCCCAACGTCTAAGGCTCATCTGACTTTCCTCTTCTGGGTTTCTTTTCTCCCTCCCTACAGGGTTATTTAATTTTCTTTTCTTTCGTCTGATTTCTAGACATTTTAGCATTGCATCTTCTATTGATATTTCTAGCAATGTTGCTTTGGAGTGTGTACCATTAGCTATCATATCACCATCTCTTCTTAGGCCGCTGTTTTTCCATTATTCTGTGTTCTTCTTTTTATCAAGTTTAGAGTTTTGTAATATCTTCTGACTTGGATGGGTTTAGTACTATTCTTCACCTATTTTGCATGGTTTGTCTCGTCCTTCCACTGATGAACTTATATCAAAGTAATGCAGCAGCACCTTTTGTACCTTTGGCACATTTTGACCAATATTTATCGAACTTGTTGTTTGATCCTTAGTTTCATTTTATGTGAAATTAATATTTTATTTCCATATTCAAAATTGACTTCCTTGGTTTCAATACTTGTCAACTTTATGCTTTCTCAATTGTACGTTTTGGATGGATTTATTGCCAATCTTCATTCATTCTTCATCTGTTTTGTGGAGCTTCCACTGGTGAACCTGGTCATTTGTAATGGCAGTAGCTCCTGTCGTAATTTGGGCATATTTTGACCAATTGGGCTTATTGTTACATTTGAGCTGCACTTGTATCTAATAATAAATCAATATTTTGAAAGAGGCTATCGTTTTAAGACAGATGTTTGGATAGTTTGGAAGTGAGAATACTTCACCTGAAAAATGTTCACTGTATAAAAATAGGGAGTTTGCTTCACAACTTTTAAAACGATATACTTTTTAACTCCTTCGTGAGAAGTATGAAATAATTAAGTCTTTATTAACAAAAAAATAATAGAAGTATTTTTTAACAATTTTTACACATATGTTCTAAATGATTTCTTTTAAATAAATGAAATTAAATTAAATTAAATGTTTGAAAAGTTATGTCTGTGCAAGTTGTCACAATTCATAAATAAAAATAGAGGTTACAAAGAAGACCTCTAAGTAATACACGTGTGTTAAAGACTTCAAATAGCTTCTTACCTGGGCGTGTCAACATGTTCAAGTTAGGCAGACATCTTCTGTCCGCGTTGGAGACACAAAGAAATTTATTTTTGTTCGGTGTAAATATACTTTAACTTTATTTACCTTTGTGGTTCTTTGGGTGAGTCAGATTTAGTTCTGAAAATACGATCAGGTGACGGTACGCAAGGAGAAGAACGAACGGAAAACGAGAGGGCGTCTTCATTTAAAAGTCCCCGAACAATTACATTAAAAATTCTAACCCTTTCGTATTTATAAGCGAAGGGGGGGAGGAAATTTTATTTTACGTTCCGACATATCAAGACGCCAGGTCTGAATTTTATCAAGTGACTTATTTGAAATTCAATTTATTTTATGACAAGGAGATGGTTCGATTTAGAGCCCCCGTCTTTGTTCATTTCGTATTTCAACATTTATATCTCCATGTTTACATTCCCATTTATCTTCTGTTTGTTTTTTAGGTATTCGTCTGCGATTAATAAAACTTTCCTCCGGGCGTATAAACGCCGCCGTTCCGGAGATTTACGAAAATTAATTCGTCTTTTTTGTATGAAGATGTAAAGATAACACCTTATTCAAAAGTAATTCCGTAAGAAGTTTAAAATTAGGAGTAATTAAAAGTTGTTCATCTTCTTGCGTACAATTCGACGATTAATTCATTATCATGATTGGCGATTAGAATCTCAATTTATAAAATACACAGAGTTATAATTAGTAATTAGGAGGCTCCACGGCTGCGTGTATTTTATAACGTTGATGCATTTTAATCAGCAGACACGAAAATCCGATTAAAAGAGGAAGCGCTGTTATATTAACCTCTAAGTGTCTCGCACTTTGCATATTTCAAGATTGCCAACTTCCTGCGACTGTTTGACTTGGTAGGTAAACGCCTCGCAATTTTATAACTTATTCCTACCCAGACAAACAAGGTGTATCTAGAGATTTGCATTAATTTTATGTGATCATAAATGTAGCTTATGGAAGCGGGCCACGCAGATTGACTTCGTTCCCTGAGTATTTTCTCCGGAGCGTCTGCTCCGAGTGTCTGGTAATCAAAAAGGTAAATCAAAGCGGTGCAGCTTTGAAGTTAAACTAGAACAGGTTTTGTTTATTCATTCAGCTTTTTATCCTACCTTATTCCTAAATAAATTGAATTTACAGTTCCCTTTGTTATTTACGGGACTGACTTTCTACTAACAAACACCCAAGCTTAAATTCAATTACCGATATCTTTTCCGTCCTCCATACACGTAAGAAATCTTCCTTTTTAATTTATAACTTCACGAAAAGTAAACTTTGTTAGAATCTTAACCACACGGTGATATACACCTCAACATTTCTATTTAGTTATCAAAAATCATAATTGATTTAAACATTAAAACTCAATTTTGTTAAATACCGAGAAAATGAAGAGGTTTATTAAAAGTGACATTAAAGGAAAATAGACACAAAATTAAATTAATAAATAAATTGCAATTTTTTTTAGAGAATTTATAGTTTATACGGGGTGATGCAACCTGAACCTTAGAAGTAAGTTCTCAATGCCTAAAGAAGAAAATAGTGTTATATTAATCCAGCTAGTTATTGACTTCTATTTAATTCATATTTACAAAATCCGTTTTAGAATATGCTTCAGCTAAAGATACTTTACAAAAAGCATCTGAATATGGAGTAAGAGCATAAGAAACCAATAGGAGGGACAAAAATATTCAAATGTTTTGATAATTTCTTCTGGACATTCAATAAAGAGCTCATCTCCCTTTAGGTCTGTTCCAACAACAGGTTCTGACTAATTCGAAACCGTTAGAATCAATTGCCCACCGAAATAATAATTGGTTTTGACAACTTCATCAAGTGTACAGCTTTGACGAGTGCATGCTTTTGACAGTTTCGAAACAGTCAGGAACTGCTGCTGAAACAGACCCAATTTGCATATCGCATTTCTTTGGCACTCCAGTCAATAACTTGATTTGTATGATTTCTGGCTAACAAAAGCCATTTCTAGCCATTTTCTTCCTTTTCTCATATTTCTTCTCCGAGTAAGGTATCTGTGTTAGCTGGAAAGTGAAAGGCTTCAGAAGTTTTCAATTTAAAGGAATTTTTATGAGAATGTTGCAAATTGTAAGAAATTTTTAGTAAATTGATTTACCTTCCTTAGGCCCAGTTTTTCAATTGATTGGTAAAGTGATTGTTACTTGCCAATGGGATAAATTTAACCTCTTTGGTAAAGTGCTCGTTAAACAAAATGTCTTTCAATCTATAAGTTTCTGCTTGTACTTAACAACCAAAATTTCCAATAAGTGCTAAAAAGTTCTGAACAGCATTTTTGGAAAGTCGAAATCTGTGAATAAATTCCATATCGTTCCAGTAATTCATGTGATCTGGCCGTTGACGAATTACATGTTCTCTTCTATTCAGGCCCATAGCGTTTGCTAAATCATATATGTATGTATATCATCGTCCGAATAAGACTCGTCAGAAAATATATTTACATTTCCCACGTTATTCATTTTCAATTTTTAAATCAAACACAAAGAAGTAGAATTGTACAGGCACTTGCGCACATTTATGTATCCCCTCTACTTGTTTACCGCTAGCAAACAAATTTACCAACTGTTAGTTTACCTCCTTGTTAAAAGGAATTTATGTGATTGTTAAGACTACCAGTAGATTGATAAACCCATTTTCTGTGCTAACAATCGAATAACGCTAACAGTCACTTTAACAATCGATTGAAAAACCGAGCCTTAGAGTATTTGATTATGCTTGCGCAGGAGATGGAAGTACTTGGAAAAAACAAAAAAAAATGTTATACATATGTTTACTGGTGTCAAAAAGTTTAACTTTCACTGTAATGCTATATTACAAATACTTAGGCTGCGTTGTATAAAAGGTTTAAACCGGGATTAAAGTTAATACTAAGTTAGAATGTGGCACACAAAATGCTGTATGTCATTAAGGCTGGGTTTCTCAGTTCTAGTTTAACTTTAAACTCCTGTTTATTCCCATGGTAGCGATTATAAACACAATTGTTGCTATGGAAATAAACAGGAGTTTAAAGTTAAACTGGGACTGAGAAACCCAGCCTAAGTGTGACATTCTAACTTAGGATTAAAGTTACTCGTGGCTTAAACCTTTTATACAACGCAGCCTTACTATTTAATGTTTGGTCACGAACGATTTATTTATCTTTCCTCTACTTTTGCTGGTGTTCTTAGTTTTGTCGTCTTCTTGCTTTATTTAATGCATAATACATTTCTTTATCGTCTTTAGTTTGCTGTTTAAGTGTGAGTCTGTTTTCCCATTCATAGGGATCAAGCTTCCTACTCATAGGTGCTCAAAAGATGTCACTTTTTCCTCTACAGTCTTCTTTTTGATTCATGATCAAGATTTTACTTTTTTCGATTATCACTTTGTAGTAGTATTTCGGGCTATATATCAAATATTTTTAATCTTTCTTTATATTTTTTCTGTTATGATGTTATGAGAACTATATCGGCATATATGTAACTAGAAATCTACTTATTTATCCTGTCCTAGTTTTATAAAATTTTGTCTTTTATTTTACAGTTTCTATTGGTAAATTTCTTGTTATCAACAAGAATAATAATAATAATCTTTACTGGTCATCCTACAAATTATTTAACTTAATATAGCAACATTATACAGGGCGTCTCAGAAAAACTGTTCCTAACTTTCAGAAGTATTGCAGTGCATGTAATTAAGCAAGTGTTACTAATAAAGTTGTAGCCGGAAATGTTTCCTCGTCAAGTTAAAACGAAATAAGGAAAGTGAGGACTACAAAAAATCTGAATGCATTATTTCTTAAATTCATTTCAATTTATTAAGAAAACTTAAAAATTATCAGAAATCTTCAAAATTAAGGCTACCATTCTGGATGCATAAGTTATGACAACGTATGACTAAACGACAAATTCTTCGAAATATCTGAGGACGAATACGAATGGTATCAAAAGCAAGATTAATTTGAACTACTAATTTCTTTTCTGTGTGGACGGGCGTTGCATAGATGTTCGATTTAATATGACTCTAAATGCAAAAATGAATTGGAGTCATATCTCGCGATCGTGCAGGCCAATCCAGCGATTATCCTTTTAAAGTAGTCCTATTCCTTAGCGTGCGCGATCGCGAGATATGATTCCAATTCATTTTTGCATTTGGTGTCATATTAAATCGATCATCTATGCAATAATACCTGCCAACACAGAAGATGAACTAGTGGGTCAAATTTTTCTTGCTTCTGATACCATTTGTGATCATCCTCAGATATTTCGAAGAATTCGTCGTTCAATCATATGTCGTCATAACTTATGCATTCAAAATGTTGGCATTAATTTGGAATATTTCTTATAATTTTCCAAGTTTTCAGAATAAATTAAAATGAATTAAAATTGTGTAACTACTTGAAATAAATAGAAAAGTTACTTCTTACATCGAGATTGTTTCTTGTCTTCATTTTCTTTATTTCGTTTAAACTTAACACATTTTCGGCCACAACTTTATTAGTAAAAGTTGTTTAATTACATGCCCTCTACTACTTCTGAAAGTTAGGAACAGTTTTCCTGAGACAACCTGTATAATTCAAATAATGTGACTAAAGGATTCTGAATCAGGAATTTCTGAGTGCCTCTGAATGACCTTACGGTCGTTTTAGACTATCCTATTTCTTGGACGATGGACTGCCATGACTGCAGATATGGTTTGGAGATAGAACAAGTTTAATTTTTTTTTCCACCATATTAAGTCCCTGTCACATCATTAGTCAGTTTAATCAAACTGGACTGACAAACTACATCAATGACGTCAGGACTTATCAAATTCGTTATTTCGTCAAACTGCGCTATCACACTAGCACTAGAAACTTGACCAAACTTTGAGGTTAAATTTTTTTTTGGAAATCGTCATTTTAAAAAAGTTACGCAAAAATGGATAGAAAAAAAGCAGTGGCAGTGTTAGCCTTATAGGTTAGGTTAGACGTTAGACTTCCGTTTCGCGCCTCTTCCTGTGTGTTTAAAGCTACCAATCATAAGGCAAGTTTGATCAAACTGACTGATGGATATAGAGGCACCCCTAAAATTTAGAAAATTTGCTCAAACAGCTTCCATGACGTCATGTGATGTCATTAGTTTAGTTTGTCAGTGCAGTTTGATCAAACTGACTAATGATGTGACAGGAGCTTTATACCCCAAGCTCAGAGCTTGTCGGGGAGGCTGCCACCGACTTAGATGTTCATTTCTTCTTCGGCATTCACCTTACAAACTGGAGAAACGCAGAAAACCCAGTTGAGACAGTTATTGATTCAATTTAATTTTTAATTTACTATGGCTGGGTTTCTCAGTCCTAGTTTAATTTTAAACTCGTGTTTATTTCCATAGGAACAATTATTTTTATAATTGCTACCATGGGAATAAACAGGAGTTTAAAGTTAAGCTAGGACTGAGAAACCCAGCCTAAGAGATTTAAATTGTTTTAAATTGAACCAAATATTGTGCACCCTGTTTTTATACCTTCCCCTTTGAAAATTCGTGATGTCTCTAATTTATTTGTAGGTACCATTTATCTTTTGTTACTTTAACTTTATTTGATTAGGCGAATTACTTTCTTGATATTTATATATTTTCTAGTACTTTCCAGATACTGAAATTAATTATTGTGTAAGAAACCGGTTTTCTGTACACAGATTTGTCAGCGCGGCGAGGTGACTCAGGAGCACTTGCATTCGTCTTTGGAACACGTGTGCTCTCAGTTGCAACCTGGTTTAACCTGCGGATTTTGATCGTAATTAATTGAAGTTTTTTGGTGTAATAACTAAATAAAAGTCGACTATTGTCAGTACGAGAAAGGCCGTTAACACATCGACATGTAATCAAGTTCTGTTTCTCTCTCTGTATCCGGTGCCATGGTTTGGTGAGCAAAAATTTATTTCATTGTCAATTAGATATTTTAGTAACTAAACAACTGCTTTATTTTGATGTACAGAATGCCATTTCTTCTCTTTATAAAATTATTTTGAAATTGTTTTTTTTTATGATGATTATTTTGAATAAATTAATCTTTTCTTTGAATTTTATATTTGTCGAAGTTGCGCCTCTTCTGCTTTTTTTGTATTTCTTTCTTTTATATTTTGTTTTTAGAATGAAACATATAAACCCACAGGTAATAACAAAAGAGTTATAATAAATGCAGCTTTTTTGTATTACTTTATATCTTACATTAATGAATTTTTTTTTTGTCAAGTGACATCACGTTCTAAGGGTTTAGTATCGAATTGTAACAATTTTAATTTTTGATTCTTAAACTACTGTTTAAATTGTAAAGGGTTCTCCATGGTGTTAGTGATTATATAAAATTTATTTAATTGTTGAAGTATTTGCCTCATCACTAAAATGACAATAGTTGGAAGCAGATGACTAGTTTCGGATTACATCTATTACCAAATCTAAACGTTAATACGCCACAGCGAGGGCAAGCATCTTAAGTATTGTTTAAATTTGAAATGTTCAATCAAAAATGGACGAACACATTATTCATAAATGTGTAAAGCATGATTAAGTCTTAAACCTAAAAAAAAAGATAAGAAATCGGCCAACATAGAAATCCATCAATCTTCTTTTTCTATTAAGTTTTTGAATTGTGTCTCAGGTGTTTGATCAACGTATCGGTAAAACTGAACGTGATTGCGTCCGCATTGTATTGCGCCTCTTTTCAGAGGCGGCTTCTTTATTTTATTAAAAGGGAGAGAGAGAACGAGATTTACGTATCACCTGAATAAACCCGGGGAGTGAAACGGAAAGGTGTTAGCAGAAGTACAAATTACAGGATTGTTACGTAGGTGACCGCTTTAATCAAGGCAGGTATTGTGGAGAGCCGGAGCTTTCGGCTGGACGCTTTGAACTTCTTGTTTTCATTCCAAACTCCACACATTTGAAACAATTGACTATTGTCCGAAACTCCGGCGGTGCGGGGGCTTTTGTTAAAATTGCTGCGCACCTTTGAAAGCATCCGGAATTATTCAGATTTGCGGTAGCAAATTAAAATAATTCTGTTTTCGATGAAGCGGTTGCTTAATAAATAAATAATTAATGGAGGGCTTAGGGAATGTTTGAATTGGAAATGTTTTTTTTTTTTTGGGGGGCCATGTGCAGATGCGCATGTGGTTTCTATCTTGCGAAATGTAACTGAATTACACGGGCTATAAAGAATTTTAACTGAATCCGAATGTTTAAAAAGTCTATGTCTTCCACCTGTTCTCGCTGTAAACGTAGCATACATTTCCTGATATTGCTCCCTTGAGCTACTTTTACCTCAGACGATTTCGATTCCAAGAATTTATGTTGCGGTTAAATAGCTTACATGATATTCGATTTATTCGACGTCAGTATATTTATTGCTTTATTCACAAAAACTAGTTGTTTATTCCCGGTGCTTTTTTAGCGTTATAAGTCATGTCGCTCGGAGAGATCCGTATAAATTACACAATCTTAACCTTTTTAAAGTCGCGGAGGAAAAAAATTTGTTTTTTTTTACGTTCCAATTTAGTTACGACATGCTTTTTTACTTTATGTTTATTACGTTATACTAAAATTTCACTGTCAGAGCAATAAAATTTTCAAAACAGATTTCACAGTGGTATTTATTTTTCTTGAATAAAATTGAGGTATTTCTTAAGTTTTTACATACACTAATACCGAGCGGAGTTAACTACGTACGAATAAATAAATCTCAGTGCCTCGCTAAAGAGTAATGTTACTATCTTAATATTTTAAAATAATATACTTCTGAGATACTCGGAATTTTTTATTTCACTTAAGCCTCAAGTACACGGGGCGAGTTTACAAGCTACAAGCCGGCTTGTAAAAGCCGGCGAATCGGCGAGTGCGCTAGTAATCGAGTACACACAAAATCTCCCACTTGCTCAATAGCCAACTAGCTGGCGTGTGGAAACCAATGCTACTAGCCACTTGTGCACAAGCTACTGTGAGTACACGTGGCTAGTTTGCAAGCTAGCTCGCTCAAAAGCCGGCGAGTGGCGTGTAAAGTCGCCGGCAGTTCAACTTTTTCCAGAGCGTTTTTACAAGCGGCTAACGGAGCGAGTGCATCGAGTACACTGGACTAGTTTACGAGCTGCTTGTGAAAAAGCCGGCTTGTAGCTTGTAAACTCGCCCCGTGTACTTGAGGCTTTAGAAATCTTCAACGAACTCAAAAATACAAAAGAATGTACAACCGCAATCAAACATAATGTCATAAAGATCACTATTGCTTACCTTATCTTGAGCTTGAAGATGACTGACCGGGGGATTGACATTACGTTTAGTTTCAGTTGTACATAGATGCATTATGTAACACTGCATAAGCTTCTCCTCTCCATTCAATAGTTTCAAAATTTGAATCGTATAGTCTTCTTTGTTTCTCTTATTGGAGATATAATAATCTTCTTTAATATATTCAAAATATAGAAATGATTTGTGGGTTCACTTGTCACAAAAGTTTCAGTTGCCAACGTTTGTTGAAAAGTGAATTTTATCACAACGTGCACTGTAACAATTCATCACGATTTCGAAACGGCGAGGCTCCAACCTCGCTTCTAAACACCTCATTAAAATTCTTCACCAATTAATGTCAATAGGATAGGTCGCAATAGTCATCTTACACCTGTTCTACACACCCATTCTGATTTTTTTCTCCCGTTCCGTTTAGTTTCCGAATTATAAAGCGGAGTATTTTCAATGTTGTGTTTGACAGGTTATTAGTTAAATTATTTTTTTCCGGCCTCGCTCGAGTACCTGTTCCCGTAATGATAGCCGTACATCAAACATTTCTAAATTTAAACGAAAACTCTTACGAAATTAACTCGTCTAAGCGCGCTTGACTTTTTGCCGTTTTATTTTCGGGGCTACATGTGTAGAACACGGCGTTTCCGAGTATTTAATAAAATCCGTCCGTCTTTCATCTGCGCGCAAAACGCACATATTCCACCGGCAATTATTCATGCGAGCCCTGGACATAGCAGACAAACTAGGCATAATATTTCTTAAAGCAGTGATTAAGACGGTGCGTCCGCTGGAGGTGTGATTGATCGCGTTGCCAACCTTGCAGGAAATGACGTGATCCTAAGTTTCCGGCAAACGGTCGTATTCTGGACTTTGCCGCAATAATTTGTCTGGAGCACCTCGGTGTATTAACCTGTAATCAAATTAGGGTTATAATTTATGGCGTAAAATATGCAGGGATGAATAACTCACCCTCCGCCAAGAAAATATGTATTTGTTACACTGACAAATTTCTTGGAAATGTTCCATCTTCTAATTTTAATTAAATTTAATTTTTGTTTTATTAGTCGCACGAACGAAGGTACACACATCCAGCGAAGTGGACAACTTCAAACCACCATATTCCAGTCGTTTCTTTAGAACATACAAGCCCCATAGCTCACAATTTTTCATCAAAGAATGCCTAGTCAAAATACCAGATTTAAAAAATGTGACAAAGGCTTTCATTAAGAACTAAGTTCGATTTCGTTACGGCGTCTGCTCACGGGTCTCATCAGATAAGAATGACAGGTCTGCGTAGGTTAAACTGACCGGAAAATTTCAGGCACACTAATGATTTACAGTCTAGTTTAATTAAAATGCGGAAGTCGAAGGAACGGATTTAGCTTGAGTTTAGTTTAACATAAACGCCGGGGAATTCATCATCCATCAAATAATTAGCGGCGATAAGGTTTTTCCTTATTGACTGAATCCTCTCTAATTGAACCCAATATAGAAGAACTGAGTCATCACACCAACGAATTTCTAGATAAGCATTTCAACGATCAACCCGAAAACAAAAATTAGTTGAGTACTTTGCATCGTAACTCTTCAGATAAATGTAAGATTTATTATACATAGCCAGTTATAAAAAAATATTCTTATAGTAAGTGTTAGTCAAAATAGGGATCGGATGTCCGTGAATGATGTGGCAAAGGAAGACAGACAGAGGTGAGTTAAAGAACTAATTGAAAGAGCCATCGATGAAGCACATGAAGAACCTTTAAGGCAAGACAGAGTTGTCCCTTCTGACCCTATGAAGGAGTTTCAATTTCTGTCACAAAAGTTGCTACCTACCTGAAGGACAGCAAATTGTCAGAGGGCAATTTAAGATCTCCAAGACAGCCGGCTAACTTTTAGAGAAAAGGTATGGGTCGTACGTAACCCTAAAAGGAAAGGGATAATAAAATAAATAAATAAAAATCACCAGCTGAGCACACTTCTTTTTATTTGACGCTGCTCAAAAATTCAAACACAATAAACAGAAATAAATTGCACGACCCAAACGGGGGGTCTCAATGACTTGCGTAAAAGAAAGAATGTAAACGGTATAACCGAGAAACAGATCTGCCTTTCGTTTACAGAAAAATGCAAAAGTAAATACTCAAAATTATTCCATTAAAATTACATTAACGCCATGCAGCGTTTAATACAACTCAAAACAAACTATAAAACAAAATATTTCCGACCTTGTAAACAAATCCACGCTTGGACATTCAGCTGTCAAGGGGAGGTTGGAAAAACCAATCGAGAAACAATCCGGCGGAGGAGGCCGGTGCTGCGAATTACGTCACTACGCAAAACAGCGTCGCGGTGTCACGTCACGATCTCTCCTGTTGGATCGTATCGTCTACGATCGAGTCCAACTTCAACTTTAACAGCTAAGGCTCCGCTTACAGCTTTTCCACATAAGGGTCGATCTCATATGGCGTTACAAAGAAATGTAGTCAGAAAGGGGGGGTACGACTACCACTACAAGCCTAAATAGTAAAAGGAAGGCGTGTTACAGTCCGAAATACGCACAAAGGTGCCAATGAAACCCTATCTCTCGCAGCACAGGCTTAGAAAAGCTAATAAGAAATCTTGTGTCGCTTAACGTGCACCTAAGCAGATCTAAAAGTAAATAAATTCCGTTTCAGGCTTGGATCAATGGAATCAACATGATCAAGGCACAAAATCGTGGGCATTACAATAACAATAGTTGTGCACGTTAAGACACCCTCAACAACAATGAATGCGCGCTCTGACCAACTATCTTCAGACGGGGGTTGTAACGAGATGGCTTCTGTTTTAACTGGGCGAAAGAGTGAAATAGAGTATTACCCTGAGGCGTAGGTAGTGGATTGTGTTTTCTGATGCAATATGATAAAACGTGACGAACAGCACGTAGGCCCAAAACTAACCTTTCAGTTCCCACGCAAATACAGGGTGACTGGCAATACTGAAAATAATTTAAATGAATTTTTCACCCGTAACAAAGTATTTCTGTGTGTAATTGCTGTTGGCCGATGACATTTCGTGCATTTTGGGAATGTGGAGCGTGCGGGACCAGCCCAATCTTGATCGTGTCTATGGAAGTATTTATTTCAGCCTCGCTCTTGTCCAGTGTAACGCTGGCTTCCGGTATGTTTCCCGCGTTTGGTCTTAGCTTAGTCTTGATTGGGAAAGAGTTGCCCGAGAACTTTCCTCTCCATCAGTGCTGGCATCCATACCTCTGATGTGGATGGTCTTTGGTCTACTTTCCTTATCGCACCAGGTTCGACTTCAGTGACTAAGGTTTTGGACTTTTCCAGTACCTACCAAAAAAGATAAGGCTGGATGGCGTTCTCTAATAATCAAAAGTGTATCCATACTAGATCTGCAGAGGTCGAGATTCTCCTTAATCATCGAAATTATTGAGCGTTAGGCTTTGGAAATTTGCCCAAGGATTCTAATCCAAACTTCAAAATTATTTAAACTTCATTGAAATAAGTTTCAATAGGAGTACCTTATCATTACTTTTGCGAATCAGAAGAAAGGTCCTGATAATCTCTAAACTTAAGAAGATTTTTGAACGAGGGGGTTTTTAAATCCTTTAAATGTTGTTTTTGTAAAATTATTTCCACAAGTTTCAAATCCAACTTAAAAAATCAAGTTTTAGAAATAAAGTTCCTGGTACGCTGGGATTAAATATGAAAGACCTAACTACGTAAGAGGTAGCAAACTGGATGCTGATCATCACCAGCAGGTCCAGCTAAGCTCGGTGAAGAGGGGACCTTCCAGCTGTTTCCATCGCATCGAAATAAAATTCCCATACTGAGGGAATAAACCAAAACTGTCGAAGTCTTATAGGGATGTCTAATTAATTTTCATTCAGTGTGCCTTGGAGGCATATAATTTACTTTTTTTACTTCAACCATTCCAAAAACGATCATGATTGTGCATCATTAATCGACAGGTAAAGGTGTGACAGTTTTCAAGCAAAGGCAGATGCTCTGCTCCATTCAGAGTGCTTACTTTATCGCCAAATTTTAGGAAAACCGAAAGTTATGCTTTGTGTGCTTACAAATTACCTTAAGAAAAATGCCCCCCAGAAACAAACAGACGTCGTCAAAGAAAAGGATCTTCATGGAACAGAGAGAAAAACCCTTGCTAGTAACAATACTCGTTATAGGAATTTCTTTTCACATTATCTGACAAGGTCTTCAGGTTTTTTAAGCAATGTCATGCATCTTTATATCACGCAGTGTCACTAGTAAGTTTACATGAGCATAGCAATAATAAAGAGGGTTGCCTACTCGTGTCATTTCCAAGTGATAAGGTACCTATTGGGATGCCAATTTAATTTTAAATCAAGGTATGATTTGGAAGAAACATTGATAGGGCAAAAATGTGTCTTTCGAGACTGTTTCTTGGCAAATCTAAATCGTACAAGTTCTTGCATTTTTCAAAGGAAACCACATTTTGTTACCTTTTTATATCTTATACTTTCCAAAAGTGTCAAAAATTTCGTTTGAATTTCATGAATTTATTGATTTTAAGTTCTGGGAAATAATGTTTAAGGAGTCATGCCTTTGTAATGTTCGAGTTTTCTAAATTTACTTAAGCATTTACACCTCGTTCGTTTCTATTTTCAGTTACCCATAGCATCGGCCCCAATAAACTGGAAATTTAAGATTCGTTAAGCATAAAAATGAGTAGGTCCACCTGTCCCCTTCACGTCACCGCAAGTCATTTCGGCGCGTAAAGAATGTGTTCGTTCCACATAAAATTAATTTTGACTCTTCTGTGGTTTTCAACATTCTTTCAGTTTCGTTTCAGTAATTTTAGAAAACTTGAAAAGGCGCTCGATCATGTCCCCCGTCAGTCAGTCAATAAACCGGCTTTGAAGTTGTAGTATTTTTATAATTACGTAGTTTAGGTGTGCGCCTGTATACAAATACACGCGTAAGTTGCGAAACAGAACAAATATTAATTCAGACTCGCGAGACTTAAGAATTTGTTCCCGTAACTCGATAAACACTAACAAATACAAGTTGTAAGTCAAAGCAGGAACAAGCAGTGTATGCTCAACAAACTCCTGCCGGGAAAACACGAAAATGAAGAGAATAAATTAACATAAAGTCTCAGACGTTTCCTCTGCCTTTTCCGAGTTCATTCTGAACACACGGATACAGAATAAACACGGCGGTACACACCTACATCATGTAAATACTCTAGTTGCTCCAATCTACATCTTAATTGGTTGTCATGTTTATTGCCGAGTTTAAAGTTGGCTTTACAATGAAGCTCTGCGTTTTATGTTCTTCGTTTTATGCTGCGCGTTCTATTCTCGTAGAACAACGGGACAGGTAAAAACGAGGGATCAGCAATTTATAAATAAAACAGAACGTGAATGGCGTTTTTGTTTCGTTCGTGAAAGACGAGCTTTTTTTTTATTGCACCATTTGTTTGAATACTTATTTATTTGAAAGCTCGCTTAAATAAAGAAAAGTTAATTTTTCAATGGAGACTTTATCAGAATTGCCTGACATTCAATTTTCATGTCATATTTTCAGCTACGATAAAAGAAATTACCACAGACTTTCGTCACGCCTCGGTTCTCCACCACTCACCTGAGTGTGCGAGCAGCATTATTTGCTTTATTCAATTTTAAGTTTAAGGTGTAGATAGGAATTAATAGAGAGAACATTTCCAAAACCACATAATTACTATAGGAATAATCCACTGGCAATTAATCAATTAATTAAGTCTGAAGGGTGGTGGTGGTGGTAGTGGAAGCCCTTCATCCACAGAGTATAAACTTTTCGCTTTCTTCTTCTTGCCGGCTGGGGATCGCTGCGCGAATTTATGGCGACGTTGTACATCTTGTAAAGGTAATTTAAATCTGTGTTTTAATTAAGTAATAACATTACATCTCGCAATACCACTTGTTGTGCGCTTCATTAGTTGGCTCTTCCCCGCTGATACAATGCTGTTGCATATGCATAAAGTGTGCACCGTGTCGCCGCTCTCTATCGGAAATTATAATGCAATCCGGATTAATTTTGTTTCCAACTTGCGGCGGGATTCCGAATTAAGTATTCCCGACTTAATAATTAGTTGCATTGAACTTCGAGGAGGAATGGTGGAGTTGGGTTACAGGCAAGAAAGTTGCTTGCGAAATTTTTAAATAAAGACGTCACACCTTGCATCGAGTATTTTTTATTTCATCAAAAAATTTATAATTTTACATTTACAACTGGTCATTACTTACATGATGTATCTCATCATCCATCAGTCTATCAATACGTCAAGTTTACTGTTTCTTAGTGATTGTTTCAAAATCTAAATCATTTATTTTTACTTGTATCTTCTCTCATCTTGTGTGCACACGAATGACATACCTAGGTAGACAAATATTCCTGTTTCACTGAATTGTAACAATTTTTAATGTGAAAAGTAAGAAGTGCGTTTGTTATCTCACTTAAAAATAACAACTATTAAAGCGTCTGAAACAATAGCGGCGTTTGAAGTAGAACAAGAGGTGAAAACACACAGAGGAGCTAAAATCACTAAAAGACAATGTTGTTACAACTGTCTGCCATCTGATAAATTAGGGATTTAAATTCCAAATTAACTTGTAATGTAAACAATTGTATAAATCCGGGAAACAAAGAGCAAGAAGAATCTAAATGAGGAGGAAGGTATCACCGCGAGGAATTATATTCGAGATTATACATCAAGGAGACAGCACACTTACTTATTCCAACTACCTTGCTTTATAAAGATAACCATAATAATTAAATCCCCCTCTCTCTTAACGTCAAGTCTGCTCGAACTTTCCGAGCGTATTCCGCCAAATCCACATGAAGACTGCCTACCTATATGACAATGACGCGACTCATCCGTAATATCATGTAAGATTTTAGCGTCCCGGAGTAATCCCACTCGCGTATATATCTTGAATTGCGAGTTCTGTTGATCCTTTCGCATCTCGCGCATCTTGTTTAAATTATCTCTCTGGAAATTAAACATGTCTCTTGCGGCTAATTTTATGATTAACGTATTTATCAACAAAATGGAAATCATTTTGAAAACGTACACGCAAACCTAGCGCAATTAATTTTGTATCTTTCTCTGGATATGTCCTGGCACCAGCTGCACTAATCCTCAGATTATCTAACTATGTATAAATAAAATAACACCAATATCCTCATCTCAATGGGCTTAAGAAATTTAACTATATTAATCAGATTCTAGGCATCCTTTTCCAATACCTAATCACTTTATTCCATGTACCTAGGTGTTCTTTCCATATTTTTGGAGATAAGCCTTATGAACGAAGTGTAAGTACATCAACAATTTACGAGGGTGGAGTAAAAAGTTCTAGGCCTGACGGTCAGCGTATCAAATAGGGTTTATTTTCTGAAGCTAAAATCTGTTATCAAATGGTCTGCCAACTGTCATTCATGAATACACATTCAACAAGTTTCTATCCAAGTTTGAAGTAAACAAGTGATTGCTAACAGTTGACCAAATACGCCAAAGACTGAACATTTCGAAGCAGTGTTTGGAACGTTTCCAACGTAATCCCTCTGAATTTTATCCATCGATTCATAAACTGTCGATGAAAACTGGATCAATCCCTTCGTGCTCGAGACAAGACAAAAGTCTAGATAATGGGTAGAAGCTGGTTCAAGTGCTCTGAAGAAGGCAAAAACAGTTCCGTTGGCTCCTGTTTTCTGAGATGCACATAGTATAGACTACTTTGAGAAAAATAGAGAGAGCTTGTGGAACAAGTGGCTATTAAGATACGTTACAGTAAATAAGCCAAGCGATAAAAACCCTGAGCAAGCGAGAACTTCACCAACGCAAGTAGCGGAGCCGGTTCAAAAACATCTCGCAATACCTTGAGGGTAGGCAACTTAAGTCACTCCAGTGATCAAAATTAGTGGAACCAAAAGGAAAACTCGCAAATTACAAAAGGGGCTCGAGTTTTGAAAATGTAATCAATACGGTTCCGCGTGGAGAGAAGATTCAAAAAATTAATTGATATTCACCGAGTCATTTTCGCGAACGGTTGCGTTTCCATTTTTCACGTTCATGTAATTTTTATAAATTGTTCGCCGAATCCTTTTCGTGAACAGAAATACCTGCCCTTATTTTATTTTTGTATCTTTGTTCAAGATTAAAAAGTATTCCAATTTAAATATTCCTGGTGTGGGTGATGTGATAGTACACGAAAAGAAGACCTTTCGCCTAGAGCCGCTTAGAGAAAGAGAAAAGCCTAGTGACTTCTTTTTGTTTTCCAATTTGAAAAAATAGTTGGTTGGAAAGAAATTTGGCTCGAACGAGCAGGGTAATGTCTAAAACTGATGTCTATTTTGAGGGCCTCGTGCAATCTTACTATACGGAGAAGAAGAAGCTTGAGTAAACCACTGGACATTAGAGTTGGATGGGGACTATATTGAGAAATACCTATATATTTAATTTGGAATTGAAATTATGCTTTCTTGGTCAAATTCCTTCGTTTTCTTTGGTCTTTTTCGAGATTAAGCACCAACCGAACAGCTGTACTAAAGAAACATGATAAAAATGTGAGAATTTTAACGATTTTAATATTTATAAAAAATTTAAAAATAATTTTGGTCTTCGAAGTAAGTCATAGGGCATCTTTTCTTATTGACCATTTTGCTGTGGTGGATGGAGACAGTGATTTCAAAAACTGAATACTAGAAATTCATCTTTGTTGGATTATAATCGATTTAGACCTGTGATTCAAAAAAAGTTTCATCAAGGTATGCTATGATAAATAAAGACAGATATAACGGGCATGTCACCAAATGTCGGTGACTTTTCTTCGTTAATCTGTCAGTTCTGTTAGATTTAAGTTTTGATTATTTTCACACATTCCAATGTTATGGCTTTCACTGACCACGAAGAAAGTTGTATGTTAGAAATATATTTCAGAAACACTGAAAAAATTTATGTTTTGTGGATTTATTCAATACGTAACGCACTTGAAGGTTAAGTACAGTTCCAACATTCAAACTTTATATATTCAGACAGCACGCATGGCCGCCTAGTATGAGATGACTTATTATGTAGCAAACTGGCTTCAATTTGTCAATCCTAATGCAATGTTAGGTCAAAAAGCGATCGCAGGATGTCGCTATATAAACTTTTCAGTAATTTTTTTCATAGTACACGTTGATGAAAGTTTTTTTGAATCGCTGGTTATGTTATGTAGGAATCTAGGAACGCAGTGACATCTTTTCACTACATTCTTACATCGCCTAAATCGATTATAATCTGACAGAGATGGATTTCTATCCAATCTTTTAAATCGCTGTCTACGTCTACCACACCAAATGCTGAATAAAAAAACACGCCCAATTTTGAAGCCGTATTGATAATAATGTATTTTTGGCATTACAGATTTGTACAGAGTTATATTCTGGCCCTTGAATTATTTTATTCTAATTTCTATACTGGGTGTATACGAATTCGACCGACAAATTTCTAGTGCACATTCTTCTCCTAACCTGAAGCATAAAAGGTTAGATAACATTGATCTTTATATGAACATTTTCAATAAACTATCATGAATTTGTCATTAATCCTTTTATTAAATATTTAAAAAATCGTATAAACTTCATATGCTAGTTCTGCAATATTGGTAATAATTTTCTTTGTCAACTGTAGCCTGTTTTCTTTGAAAATTTTAGAGCTTCTTAGAGGCCAGTGAACTTTAGTTCGAAATGTAAACAAAATTCATTCAATAACTTCAATGTCAGATTAGGAAACAAAAATAAAATAATAGGTCGTAACTTCTAAGTGAAAGAAGATAGATTAAAGTATATGAACAATTTAGATACACCTTTAAGCAAAAAATATACTTTAGAAGTTTGTCGTCGAATTCGCATACACCCTGTATATTCTAAGGTTTGTCTAATATGGTTTATCTCTCATTCGTACATGAATTATTTCACAAATCTTCTCCACTTTCATTCTTAGGCCCGGTCTTATTCACCTCTGAGTAAGTGCCAAGTTATAACTTGCCAGATTATCGCAATGCGTTGGCCTGACTTTAATCTATCGAGTATATTACTGAGAAAGGTGTTAAAAGCTTGTCTTTTACTTACATTAGCTCTTGTACCTTTTTCTCCTTTTGCCTGTAACTTTTCACATTTGGCAGACAAGAAAATACGTTTGGTTTGATAGCTTTGTCTCGGTGAAGTTTCTCTGTTCTGGAAATTGTAATTTCTTCCTTTCCGCAGATATTCTTTATGAACGCTACCAGTAAATCTTATTTTTTAGGGTGAAAGCACATTTTGTTTCGTTTTGCTTTCGCTCTGTAGAATATTGGTTGTTGTTGTAGTTTTAGGTTCGGATGTCTTCTTCTTGCGGACATCATGTCGTAGACTTCAGGATCTCGCTTCTTAACCAGTATGTCCAGAAAGTAAGTACATGTTTTCTTTCTGTAACTATCATGTCGTCGATTACCAGGTGTCGCTTTTTAACCAATACTATATTGAAAAGTGACAAACTTCTTTTAGTTTTACTTTAATGTACCTGATAGTCTGTTTAGATACTTCAAAAATCTATCAGACTGCTTTCTGCTGTAATTTCAAAGAAGAAATGTAATCAATGAATTCCCCATTTGTATATGTATTTGCTTGCAAAATTTACTTTTCTTCAAGTATCTGTATAAAAAGATTGGCAATCGCTGTATGTAATAGACTATCTTCGGCTTATAAATGTGCCCATAACGATGTGATGATTTAAGCAAAAGTATTTTGCTAGATAATGATTATACCAGGTGCTATTCAAAAAATAGATGGAATTGGTACGCGAAAAGATTTAGACTTTGCTGCGAGTTACTTCGATCTTATTTTAATGATGCATGAACTCTTCTCGTAAGCTTTATCCATGCATGGTTTACGAAATGGGTTTGAACACATTTACGATTTGAAGTCGACGTCCTTTTAGTTTCTTTTTAATTTCCGAGAATAAAGAAATGAATCCAAACATTTTCAGTCGTCAAACCTGTGTGCCCTATGCTTCCTCAGCTACTTCTCAATGGAAGCAGAAAATAATTATGTATTCGGAAAGGGCAAACTTCTTTCAATATTTTAGAGGATTACATTGGTATAAAGTCATCCATACCATGGGCTTGTTGTCTTCAAAACAACACACAAAATATAGTCTGTTGCCCGGAACTGTGTCTAGTAAAGCATTTTGTGAGATTTTCAAATAAATTTCCTTCGAACAAATAGCTTAATTTTAGATGAATGATGTTGAATATTTTGATCACTTTTAGTAATTTTTTGTTCAGCGGCTAAGTGTTGGGTGTGTATATTCCAAAGCGCAGAAGCTAAAACGTCTTATAAATTTGAATATTCCTTTAAATTTATCTATTTGCAGTTTGCTTCTAAGCTTGTAGCCTTTTGTTAGCATCAGCAGAGCAAGTTTGTTTGTTCGTGCAATGTAAACGAGCGGAAGGAAGTAATTCGCTGGAAGGTACGCGCGAGGTAAATTTAGTTACGAGATCGTGCCCGGCGAAAGGATGGAGTTCAGCGACTGCAAATAAATAGGGAATTATCGCGTCCGCAAAACGTCCAAATTCTATATCTGGTCAAATTCCTGCATGCAAGCGACACGTAGCGGAGCACTGTTCAACTATGAAACCGATAGATGTCGCCGGCTCTCGCCTTTCCCGTTTCCATTCCCATTCCGATTCCTATGTGCATGCATTCCGGAACACACCATCGAGGAAGGAGCATTTCGCCCGAAGAAGCTCCCGCACGAACGCCGCGCCGCCGACGCCTGCCAGCCACCCCTTCCTTTTAAGTCGTTTATTATACGACACCCACACATGACTCATCACTTTCCCCCATCAATGGATTTTTATTGTGGCGCTAATTGCTTTAATGTAGGTGCCCCCGGTGCCTTCACCTGTTTACTGCCGGATGTTTTAATTTAAACCTATTTAACTAATTTTGTGCCTTTATGTTCGACGCTGCGATGAAAATAATAATGATTAAATTTACGTTGAGAGGCACTTAATTAGCTCCCTACAAGTTCAACGTAAACACCACCAGCGTGTTGCACTTTGTTTGTTTCGTGAAATACTGCAGAGAATAAAACCTACGTAATTGCATTCGCGCTTCAAATTTAATAATGAAATCGCAAAAACGTATTAACGTTTTATATTTAAGTCAAAATGTTTATGAGAAATTAAACATAAACGAGCAACAATAAATTTGATTAGAAATGCGGAAGGAGTCGACGCAGATTCTAAATTTAAAGAACGAAATTTATGTCCTTGTTAATAAATATGACAAAGTTAATTAGTAATAAAAATGTATATGCGGTGCTTACAAACTAAATTTGGATTTAACAAACAATAAATTACTAACATTATCATAAGTACTTAAATATACAAAGATCAAGTTTCACAAAATATAAAAGCAGAGAATATAGAATTATAAATATAGAATTCTTAATGTATACATGTATACTTTAGACACACGTTTAATGAATTGCAGAAAAAAATGCGACGGTATTTACATGAAAAGAGATAAGAAGGAAACCAAGAGTGTGCAATTTGAAAGTCAAAAGATTTTATATTAGGTATTTGCAATTGAATTTCTTTTTTGCCAAACATTTGTCTTTGTTGTGTCAGACGTCCGATGATGGGGAGAGCCGAGACCCATCGGGTCACAACATAATATTTCATATTTCATAGTTATTTATTTGCGGTTAATATCACAATTTCGTCAAAATGTTTTACATTCATTCATTAAAATATTTACTTTTACTTACGGACATGAATATCAATAACATTACACAAGCAATACGAACAAAAATTAAAATATTATATGAAGTTATAGCTACACATAATAATATTGGGCAGAACAGAAAACTACGAACTATGTAGTAAGACGAAACAAAGTAGTAAGAAGTAGGAAAATAATTGCAAAACAAGGAAACAGAAAAAGGAAACGAATTTAAAAAGAATTAGGAAGGGTGTAGGTTATTTTACTTTAAATAATAACACAACAGAATCTGTTTAATCGTTTAACGGACACTAAAAAATCGCATAATCGCTCATAATCATAATCGTGATAGCTTCATCAGGAGTGAAAAATAAATAAACAAAGTTGTCAAGGGAAAGTAAAACCTATATCTCTGTCCACCTATCATTAATGCTTTTTAAAGCTAATTCTTTAATTTTAATATTTATTAAAACTTCTTAAACCGCATTATAAAAAAAAATAATTAATTATTAAACATTTGAGATCTAGAAATATCGTATTACCTCTTTTTAGCTTCCCTTGCCTACTTTGCTTATTTATTTTTCACTCCTGACGAAGCTATCAACCGATAGTGAAAACCTGAGCTATTGTGCGATTTTTTAGTATCCACTAAAAGATTTTGTTATACAAATTTTGATCGCACAGAGTCTACTTTAATTATTAAATAATAATATTAGATAACTAGAACAAACAAATCCAAAAGTTAAAGCAAAGTGAACTATTGAAAAAACAGTTCTGATGTTTTTACCAAAGAATCACTGAGAATTGTTTAAAAAATGTAACAACCAAGGTTAAGTGAAAACTAATGAAATTTAATATTTAACGGGAAAATAAAAAGGTAGTCCAAATAATCCAGACAAATAAATCAGCGTTTAAATTTTGCTCGCGAAAGTAAATGTTAATGTTATCATTATTTTAAATGAATGTTTTAGTTACACTCGTAAATTGGGCTTTGGTAAAAATACGATTATATTGAATCCAAATTAAATAAAAAATAAATATATACAGAAGTCATTAACGATTTTTTAAAGTAAATTAATTAGAAGAAGTTCAGTGTAATTAACTTGTCTAGGAGAGCATATTTTTGAAAAATGTATGCTTTCACGTATTATGGAGGCTTCAAATTTTTGAGACCGTTTTAATTTCGCTGATTAAATTAAAGACCTTTTTTTTTAAATCTAAGTTCTCAATTCCATCAATTCAAAATTAATAAAATTTCCAAAGGAAACATTTTGATTCCGTTGATTATCTTGTTAAAGGTAGTCATAGATTCAAAGCGTCTTCACAATTGTTTTCTAACAATATTAAATGTTACTTTTTAAAATCATTATATTCTGCAATCCAGTGTTATTCACGGAGATTTTTTTCATTTATATCTAGGCCCAATTATAACGAGTGAACAATATCTTTTCTAATCAAATGAAATATGGAAATAAAATCGTGTGTCTTTGATTAGTTCATTATTTCAAATGCCATTTCAATTATTTATGCAAAATCTAACTGCTGTTCTTATGTATTACATGTTTTCTTTTTATAAATTTGGTTATCAAATCACAAGTTCACATTTCTCTACAAAATGAAAGCACGCGCCAAGAACAACGAAAAACTAGTTCATAGAAGGTGCGTAAAATGTCCGCCATTCTCTTCTAAACACAAGCGAATTCTGCGCTTTGAATTGTTAATAACATTCGCTAAGATTACTGGCTTGTTATTTAACTGTTCGCAATGTAACAATAAACTCTTATGAACAAAGATTTCTGTTAATGAATTAAACTTTCTGACAGTTATAAATAATAATTAAAATGAGACTGACATTTGTGAAAATGAATTAAATCAAAGACATACGATTTCTTTCCAAATTTCACTTGATTCGAAAAGATATTGATCACGCGTTACATTTCCACCTTAATCAAGGCAAAGCGGAAACTTTCAACGACAATTGTTGAAATAATCATTGTTACAGGTTTAAGCCTCAGCTTAAATTTAAACTGACATTATACAACTGGGCCTAAAGGCTCATTTTCACGATGATCGTTTCAGTGATAGTTGTCATGATACCAACTATCACAGAAACGATCATCGTGTAAATAACTTGAGATAGTCACTTTCACGCTTTCTGTGTAGATACTTAAATCGCATAGTACTTTCATGAGAGTACTATCATCGTGAAAATGAGCCTTAAGTAATAATACACTGTTTTTGTTTAGTATATACAGATCGAAAACAAGGGAAAATAAAGTGTGTTAAAAAATGTCGTTATCAAATAGGCTTATGTCAAAAGTAAATTTTGCGAAATCTTGTCGTAAGTGAAACCCTACGACTATTATAAACATAACCTAACCTTTAAGTTATCCATTTAATTATGATTTTCTACGAAATGGATAATAAAACATTTATTTTATTATAAAACGAACTGTACAGAATTAAAGCAGCAACGCAAATAACGGAATCGAACACCTCGAGGATGTAAACAAAGCTTTTGACATTTGAGGATGAAAGGATGAAACACGTACTAAGCTACGACGTGTCGTGTCGTCATAAAATAGAAGCAAGTTCAGAGCCTTCTCGATAACGGACTTTTTTAAACGCACGTTATATTGCTTTGAAGACGTTAATGACGTAGACTGATGTATTAAATATATCAGTAAATATATCAGTACTGTTTAAAAGGTAACGAATATCCATACAATTTACTGCTACACTCTTTGTCTTTACTCTGTTTACTCCAATATATTTCATCTTTGTCTTAATCATTGTGCAGACTGTGTATACCGTTTGAAGACTTTCACTTTCGCCAATAGTTGTTCATGAAGAACAACAAAAAGTAAGTGTATGCGATTGGTTAAAAGAAGCGGATGTATGTAGTGTGCGTAAGCGTGTTTGTTTAAATGTATGCAATTAATAAAACAATAAAAAGTCTTTGCTTAATATCGCTGAAAATTTCAAATTCTTAAATGGCATTACAATAGAAATTCTGTATGTACAATCAATAATTAGTTTATGATTATGATGATACCACTAAGTCGGCTTTCACACCAAAGTAGCATGATGCGTGCTACTTGCATCCTGGATGCACGCTGCATACCATTAATTTTAGAACCTATGTAAACAATTGATAATATTCACGCCGGTGCGGTGTAGCGTAGAGTTCATGCGACCTGCCACTTGCGACGTGCAGCTTAGTTCAAGTTAGGACAAGTTCTATATTTTGCTACGCTACTTCAGTAGAGACCGCGGTTTCGTCTTAAATTAAAGCATTGTCAAGCTAAACGAAGGTTCCCGACAACATGCTAACACCAAACCATCAGGAACCACAATGTTGTGGTTCTTGATGCTTTTTCATCATTTCATACACGTGCTACAAACAGTATGGCGGTCTTTAATAATCACACCTTCTCTTCCTTTTTCTCCTCCTAACAACCACCGCTGCAATTAACGCCATAGCTTCATCTTCGGATGACATCTTGATTATAATAACTCGCAAGACACTGCCAATTTGCGAATCGCATAGTCTTGCTACGCTACCTTGACGTGAAAGCAAAATTCTAAGTTGCGCTACGCGGCAGGCTACTTCTCGAAAGATGCAACTAGCACGCAGCATGCTATTTTGGTATGAAAGCCGACTAAAGGTTGCTATTCGCATATCTGCAGTGTTTACTGTAATACGTAACCTCCATTACATTGTGCCCCCTACTTTTTTTTTCTTTTTAACCTATTGCGAATCGTCATGCTCTTTGTTAAGCCCCATCCAGACGACATGGCCAACGTTAGCCAGTGTTGGCTATTGGGTAGTTTGCCATGCCGTGTGGACGAAATACACATGGACAATGAACGCCAACCAATCGCAAATATTGGCATTGGAATGCATTCGCTATGAGGGCGGTTTTTCCGACACACATCAAAGAGTTTAACCAACGTTGGCCTTCATATGCCATCACGTTCGTTTTTACGTCCAGACGACTTGAACAATTTGCAAACGATATTTCTCGAATATTATTTATTTATCATGTGGACAGGCAATGTGCAAATGGTAAACTTGCCCAACGTTGGTTAAAAATTTTGTTGCCAATGCATTCACCAACGTTGGCTGACGTTGGCCATGTCGTCTGGATGCGGCATTATGAAACTAACATGTGTCCAACAATTATTGCAGTAAAAATCAACATTCATGTTTGATTCCAAAGCCACCCAGGACTGTACAATAATTGTTGGACACTTGTTACTATTGGCCAAAGACAAAGTCTTCAATCTGTATATCCGTGCGTATTATTGGAACTATATTTCGTATAATAAATTTATTTGGCTGTCGAAATATCAATACTAAGACTTACTACTTATCGGAAATTTATTTATCTTTATTGTATACATATTGCTACGTTATTCGTTATTGAGAAATTAATTTGTTTATGTTTCAGTAACGTACATATTCCTGTATAAACATGAAATTCTTTCAGGTTCAGGCCGTAACCTTTTTCTCTTGTTTTAATTTAATAAAACACTTTGGGGTTCTTTGCACGCTCGTAGATAATTTTTTATGCTTAAAAACAAATTAAAAATAACTCTGTTCAAATTAAAGTAATTCTTTATTAACAATTTCTTTAAATGCAACAAAAGTAATTGTATATAATTATAACCGCATCAACAGCTTACAGAAACTTACATTCAACTAAACTGTAGATGTTTTCAGTTCCAACCAATAGAAAGTTAGAATGCAAATGTTGTGGTACTGTTGCAAGCTAAGTGGAAGGTATCTACCGCAGTAACAAACTTTACTTTTCTTTAAACAGGGATTCAGTAAAACTATTTCCATTTCGACAACAATTGAAGGGCAATAACTTTTGTTTTTTAAATGGAACGGTATTATTTTTATATCGGCATTAGATACTCCATAAAATTATCTTTCAATTAGCTATACACTTCCCTATACTAATTACTGACGGTTGAGAAGATATTTAATATTATTTCATAATTTTTGCATTTTAACGTATTAATTAAATCAGGAGGGAGTATTTACTCAAAACATTTTACTTGTTTTAAGTAAAAGGTCAGTTTGCTAAGTTTTTAAGTCCAGATCGTATAAAATATTGTCAAATACATGATTTAATTCCATGATTTAATTCCATTTATTTCCATATATTATATTTATGTCCATATATTCAATAGGAACGGCGTTAATGAAGAAACCCGGTTAAATGCCACAGACTGTATGTATCACAAAACATTTGAAAACAGTTGAGGTAATTATTCTTGTTGTTTTTAAAAGCAAATTCAAAAATGTTCATTTATAACAATTAAATAAATAATCTGTTGAGTGTCTTGCGGTCTTATATATCAAAATAATGTTTATTATCATTTTACCTTGATTCACGTTCATTAAGTTATAATGTCAATCGATACGTTCAAACCCGTGTATTTTGCATGACTCCACCCTAATTGAATGTCGTTCGTATTTATAAGCTGTATTAAAACGCGTCATACAATGATGAATACAACAAATTTTTGTGACAATGCGAATTAAATTTTGATGTAAAAAATTACTTTCTTATTATTTCTCAAATAAATGAAACCGTGCATGCGGTTAAATCGCCTAAATTGGACTTGTTCCCGGTTTCAGAAGTTTGACTGTGAAGGTGCCTTCAAGAACTGCAAATCCTCTACGTTGGTGTACATCCATCGGAACTACTCTTAAACTGTTGTGTGTGTGTGTCAGTCTGGTGATGGTAATTGCATCTTTTATGGCCAATTTCTTCACTGTGTATATCCTAAGGTTAATTTATCTGTCAGTTAGAATGTAACGTACAGGTGGCTGCACGCAAACTATGTGTCCGTATGTGTCACATTCTAACTGACAGATAAATTTAACCGTTGGATAAGGCAGTGAAGAAATCGGACATTAATCGTTCCCTTCATGTTTGCTTTTCTTAACAAAAATTTGTATTTCAGTAATATCGACATTTTTGTTGAAATACCTTGGAATCATAATTTTTTTCTTTTTATATGCCAAACTTAATTGATGTATGATGAATCAAGAACTAAATTACAATTAATACATCAAAATCATAAATACAAATAATTTTCAAATTTCAAAACCAAAATAACATAGCAATATGTAGTTATTTTCACGTTCTTTATTTGCAATGCAAATAGTCCACGAATAGAATGATAAAAGTCAAGAAATTATATTTTTCAATGAAGAAGCAAAGCAATTTATCTTTTAAGTGATTTTTCAAAGTGTTACATACATTTTTCGATACACTAGCTGAAGAGCTACTGGGCTGAAAATCCAAAGTCAAACCATCCTACAGTTGTTCTTTTTCTTGAAGAATTCTTTTTTGTGTTTTTTTTTCTTTGCAAAATGATGCCTTGATTGTTACGGTTCATTATATTCGGACCTTGGACGTTTGGAGTGTTTATTGTTTTGGGCTTCTTTTTCCCTTCTATTTTTGCCTTGGTATAAAGTTCTTAGATCAAATATTTTTCATTTATAATTTAATTGTATAGGTGTTTATTTGTTGGATGGTGCTAGTAAAAGTAACGTTAGTGATCGTATAATTTAAGCAATTACGTAAGTCGAAGGCGTGGGTCATCCAAGGTTATGACTGCAGTCATATCAGTTTATGTCTGCATGCACGCGTTGCTCTAGGAAGTTACAATATCCGGCGCCATCTGCAGCGGTGATGTGCGACCGAGTTCGTGTATCAGAGCTAAGGTGGTCCGGATATTGGTTAGTTTTATTACTCGGAGTGGTCAGCGGACGTGAGATGTTCCCTTGCATGTTTTTCTTCATATGGTCTAATATCTGAGGTGAACCGTGCGGGAGATACAACCAGCGGAAACCTGGCTCCAATGAAGAAATAACATTTTATGTTGTTTTTACAGGCGATCGGACGAAATTGCGTACCCTGATGCTCTATAAAACCGAGAAATTATTCTTTGAATTAATATCCGAACATTAAATTAATATTGTATCTGGTAAACACGACCATCATATTCTATATATACGATAAATTAAGACGGTTTTTATGATAACGTTTCCCCTCGTGTTATTTCTGTTTTTATAAGAATAGTCCGGCCATCCCTCGCAATATACCTTCTTTATACGTGTAACCTATGTCCACTCGCATATCAGTATTTTTATTAGCTAAAATGTCTCAACTCGGTCGCCTCAAAGACCGCAGGCGATTGAGGGTTTTCATTTGATATATGCAGAGCTAGGTCTGTTATTGCATCGACAGCCCGCGGCTTTCCTACCGGTCAAAAATTCCCAATACGGGACCCAATCATCTTACGCCGCCGTCTACTTCAACCGGGGGAAAATAACCGTATTATTCCAAGTATATGAAACTGACCGTCGCGTCGTTTTTCAAATTATTAGGTACTACCTTTTCAATTTCAATACTTTCCAAAGTCCTTTTACATCAGACGAATTCAAGTTTTTCAAGCGAGAATTCGATTAAAGCGATGTATCCTACAATAGTATAAATATAAGCCGATAAACGGGTCCCAACCCCGCGTGCGTCCAGGAGGGATCGGAGGCACGGTATGCGGGAATCTTTGTCTTCGAAAACTAATTTTCCCCGTGCCGCGTCACATATATCACGTATTGCTTGTGAGCGTCAAGCGATCGGCCGATTGTTATTGGCGAAACTAAACGAGACAAAGAAGACTTTACAGTGACACATTTAGAGGCAGATTACTTTTATTTTCTGCTCCTGAATTTCATTGTTTCTAAACGGATAGGTTAGTACCTAGCCGGAGGCGTCGATATTAAAGCTCGGTGCGAATTCCTCTAGCGGAAACTGGAACTGGAACTCACCCCCGATCAGAATTTAATCAAACGCTCGAGGTATCGAGCAAAACAGAATGTATTTCTCTGCCGTTCAATCAAACTCTTTCTGGTACTCCAACACGCGTAAAATCTGCGAGAAGAAAACCTTTACAAATACAAAGACCTTAGAAGAAACAAATTTCGCAGAATCTGCACATCAGTTATGCGAAACACTCTTTTACACCATAGCTTTCGAAAAATGTTCCAATCATCAAGTCATTACATACCTAACTTCATCCTAACTCATTAACTATCGAAATGTCAGCACAATTTAGTATTTAAAACTACTAAAATGCAGGAGTTGATTTTTAATTACAACAATCAGAATTAATTGAAGTATCATCGAGCAAAACCTAAAGTTGGTTCGTTTCAATTCAATCAAACTCGTAGTAACACTTTCAACTCTCGTAAAATCTGTAGAAAGGAAACCTTTGCCGGAGCTAAAAGAAATATGACACATAAATTGCTGAGAACGAAGATCAAACAGTGTGTCACGTCTCCCCGTGACTCTATCTCTTTTTATTAGCTTTATTGCAAATATTTCAGTCTCGTTAAGCGCCCATAAGAATCTGAAAATTTAATGGTCTCGCTCTCGAACACAATTGAAAAACTAAATATCAAGAGTCACAAAGAAAACCCCCCGAAACTTTTAAAACGTCAACATTTATCACCGGGAGATTAGTTTTTTCGTCAATGATCCGTAGCCAATCACAAGCTCGGTAACAACACAACAAGGTGGCAATAAACATGTCGGCCGGTTCGGTTCCCTGTCGAAATGATTAAATTAACAGCTCCTCGAGATAAAATACGATTTCTGAAATAAAAAGCCGGGCTTAAGAAATAGTCGCCGCTTCGTTTCGGGAAGTAGGTTGAGATGTAATTATACGGCTCCCTCTTGTGCTATTAAAAATTAACCCTTTTCCGAAAGTGCGATGATAAATCCTGATCCGAAACGAAATGAATATGAAATACCTAAGAAACACGTTCATTTTACTCGGGGGCATTTTCTGCAATTACAGATACACAAAACTGCGGTTTCATTCATTACACTTTCTCGAAACTTTTCTTTAGGCTTAACCAAATTCCGAGATGTTTCTTCTTACACCACCAAAATTTCCATTATTAAGATTTACGAGTATAAGAAACTTTAATTTAATTAAAAACACTCTTTTTAATCTAAAGGTCTATACCAGAGTCACTCTACACAGGATATCCCACAACATATAACCACCATAGCTTAAGAGTATTTTATTTTAAGTCAAAAATGTCTAGTGAAAGAGTTAATTTGGTTGGTTTATAAATTTCACCCAATTTTTGTCTACACATTTTAACTCTCCTGATAACTGAAGAAGTAACCATTCGAAGACTATTGTGAACAAAACGTAATTTTTGGCTTAAACGAAGCTTTTCAGATGTCCCCAAAAGAAGAAGTCAAGAGGATTTAGGTCAGGTGACCTCCTCTCCTCGTCTTCTAAATAAATAAATACTATTCTTAGTGTATATCCGTTTACAAACTTTTACAATAAAGAAATGCTTGGTGGTCCGTTACGAATGGGTTTTGGGCATATGTATGTTCAAGAATATAAAGAGGTATGGATGAATTACTTTAAAGACCTATTAACCAACAGAGGGTGAAGTAAAAAGAGTTACAAAAACATACGCAACGGAAAAGCACCAGGAAAGGATGGAATAAACAATGAGTTGATTAAATAAATATGGCGGAGAGGTCTTGCAGCAGCATATTGAAAATTTGGAGAGAAGAAACTATGCCAGTGGAATGGGTAAAAGGACAAATAATTACAATACACAATAAAGGAAACCAACATGACTCAGTAGAAAGGAGAAGTCTCATACTGACAATGACAACTTGGAATACCAGCAAAATTAAGAAGGCTTACTATAATGACAACGAAGTACACAAAAATGAGCATAAAAATACTGAAAAGAGAAACAGAAGAATTTGATGTATATAAAGGTGCAAGGCAGGGAGATTCGTTATCTGAAACTTCGTTTAATATAGCGCTTGAGTACATGACAAGGGAAATAAATAAAGGAACACTAAGAACAAAAGCTTTTTTTATAGAGAGTTAGAGAATCTTCATAAGACACCTTCGGGTGTATCTACCCCGGAGGCGTGTTGGATTCACCCCGACCTTTCTCTACGGGGCGCCTACCAACTAAATTCCTTTCCTCTCTTACCGCCTCTCGGCATCTTCTTCCACCATGCATGTTGCCTTCCTTCAAACCTTTCCCTTTGCCCCCTACTCCCTTTTCCTCTATTTTCCCTATCCTCTTCACCTCTTGCTTCCTATTTCTCTATTTTCCCTATCTTCTTCGCCACTCCTTTTCCTCTTCTTCCTTCCTCTTCGCACTTCTGTGCTCAGCGATTCTCTTCTTCTCTCTTCGCTCCTCCTTCTCTCCTCTTCAGTCCTTTTACTTCCTATCCTTCCTCTTCGCTCCTATTCATCCCTTACCGCTCTTTCTCTTTCTCCCACTTCTTACTCCTCTTCACCCCTTCACCCCTCAAAGAACAAAAGCTGGACAGATAACAGCATACGCAGACGATGTAGTGATAATAACAAAGAGAAGAGAAGTACTAATTAAAATGCTGGAGACAATAATAGAAGAAGGAATGAAAATTGGATTAAAGATAAATGACGACAATCGAAATTTGGAGAAAAAATAGAAGGAGATAGAATCATCAAGATAAGAGAACATTCCAACAAGTACATAGTTTAATTACCTGGGAATTATGATATCTGGCGATGGAAATAGAGAGTGAGAAATTAAATAAAAAATAATGACGGCAAACACGAAATTATTGTCAAATAAAAATCTAACAAAGAAAACTATCATGATACATGCAGCGGAAACATTAAATATGAGGAAAAGAGATTAAGAGGACCTAAGAATAGTAGAAAGAACAATATTAGGACCAGTGAAGATATCAGAAAAGGAATTTAGAAGAAGAGCGAATCAAGAACTGTATGCTGAGATAGAAGACATAATAAAAAGGATTAAACTACAAAGGCCTGAGCACGTTTGGAGTACAGAAACAGAAGCAACAACCTGATTATTACTGACATGGGAACCCAGTAAGAAGAGGAGGCGCGGCAAGTCTAAAATAACGTGAATGGAGAAGTAGAAGATCTGGACAGAGCCAGGCATCAGTGGATGGAAACAGAAGGCCCAAGATAGGATGTTATGGAAAAAGCTATGTCATGTCAGTCGATGTGAGGAGCATTAAAGGGGATTGATCCACCACGAAATAAGATTTTAGAGAACTCCTTCAGAACCTTCCCAAATGGGGTGTTTAGCCATATATTCATTGACTTAAAATGACCTCAGCAATACGCTCTTAAGTTATGACTATTATGCCTTGAGACAATCTGTATATTGTGAGATATTTGAAAACTAGAAGCTTTGGAAGGCTCTTATTTCTTTTTTTATTATTATCCAGGAAGCTTAGAGTTACTTCCATCGAAAACATTTTTTCAAAAATGAGTCAAAGCGGATTTCAGCCCAGAGCATTTTGGTGCTACGACGTTCTATGATTTCAAGTGCCTAAATAGAATGAGCAGCAGTGTTTCGGTGGTATGGGGGTTTCTAAAAGGGGTCTATAAAGACGATCTAACTTCGACAATAGCAAATAAACATAGAGCAATGAAGAAAGTGATGTTCTTGAGAAGCACCAGACTGTTAAACGCTATCAGGTTGGAACACCAAAAGACAGTAAACATAACGGGTTGCCTTCCTCAGGTCTTTGAGGAACTTACGGTAAAAGGTCATCACGACAATGCATCTTCCCATACTGCGAAATTTACAATAAACTAACTAAAGTTACCCCACTCCCACGGTATTCCCGAATTTGGCTACGTGTGACAATATTGTTTGGCTTTTCTTTAAACTGAGAAAACATTTAAGGGTCGGTGATTTTAATTCGTAGGAAGAGACTGAACACCTTAGAAAGAAGTAAGTGGCGAATTTTTGAAGATTCGTGTCCCATTCCTAGTTTAATTTAATAGATGATCAAAGACCATAGGTTTCATTAATTCCAAATATTGCTTATGATAGCAAAATCAAATTCAGGAAGTAATTTATTTTATATATTCAGGTTTTCACTCGCAAGAACTTTTCGATTCCTCCTCCCTTTTACGATTAAACACGTACGTCGGATGATAACTTGTGCAAATAAGTGATCAAGCTACTCGCTGACCCTTTGAAAATTATGTGGAAATTTAATTATATTTTAATAACGAACAGCCTTCGTAAGTGTGATAAATGACTGCATTTAACTAATTGCTAGTTATCAGATTACACCTTCGTATTAGAGTGCGGGTACAGTGAGGTTTTTGTCAGTCTGCGAGGACGAAGTCTTCTGTGGGCAAGGGCGCAAAAAGTTGCCACTATAGCGTCGTCCAAATTCAATACACTAGAGTGCTTCGTTGTGGGTACGTGTACGGCGAGAAACGCACGGTGTACAATAGAGAGCACGAGTCCGACTGTAAGCGTTTCACGAGGATAGGTATTGTTGAGGGTTAATCTTAATTGATGCCCCACCGTTATCCATCATAACGAGAGGCGAAAGCTTTTGCTTGCAGTGACAGAATCTCGCGGAGGGAGATGGGGCAACGCACGTGCCGCACACTGAAAAGAGAACAAGCACCGGTGGCACTTGAGTGTGTCTACCAAGAATGGAGCCCGGGATGATGCGAAGAAGGTAACAATGTAATATGCCATTAGCAGAGAATCTGAATTGGCTTTGTTGCGGGCACGAATGTATAGGGGTGGCGGCACCACCTCTGATAGGTGCACCTCCTGGGAACCTCCGTAATCGCTTCCCATTCAAAGCGAATTCCACGCGTTAAATTAAGGACGACTCGCTCCGCATTAATTTTCCATCGGAAAATGCGGGAAGTTGTTTTAAAAACTTAGCGACATTGATGAGGTTCTTACCTAGGCTTTTTTTTTACAAGAAAACTCCATTAAATAGAGCACGTATCGGTAATGAAAGCGGCACATTTCTGGATTCTTACGCGACCGAAGGATCTCTCCTCATTGTCACGCAAAGACACTAAAGACCCCCTGATTGAAAAAAAAACCTTTTTACACTTCACCTTTCTTCCGAGAATAATTGCTTTCTGCTGGCGAAAAATCTATATTTGATACCTTTAATTCACTTTAAACAAAGGGCAGAGCTTATGGGGAATTTTCTTTTTAATTTTAACGGAAACGCTTTTTCATTACGACACTTTACAATTCTGTTTCAATTCCCTTTAAAAGGAGGGGTGATAGGTTATTCTAAAAAAAAAATAATTTCAAGAATATTAAACAATATCTATAAATAAATTGGGATTACATCTTGGTTTTTATTATAGTTTGTTTTGAATATGTTAACTAATTTCAATTGCTTAAAAAATAAAACGAGGACATACATTCTTGTTTCAATCATCAAAATAGTCCTTGGTTTTCCTGATTTTAAAAGACTGAAACTACGCTCCTAAAGCTAATATTAAATAGGAATAAATATCTGTTCACTAAACAGTTTAACAATGATTTACAACAATGGAGGTCGTTTAAATAACGTGGTGTATAAATCAGCGGAGAGTGTAATGTGATTATTTGTGTTTAATGTGATTTGTTGATCTGACGACCGTGCACCTCGGCGCTGACAGCAGCGTGCGTCGCGAGCGTCGTGGCGACCTGTCAAATCAGGCGGAACTGCCGAATGACAAATGCACTCGCTCCGGCCGCTCATTCGAGTGCAGATTGTATAAAATGTAATTGAATCATGTATTGTTATTACACTCATCGCTGAAAGTGATGCATTAGATACATCACGCACCGTCTATTTGGTTATTTCACGTTATTTCTCCGAGGGGTGGTACTTTTACCATTTCATCCCCCCACCAAGTATTTCCATCGTGCACCGCTTCTTGAACGTTATTACTTTTCTATTAAGATAATGTTCGTAACACTTTATCGATGTTTGTGTAGCCACGGAGATTTTCCTTTGGGACAACTTAGAGTGGTCATGTTTATTTAGCTCCCCACGTTAGAGCACGGAGAACATCTCGCGTCCATGTATCCACCACCCTCCGGCGATCTGCGGCCACTGTACAATTGTCAACACAGAACGTGAATTCTGTTTACCTACTTTGACTGAGAAAGTTTTGAATTGTTTGTTTTATTTCGCATGTTACCGTTAAAAACCATTGTCCAACTATTTCCAACTTTCTATGTGTAGTTGAAGCTTCGCGTTTGGACTCTTCCCGTCTTAAATTGGCCCTAAAAAAGAAACAATTGTTTTAATGAAAAACCTGAGATTGCGGAGCACTTTTTATTTTAAGACCTTTGATATTAAGAATGACAACCACATTTTCACATCCGTAAAACGGCCCTGAAATGTATTTACAACCAAATCCGAAGTAACGTGGCTCTTATTTACGTGACCTACAAAAACGAATCACAAAGAAATCATCGATTACTTTGCTTATAATTAAGTACCTACCTTTCTTTCTTGTTAGTTCTGAAATTCTTGCGGGCCATCACCAACACGAGCAAAATCAGAAACGCCAAGACTAAAGCCGCGTCCATTTTCGTTCTGATTACAACACTAATACGTATTACATGAACGTTGAGGAGTTATCTAAGTTGACCTTTGATTTTTTAAACGGCCGCGTGCTATCGGTTTTGTTAATAACATTTGTGGTTGTTTTGGCTGAGTAATTGATTATCGTTTTGGCGGATATTTCGTGGAAAATATGCGGCTACACCTTCGTTCAGGTTCTAACTAGTGATAATAACAAACATGGAAAAAAATTATCCTCATCGTTGGGATTCTTAATTGTGGACTTCTTTTTGATTTTAAGGCCCACTTGTATAAAGGCAAGTTAACTTTGACTGTTGGTTTACTCCCATGGAAGGAAACCTTTATTACAAGTGGGCCTAAGTATTCTATAAAAAAAAACAAATTAGAACAGCTTTCTATCATCTACATACTTAACCATTTTAATAATGACTCTTGGTACAATGCAAACGAATGTGGAGCGCTAAGAGCATGCCTGAAACTCAATGCAATTTGGGGGAATTTTCTCGTTCACTAACGAAATAATGTTGTCTTTTTTGGCGAGCTAAAAAATTTTACGAAATTGCTTCAGTTCTTCTTTGTCTATTTAGAATACTTTAGCTGCAAAGAATAACTTAACTCATTGTTTTCTTTTCTCCCTGTCTCTTTCTTTTCAGTTCTGCCTTGTTTTCATCCTTTTCAATTAGCCATTATCTCCCATTTTCATTCTCCCTTCTTCTCCTTTGTCCATAAGAAACCATTTTTCCCTAAATCATAAATATCTTGATCGATGTAACTTGATATTCAGAATTGTTTTGCTTTAATCTAAATATCTCTAGAGTACTCTTGCAGTCATCTGGTAGTCACCAGTGTGTAGAAGAAAGTACATTAATGTAGTGGAAATATTACCACAGCGTAGGCAAGGTCATAGAAGGCACGCTCCCAGCTAAGTGAAGGTAGAGAAAAACGAACACCAGCAGCAATAATCCCAATAAAGAATGGATTGTCATGAAATGAAGTTAATTGGTGTGTCAAGTATAAGCAAGTTTAGAGAAAAATGACTCCAAGAGACTTAATGAATAGTATATCGTCCGCATTGACCACGGCAGTACTTTCTGCATTAACCATGGTAAATATGCAATATGGCTTTTGAAAATAATTTCTCTGGTGATATATCAAGTGATTCCAGCATTTTCAGTGCACAGAAATGCAAGTACCAACCTTCCAGCAAAAGGGTACCAATTTAACTTGAAGGCTTCCGCGGCCGTCGCGTCGTCCATGTTTGAATTGGCTTTCGACTGGAATCGCATCACGTTGACTTCTTCTCCTGCCGACGTTTTGGAGAACGAAGTAGAAGTCAACGTCACGCGGTTTCAACCGGAAGCCAATTTAAACAAAAAGAGTACCAAATTTATCCAGATTTTTTTTTAAATTTCTCTTCGTAGTGGGCCGTTAATTTTATTAGTTGTGAACCAGCCTCAATTGACCTGACATATGAAAATGAAATCGCCTAACCCCACTTTTAAACTAATTTTTAATTTTATTAGTTGTGAACCAGCCTCAATTGATCTGACATACGAAAATGAAATCGCCTAACCCCACTTTTAAACTAACAAAACGTTCTAAAATGGTTCTCTTGCCAGAGTGTTAAACTTTTATGGTCGAATCTTATTTTCGAAATGGCCGTCAAATTGAAGGCAAGTGGCACTATTCTATTCAGGACTGCTTCCATGAGTTTTCTGAAAAATATCCGAATCTTTTGCTTCCTTATGACAAATTTCGCACTTCTTTGAATTATAATGGTTAAGCTTTTGCGAGAGACAGGTTCTATTTTACGTAAGTAGGGCAGTGGACATCCCACAAAAAGTACCTACTGAAGAAGTCATTGAAGATATAGGGGAACATGTACAGTTGCGGACAGAAAATTTCGAATGTCACTGTCACTCATCTGACGTATACATATAGGAATTTCTTAACTTTTACGTCAGTGGAATGACAGTGACATCCGAAATTTTCTGTCCGCAACTGTACATGAATCGCCAAGAACTCTGCTCAGTCAAATCATGACAATTAACAATAATCCTGGTACTTACCTATGCGCTTGAACGTCAGAGTTGATGATAGTATGATTTTGCTTTGAATTCTGAATAAAATTTGTTAATAAAGATATTGTTAAACTGACATTTCCTTCAATAAGAAAAGTGAGATTATGATATACGTCAATTTATTAAGTTTCAAGCAAGACTGGTTCACAACTGTTCACAACTAAGAATTCACGAGCAACTACAAGGAGAAATTTAAAAAAAAGCACGTTACCAATTTTGCTAGGTTCATCATTTAGGTTTTTGTTAATATAAAGTGTCTGCAGTTACACTTTGAGATCCAAGGTCACGAAAATCAGCTTTTTAAGGTTTTGTTATATAATTTGAAAAATAGTTTATTATAATAGCTTTATATTTCACATACACACTCGAAAAAAAAGTAACGTAATAATAAAGGTATTTACTAATTTGTTTTAAATTTTAATGTAGCTGTAGGTGTAGATATTGCATCTTGATCAGGCTACTATCATCAAAAAGATGTTAAAATTGAAATCAGATATCATTGGAAAAGAGAAGAAAGTTGTTAGAATTGAAATCAACCATTATTTTAAAGAATAAGGAAGAATATCAATGATACTATTGATATTCCTCCTTCTTCTTTTCGACGATGGTTGAAATAATTTGAATTGAATTAAAATTGAAATCAACCATCGTTGAAAAGAAGGAGGAGAAATATCAATGATACCATTGATATTCCTCCTCCTTCTTTTCGACGATGGTTGATTGCAATTCTAACAATTTTTTGACGATCTCAGCTAATGAAGATATAATATCGAAACCGTAGTAGCTATAGTAAAATTTAGAACAAATTAGGAAGAACCTTTGTTACCACGTTACAATTATATATATACGTAATTTTGGATAATCAACAATATTAAAAAAATTCTTTGTTATAAATAATCAGTCAATTCAGTCTTGATAATAATTATTATAATTATTGCAATCTTCTAGTACCTAATAATTAATAATGTAATTTATAACAGTTAATTTCACTTTACAAATGCGCTCTTAAAGTAACCAATTAATTCAACCAGTCACTGCCAATTCAGATTACGCAACTAAATATGCAGAAGATACTTACTATGCTTATTTTAATTAAAAAATAATAATAATGAGAGTAATGAAAATTGGGTGAAATTAACTGCACTTGGGCAAACGTTTTTATGTCTTTATTAGTACTTTAAGTTGAAAATTCAGGGTCAATATTACTTTCATAAAAGACATGTATTTGTGTTCTATTGCGAACGCATAGTTTGTTGAGAGCTGTCGAAGTTTTCATAAGGACTTACTTTGAGGCTGCTTACGTCTGTTAACTACTTTTTGTACAGACAATTTAATTTGTTTAATTGTGTACATTCTTAGAAATTATTGTATTTTAATTTTGTCGTATTTTTTTTACATTTCATAATACTGAGTCATTCGCAGATGTAAAAAGAATATCAAACGAAACTTACTCGTAGTTACTGAAACAAAATTGTCATTTTCCAATAAATGAGATCGAATAGTCGTTGTTTGATGATTATTGAAAATACTGGCTGCTTCATTTATGCATCAATGTTATTGGTTCACCAAAGTAAAGTAATTAAATCACGATTATTTATCAAAATAAGTTGGACAATGTAATGAGCACCTGTTGAAAAGACGTGTAAACAATGTTCTTATCTCCCATACGTTGAGAAAAATGGTAAATAAATAAGTAATTACACGCCGATTGACAGGTCGGATTGATATTCGACAATTTGACGTATACGATGAGATCGTGACTCCGAATTTTCTGAACGTAAATAAAGATTCTACGCGAGCAGTTTAAGGCATTTTGAACAAAAACAAAAGGGTACCAAGATGGACGAGGCAGTACCTTGGTGTCAATAAATTCTAAAACTATCAGAATAGTATCAAAGTTCCACCTGTGGCAACACTAATGCCCGATTTCACCAACGCGGATTGCGGATTAAATCTAGTATCAACACTTAGAATATGACTTACCACTACGTTGTCTAACCTCAAATGTCACATTATAAACACTTAATCCGAGTGCTAGTGTCAATCCGCGTTGGTGAAATTCATCATTAGTGATTCAATAGATTCAATTTAAAGTCATCCTCAGAAGGCCACGAAATTAAAAACGATATCTTATCTAGGTTCATAATGCCTCTCAAAGATTTCAATTTTTTTTTATCTTGCTACTACGCGATTAATTCCATAGCCTTGATAGCATCACTAATCATAGAAGGTTAATTAAATCGTGCATTCGTTTTCGTTACATTTATAATTGTTGGTTTTCTTTCGCCTAGATTGTAGATTTCATGATTTCCAATTTTTTAAAACCAAAATGATGATTTAACGAAATTGCTCTAATTATTCTTTGTCTCCATGGGATGATTTAGTCTTGAATATGTTTTCTTTCTTCCTAAATAGTTCCGACTGCATTTCTTTGTTCCTCTTTTCTTTGTTTTCTCTTAAATAGAAAAGTTTTTTCCAAATTTCTCCGAAAAGAAATGATGAATTGTAACTTTTAGTACAATTTCTTTCAGAATTTTTAAGAAAGTATTAAGTAATTTTCGTATTAAACCAGGGAAATAAAATTATAAACAGTTTACTAATTAGGCAAGTAAAAAAATAATGAAAGTAATGTATATCGTTTGCATATTTTGTGTTTGAGTCCTTTAGAGTCTTAAGTAGTTTGAATTTATTCACATCAATCATAGCTGTGTGATGTCTTTTAATAATGTTGGGCGACAAATTGACTCGTCTGTAAAGACGAAGATAATTTAAGTAATTTCCTTTCTAAACCCTGACACATTATGACGCCACGTATGTTGCCACCTCTTTGTATTCTTTACAGCGGAGGCAGTAAACTGTCACAGGAATAGAGGGCTTCTTGGAAGCGGTAATGAAATCTTCTTTAAAATAGATCTAATAGAGTTAAAACATCAAGGCACCACGTAGAAACAGCGACATAAAACACATTTGACGCTTTTTATTCCGCCCCTTAAAAGAAAGGTACGCACGCACACTCCTCCCTGCCCGGCAGTAAATTCTGCGTCCATAACTCCGGCGACGATTACAAAGAAGAATGTTTTCGAAATCCGGGGCAAAGTTCGGATGTAGCAAATACTAAACAGCGGCGGCAGCGTTGTAGTCGTAATTCCGCGCGATTTTCCCGTAATTAGTCACAATAAAGCCTGTATTTGCTTTGCTGAACTTCGAGACGAGAAAAGTGAACCGGGGCTGCCGCCTCTTTCGCTGAAAATTTTCTCAGAGATTTAAATAACCTTCCAGATTTTAGCTTCTATAATCCTTCTTAAACTATAAAGTGGAGATTAAGGGAAACAGTAAAAGTATTTACGATATAACTTCGCGATAAATTGTTGGTTACGCATAATCCAGATAATTAAAATGATTTAGGATTCAACAATCACAATCTTTTAATATTTTTGTCAATCAATAAATTGCTTGTATTCCCTAAATCTTAAATAATTTTTATTACCATCAAAAGAAAATGTTCCTCTCTTCAACTTCAACTGACGCGCACTGTATAAAACATTAAAGTGCATCAACGATATTCCATGGCAATTTATTTTGATATCCCAGGAACATATCCAGATACATCCCGCATTCAGATTTAAGAAGACTTTCAATCTTTAATGTGACCAAAAAATGTAACATAGATTTTCAGATTTTTGACTTTGATTTAAAGACAAACTTCTGGTAATTGACTTACGTAAATAATTACGTCGTTAAGTAAGTGGGTGGTATTACTGTAAGATCTTTATTTGCAAATTTGGGGCCAAGCTAAATAAACGAAAGAAACCAAGCGTGGTCCAAAAATAAAATAAATATTACCTTAAACCCAAAGAGGAATAACGGCTGTAAAAATAACGGTCCGAAGTTAAAGTCTCTCGCATTGTTTCTGATCCACGCCACTGAACATTTCAGGGCAAGTGATTCCCAAGTAAGAGAAAAGAGAAAAAGCTGCGCCTCCCTAATTGTATAGAACACGATACTAATTGCCTTACTGCTGTTTTGTGCGCCGTTGTCCAAGTGGAAGCGACTGCATCGCTTCTTTCTGTGCTTTTTACCCACGGTAGGTACGGCGTCGTGTATTTATGTCATCGCAGGAAAGAATAAGAACACACGGGATTAGTTGGCTGCATCATTCGAAAGCTCCTGTCGCTGTAAATGAGGCAACTTCTGTTTTCCGCTTGACCTCCGACAAATGAACTTTTTTCCGTCGCTCTGACACTTTAAGTCGCACCTATATATCACAATTAATCACCGTGCCACGGAAATAATTATTTACAGTTTTCGCTAAATAAATTTAGCACTTGCAATTATTTTAATCGCGTTGGAATGTTCATATTTTGAACGTGCAAGCAAATCACCGAATTTCTGACGCGTACAAATCGGAGGTGTTGCCAAAATTAAGAGGGGTATTAGCGACTGACGTTATTCTGAATTCTGGGTCTTTGAAGTGACAATTGTAAGTAAAATGTAACACATTTTCCTATTTTTAATAATAGACTTGAGTAATGGTTAAGAATCAGAAACGAAAAAATTTAAAATTCAAAATCATATTAGGTCTTTAACCGATTACTATTAGTCATTGCAAACCCCCTTGATCTTCTATTTCTTGTTTTTCATAAGAATTCGATTTCATTAAATGCATAAGACGTTGTTTTCTTCCAAAAACTCACGTTGACTTCCATCCTAAGGATTCCTTTGGGATTAATGATCTTTTTTATATATCATAGATACTCTATTTTTGTTTTGGTTTGATTACAAATAAGTTATTTTAAAGATCTCAGTTATATTCACCTTAGGATCTGAATTTGAACCGCTTCTAATTCCGTTCTGCCAACTTGTTTATTATTGCACTAGGCAGATACAACGTCTGTAGGTTTGTTCGTTTGCTCTACACTTTTAACTTCTCTACTCCACTTTGCTCACTTCTACTTACATTATGTTATATACATCTCACTCTCTCAGGAGCAGTTAGTGCAAAAAGCGTAGAAACGAACACACCTTATGATACAACACTATGTACACTAGACTTGTCGGTTGGGTTGTTATGTACGGTACAAAAATCACTAGAATTTTTCTTGCCTTCGCATTTAACCACGTATAAATAAACTCTATGTAGTTTGTCGTATTTCATTCTTAAGGGGAGATGATCAGAGAACATCTTGCTGATGATAATCTTTGAATATATTTTTTTTAGTTGTGCTTCTGGCTTAAATACTGTCATCCAAAATACATATTGAATTTTATTGTGCATCTTTTATATAGTAAGCTATATAAATTAAGTTTGTATAAAATATATGGTGGTCGGTATCGAATAACCTAGAAGAAGCAAATTATATGAAAAATATGTGAATAATAGTGAGTCTGTTATTTTAATGGTTTCCGGCAATTCATAAAACGCATAAAATTGTATATTCGTTCCGTGTGTATTTTAGAATAGATTTGTATACGGATCATTCGATTTCGAATGCATTCTTCATTGACAGAACAAAGGTGGCGTATTCCGGAAGGACTGTTTATTTGAAATGGTTAACGTTTTACTAAAATAACCGTGCACCTTCCCTTTGCATTTGTTCTTTGGCTAAATGTAGCGCTTGTTTTGGTTAAAAAATAAATATTGTTTGTGAGTGGAAAGGACATAGGCCGGCTGTTAGGGAACGACTTTAGCATACCGGCGGATCTAACTGTGTATTTCTTTGAAAATAAACATTTTTAGTGTTTGTTTATCTTACTGAAATGTATTTCTCTCTCTTCGGCGACAGGTGCATCGTATGCTGCCCGTTCGCGTTCCGCATCATAATTCAGTTTCATCGACGTTTTTATGTAAAATATGTAAATGCGACGTTATAATGTTCCATCAAAATTCAGTAGATTTTCCGATCGTTGTTCACATATGCACAATATAAATGTCTGTCACGGCGCTTGATAAGTTACTCTGACGTATCATATTGCACCCCATGTTAACATGCTAACCTCCGTTGTTATACTAAAATTTAAAACATTATTTTGTTCGTATTTCAATATAACTTTTTAAAATTAAACCTCTCGGTGTAGCTTCAGTAATTAAGGCGGTACCAAAATCAAAAAAAGCAAAAATGTAAAACTCTTCCTGCCCTCCCCAAAACGAAGAATAAAACCTCGAGTGGCAACTGTTTGATATTTCGACTGACTTTTTTTGGAAGGTGGATGGACAAAAAAGCGGTTCGCCCGAAAATTAATGGTTATAAGACGACGTTTTTTTCCGTCGATAATTAATTTGAAGCCACTTCAGAAAAACAACTCATCCATTAAGGCAGTAATATGAAGACCAGCGTGCACACACACACACACACACACTCGTAGCCAACCATTAACAGCTTAGTCCTCTAGAATCCCATGATATTCGATAGCAACATGTGTCATCATCATACGTGAACTTAATAGAGAGGTTGTTTCGGTGGAGTGAGGAAAAAAAAATTCAGTTTTCGACCTGTCTGACTGACTGGCTTTTGTCGTTAATTAGTTTAGTGTAAAAAAGGGATTAGACTTCTATAAGAATTCAATTTTCTGAGGGGGTTGATAATTTAGTTAAGTTTAATTGCCAATTTTAATTTCATTTTGCTTCAGGTAATTTTTTAACTTAATCTCTTGATCTCTCCCGTTTAGAGAAAATAACATAACCACAGTGCAGTAGTTTTGAATTATTTTCAAAACACCAAGAGTATAACAATTAGTTTTTTAATTTAATCTAAAAATATCTGGTCCTAGCTAGTCATAAATAAGTGTCCTTAATTAGGAAAGGTTTTATATAAATTGTTTTTGTTGCTTAATCTTGACATCCCACCGTGCCAGCAAAGCCATTAAAGGACACATGTGGATATATCAATGCTGGAGGTAAATTCCAGACACCGAGTTCGGTGGGGTTCGGGAGCGGTAAGTTCAAAGGTCAGTCAGCAGTCACCGCGGCGACACCTGCAGGTGGTTATTCCCATAGACCGGGATGATGTTATATCTTTTTCAGTCGGAGCGAGTCAAGTTTATAATCCCTGCGTTTCTCAGAGAGAGGTCATTCATTGTAAATATACTAAATTCTCTCCGCTTTTACATTAAGGGGCGGAACATTTTTTTTTAATATCCCTGCGGTGGTGTATTATTAAAGCAATTAATAACGAAACCGAAATCCTGCCGGCGAACAAAAAAGAGTTCCGATACTTTTCCGGCTTTAATAGTCTACATTTGTAACGTATTAATTGTTTAATATCTTGTGGAACACGTGTTTTAAGCTACCAATTCAGGATTTACTTAACAAATGTTAATTGCCTGCGTAGCATGCTCGCTCGCTACGGAAACCTCTAAAATATGATCGAGTTAAGCTATGAAAGCCGCATTCGGTTTGGAGGTAAATTTCGGGGGGGATTTTTATCGGCACACATGATTTAATTAACAGACCCCCCCCGGACTGTGTGAGTGCGAGTTGTTTCGCTAGTATCGAGAAGTCCTTTATCCGCGTGAGCTATGTATCTCTCTAATTGCTAGTCCTAGTTTATGCAGTTTCAGAATTGGATTGCGGTAAAATACGCTGTGTGGTTTCTACTAACTCCACTAGGACCTGTCTGTACGTTCCTATTACTAGAGGTGATATATCGAATCCTGTGCAATGACAATATTTTATTAAATCGAACTGTTTAACAGAATTATACCCCCTCGCAAAGGGGCTGCACCTACATTCAGACGTTCCCATTTCGATACCAACTTTAACCCTGCATATATCTTCATTTTGTCGCCGTAATTTAATATAAGGACATTCAGGATATGGTTACATAAATCTAACGTGCATTACATTTCATTACAAAATCACTCGGGGAAACTTATTTTCAATTAAAACTCAGTTTCTTATAGATTTCAACCAATTAATTACTAAATATTTTATTCAGAAAATTCTCATTTGGGGGCAAAAGCAAAATTCAAGATAAAGTTTCTTGAACGGCTTATGTATAGATCTTGGGAGGAAGAAAGGAATGAATATCAGTTGTGAGTTTAAAGTATGTATGCAGAAGGGACAGGAAATAATCTAACTGTAACCAATTCACCTTACAGAAGAATTAAGAATTATGGAAGGGTTTGACTTTACGTTTCCTGAATTGTTTTCAGAGTACCTTCAAAGCGCTTCGATTGTTGTGGTTTGTGGTTTCACCTGCTTTAAATCTTTTTTTATCTGTACAACATTATAAATTTTGTAAGATTGGCTTGGTGGTGTTCAGCCAGTTATCATTTATTATATAGCTGAGATTGTAAGCAACTTTTCTTTCGACTTTCGCTTTCCAAATAGGGAAAACCCAATGAAAAAGAACAAAATGCGATCTAAGGGGGTCATGTAACCTAGCAACGGTGGTACCTCCTTAGCAACTGTTAAGAAGCTTCAATCTCGGCAATGTTCGGTGGTTACAGGATACAACGTTGTGCAATCTCGAAAGTGCTTGGAAATAAGATCATACCAAGTTGTAACTTGCAACCCCGACATCAAAATCTGACGTTCACAGGACTACATCCAGTCTCTAGTTGCTCAAAATCATCATAGCCGTTGCAATCAAGTCGGCTGTGCAGTAAGCTTTATCTTGAAGAAGCTAATAATGTACAACGAAACGCCATCGACTTTTAAACTGACTTTATAAGCTATCTGAAATGAAGAATAACAATAATACAAATCCGAAATTGACTGGCGTGTAACAAATCGCCCTTTTTGAAGTTGTTTTTAGAATTCTGCTCTAATGCAAATTACTTTCACATTTATCTCTCTCTTTTTTCCACAGAAGTAAAACGATGTAATTAAATGTCCGCGAGTCAGTAAAAAACTATACAGTATGTAATTTTAATGTCGCAATTACGAGGGCATATAAAGAAACGCATTAAAAAACGTGTAATTACGAAACGTCCGCAATTTTTTTTTTATAGATGATTAAGCGCTGTTTTACGAACCACATAACTGCGAACTCAAGTCAGATTCCAATTTGATTCCTTTTTGCCAAACCAAGATTTCTTCTGGCGAATTTTTTTTTTTTCAACGAAGTTGATTCTTCCAGATTCAAATATGTAACTAATACTCTGATGTTCGCATCGTTAAAGTTCGCCGTTTTGGGGGGGAGGGGTGAAGTGTTTACTTGATAATGATGAGATAGCAAACTTTTGCCGTTAACTTATATAAATACTGGTGCAATTAGGAGATAAGACGATCGCGAAGGAGCTGCTTCTGCTGCTCAAATCTTGCTTTTAATATTAATTTGCGGGCAACTGAAGCGGCGACGTGGCGAAGACATTTTCTCAGGAGGTAAGGCATAAGTTAGGCCATAAGAGAAACACATTACACCTCTAGGAATTCCTAACATGGTCACCGGATCTTGCAGGTCAAAGAATAAACTGGAGGGTTACTTGGTAATTGGAGGAACGGTAACGCTAACACATACGTATCGCTCCTGGGGGACCCTGTTGGTTACAATCTAGAAAATGTTATGTGTTGTAAATATTCTAATTAAATTTACTCGAAAAAAAGATTTTATTAAACTCTTTTTTTATCAAAGTGTTTGCTCAACATTTCACTCTTTCTTTTCTATTTCTTAGTTAAATCAATATTAATTTCTTTCTGACGGTGCCAATATGACGATGATGAGTGGTTTGCATTGTGACTCTGTGGGTACAACATATTACATCGGAAGGTAAAAGCGGTTTAAAGATAAAATATTAGTTCTATTTTATTTCTGAATTGAGATCGTTAAAGTGGGGGTTGGTTTTCGTGAGTGAAATACTGATTATAATCAGTACTGTTAAAATTGTTTAGTTTAGTTGTTCCATTATATGTAAATTTGACTTAGGTGTGTGTAATATTTAATTAATCCTGTCACGAAAGGGAATAAGTACACATATCGCAATAATTAAATTTGTTATACGGAGTAAAATTCTATCGGGCAGGATGTGGTGAGTGGGTGGCAATGATTCGCAGGCACCCTCTTCCCGTTTCCAGGCAGGGAAGCGCGTAATGGATTGTTGACGTAGCTGACCGATGCAGGTACAGACATCGAAGCGGGCGTACATTTGCATATTGGCCGTGTTTGGTTGTGATAGGATCCGAGAGTAACGTCCAACACAAACTTACAGTGAAACTTCGAAGGTAAACCCGAGGAAATTTGAATATTGATGTCATATACATCGATATAGAATTGAATTATTTCCCACAGAAAACACTTGTACAACAAAGAAAAGTGGACGTCACAATAACATTATCTCTCGGACCGTCCGCGTCCTTTCAGCTGTCGTTCGTGTTTGTGCATTTTTATATGGTATAAGTTTAGTTCGGAAACTTTCTAAAATAATATTTATCATTCTACAGCTTTATAAAAGTAGGTATTCGGACCTCCACGGACGTCTTTGTGTCTCGGCTTTTGTGCGGCACATCAATCAGCGTTTTCTGAATGTCCACCTACTTCATGGCCTTTATAGCCCCTGCTGATTCAACGTCTTCTTCTCCAATCAACCTGCTGCAGACCTGTCGACCCTCATTCACTAGATTTACAATCCCGGTTATTGTTACTAGAACCGTAGATGCTTCTACCTGCTTTATGGCGTTTCGGAATTCGTAGGAGGAAATTTGAAACGCCCCAAAAACAACTTCGGACCTGAGATTTATTTTATGCTGCACCATACCAGGTCGAATTTACAACACACCAAACATCCTGCTTAAATTCATGAAGCACTCGCCATTTTGTAGCAGCACGTTGCTATTACACCTGCCTCACCTATAACGTCGGACCACCTGTTGATATCCAGGTTTTAGGGGGTGGAGCTCTCGAAAGCACCTGTCCTTGCCATCTCTTTTACTCCATTATAATATACAAGGGGGAACAAATTCCGCAATGAATTATAAATAGGGATTTGTGCGCCTTAATTAAGGATAAATTTTAATTAACGATTCGTAGGCCCGACAGTCGGCGTCTTAAAAACCATAAAATAGTTTTAATTCCGAGATTGACAGCTGTCCATAACTGTAAAAAAAATCGTTCGCTAAGCAGAAGTAATTAAACATTCGCCAAATCAAAAGTCTTCTTATTAAAGAAGCCAAAAGAGTATTATTATTAGTAAACTTTGTAAACGTGTTATTTGGAACCTTTCCGACCTGTCAGGCTAAATTGCATTTTTGGGCTTTCTCGGACAGGAAATGACCGTAGAATCCTTAGTAGGGAAACCCTCCCACGTTGTGCCTTTTGCGGCCCCGAACTAATTACCATTAGTTTTACCTACACTCATCACTTCCATGTTATTTTTAACTCCGCTATGCGCTGTCTTCGCACAGCAGCGCGCACAAAGTATGTAAAGTGAGGATGAATGATGGATACTGCTGACATACGTATAAATAAATAAATACTTTCGAATAAAGGTGAGTTCCTGCCCGCCTGAAATAATTTATCAACTGCGAAATATTTTATACCATTAGCTCCTGTTTATTTTGAATTGTTATAAATAAATTTGTTTCCAGGCGCATATTTCTGCGTGCCGTTGAATTATAACTGCGATTAATTTAATCACGCCCAACTAAGGAAACATTTAATTTACACCAAATTATTTTAATTAGTCACCACGCTACATCTCTTCGGTAATTTATGTTTGCATTTCTAAACAAAAATATGCGTATGCATTTATAGCTATGTATCACCTAAACTAAAATATTAGGAACGTCATAGTCTTTTATTTTTATGTTGTATCAATTTCTTTATGATTGATTCATTTAGGTAAATTAAAAATGAAGTTTTTAAAACGAACTTAATTTCTTTCATTTTAATAATTGAGTTACCATTTAGCTTTTAAATAACAGAACTCTCCAAAATTTCCTCAAATTTTAAAATCTTTACCACATGTACGAGTATATGAAAATTGAAACAAGGCAATGATAAAGTGCGATTATCAAAGTTAGATTTGAGTTACTTATTTCTATATACAGATTCCAAACTAAACTTCGCCTTCTAAAACGGTTATTATTCAGGTGAATAAAATTATTTAATTTTTTTTAATATATCTGGAAAGAATTTGAATTTTATCAATCCTACTAGGTACACCTTAATCCATTCCATATTCCTATCAAGTTTTCTGCCCTAATTTTCTGAACAAAAAATATCAGTATCATCATCAGGTTAAGATTCGAAGATGAATTTAAATTCAATCATAGCAAGGATTACATATTAATATTGTATTTAAAGGTAAATCTATGCCATCATCTATGACATATAATGGTGCTTTTTTGAATAATATTCAAGCAAATGTTAATGGGTTTGCACAATATTTCTCTCAAACATACTCTGTAAGTGATTTGAAAGTCACTTCTATAAATGATAACGAATGTAATGCAAACATACTATTTATTAAACAAGTGTGCGAGAAAGGTGTTCTGAAAGCTATCGGGCTTTCAAATAAAAAACTTCTCAGGCAGGGTATGACTTTCTTTTACTCCATTAAAATTACATTGCATCAAAAGTTTTCATGGCCTGCCTGAGAAATTTTTTATTTGAAAACCCTTCAAAACTTTGAAATCCATAAATACAGCAGGCCCTGACCACATTCTTGCATTTATAATCCGTAATTGTGCACATGTTTTGGTTAAACCATTAACTATAATTTATATTTAAAGTTGGCTCTTGTCCGATAAAAATTGTATCACAAAATCTTTTAACCGGACACTAAATAGCGCACAAACACTTAACGTTTCGCCGTCGTTCGACAGCTTCGTCAGAAGTGAAAAATATAAACAAGTTGTCAAAATAAACAAGACTATTCCTAATGCTTGGAAATTATCCCGGATTGTTCCTGTTTTCAAAAAAGATAACAAGTCACAAATTGATAATTATAGACCTATTGCTATTATATGTAACTTTGCCAAAATCTTTGAACATATCCTTGAACCCATACTACGCCATCATTTTTCGTCATTTAACTCACCCATGCAACATGGTTTTATGCCCGGTAAATCTACTGTGACAAACTTAATCTCTGTTTCGCAGTTTCTTTGTGAAAGTGATGTTGTTTATATAGAAGTTGATGTTGTTTATATAGACTTTATCGAGGCATTTGATCATCATCTTCTTCTTGAAAAACTAAATGCCGGTGGCTTGTCTTCTAATTTAGTCTACCTTCTAAGGGGCTGTCTCAGAAGTAAAGAGACAACATTTATTTGCAATTGAATTTTTTAACAAAAGAGCAATAGAAATTTAACTTACAGGTAAACACTCACATAATACTATTATATACAAATTATATTAAATTGGCTCCAGCAACTCCTGCATAGGATATTTTGGGCAAATTTATTGCTGCTCTGTGCATTACAGCCATTCCAGACTGTTCACCTACTTTTTTGCTAATTCGAGTCCACCTATTTTTGAACGCTCACAAACTTTTTGTTTTTCCATATTCTTTTGATACTCCTTTTTACAGAGAGACCAGAATTTCTCAATATCTCTTGCTTGAGGAAAGTTTGGTGCGTTGTCTTTCTTTTCAATAAATTCAATTTCTTGAGAGCGTAAAAGAAGCCGTGTAATGACATCGCATTCCCTTTATTAATAAGTTGTTGGAGCCAATTTAATATAATTTGTATATAATAGTATTATGTGAGTGTTTACCTGTATGTTAAATTTCAATTGCTCTTTTGTTAAAAAATTCAATTGCAAATAAATGTTGTCTCTTTACTTCTGAGACAGCCCCTTAGCTTCTTATCTTACTGATCGACGACAATTTGTTGAGTATATTGGCATATAGTCAACTGAATTCGTAGTAACTTCAGGAGTCCCTCAAGGCTCTGTACTTGGGCCACTGTTATTCATTATTTTCGTTAATGATATTATTAAAGATGTCGAGGTACGTTGCCTTATGTATGCAGATGATATTGAATTATTTTCGCAAGTGGATAATCCTCTGGACTGTCTTAATGTGCAAACTGCTCTGAATAGTATTTGTCAATGGTGTTCATCTAATAAGTTATCTCTAAATCCATCCAAATGTTCTGATGTCTCCTTTAGTTGATGGAAAAATTTATTGTTTCATAATTATACAATTAACGATGAAACTATTAATCGCTGTGATAATATTAAAGATTTAGGAGTTACATTTGACTATAAATTGACATTCATTCGCCACATTGACAATATTACGAATGCTGCTTTTAAAACTCTAGGTTTGATAATAATTAGAACTTCAAAATATTTTAACAATCCAGCTAGAATTAAACAATTATATTGCAATCCTACTTAAGGCGTTCACATTGATAACATTGAGAGAGTTCAGCGCAAATTCTTGAAATATCTTTATTTTAGGAAAGAGGGCAATTATACAAATCAAGGAATTCCTCAAGAGTGTATCTCAAATATATTTCAATTAGAAAGTCTTCAAACAGGTCGTGTGATTGTTTCGTTGGTGTTCTTAGTAAAAGGTAAAAGGGGACATTTACGTTCCTGAATTGCTAAGTGACCTGTCTTTTCGTGTACCACGTCATTGCGGATATTCCCACTCTTTAATACTGCCAGAACAAACTTATTTGAGTTCAGTAGATCAGAAAAAAACACAAAAAAACATTAATCAATGATAGTTTTAATATATAATTTAAGTCGCGACATCCTGCGGCCGAGTTTTGACCTAAAATTGATTGCAGTGGAGTTCTCTATGCTACTCTTCTGCTGAAGTGGCCCCAAACAGGAAGATGCTCGAGGAATCTATTGCAATCTATTGCAATCAAAGCCACAAATTAATAAAATAAAATAAACTTACATTACGCAGTGGACAATAGAATCATGAATAAATATAAAATCATGTGCCATACAAAGATGACGATCTTTAAAGCAATAAATAAATATTCAGTTAAAGTTCTAGGCATAAGAAACAAAGAATCAGAGGAGTTATGAAGCGGATAAAATAACTAATGTGAATGTAAGAAATGAATTGGGAATACAATCTAAACTAGAATATATCAAGTGTTCAATTGAAAAGTTCATCAAGTAGCCTTTTGAATTGTTCATAACATTGTGAAGCAGATCTGGAATTATGTAGATCAAAGCGAAATGTCACTTGACGTTTAGCGTTTTCGTACGTTGCGTGCGCTCACAAAGTATTTGCATCTTGTTTTTACCTCATATATTAATACGAGATGAACTGCGTACGCACTAATGCAGCAAAGAAAGCGCTAATAAGTCACTTATTAAGGTTATAAGCAAAACACTACAACTGTTTGATAACTGTCATCCATTAAACTTCAATCGGTTTAGGAAGTCATTCCTTTTTCGCTTTCAACAAAAAATCAAAATCAACTTGATGAACTTTTCAATTGAACACTCGTTATAAAAGAAAGATAGTTAAATTAGTGAAGCTGATAGAAAATGAAAGACATAACAGCAATCAGTCTTATACCGAAAGCGAAAATTCAAAAAATAGGAAAAGGAAACGTAGGATAACATTGCTACAAAAATAGTTGAAAAAAGGAACATAGACAGAGACAAGGATATAATCAAATAATTTTTTTGAGGAATGTTAAAGCAAGAATATTTAAAAAAAATAGAAAATACAGCTGAAAAATTATATTTAAATCAGTGACGGCATCATTGATTCTTTTTTTGCTGACGGTCTTATGGCCGTTTTACACTGTCACATTTTTTATGTAAAATTTGTTACAAGATGAGTGAGAGGTGCCAACTCAACCAATCAGAATTCACTGTGGTAGCTTATCTCTCTCACTTTGTAACAAAAATTGTTATCAAATTTAGCAAGTGTAAAACAGCCTTAACATTATTAAAGAAAAACTTCAGGGCCACTGCTACTCTTCTTGCAATTGTCAGTGCTTTTAATAAAAACTTAATTATGCTTTGACAGCAAGCATGGCTGCCTCGCATGGGATGACTTGTTATGTAGCGAACTGGCTTCAGTTTGTCAATCCTACTGCGATGTCAGGTCAAAAAGCGATCGCAAGATGTTGCTACTTAAATTGTTCATTACTTTCACGTCGCAAGGGCGAATAACCTAGAACAGATCGGTTTGGTTTGCAGTGGATTTCTCGAGCTACGGTTCTGCTGACTTGCACAAAATTTTTGAAAGAAAAAACATTAATTTGTAGGTTTGCCATTGCCTACCTTCATATTAGAGTTTTCAATTGAATCGCGTCACTGATTCTTCTTTCTCCAACGTTTCGTCTTTTGTTTTAAAAGAACTTCAGGACCACTGCTTCTCTTCTTGCAACAATCATTTCATGGAGACTTAACATCTACTTTTTTAAATTGCATGCAAGAGAAGAAGAACCAGTGACGGCATCACTGATTCTTCTTTTGCCGACGTTTCGTCTTACATTTTAGATAAGCTTCAGCGCCACTGCTACTCTTCTCGCAACTATCAGTGCTAATCTTCTCGTTGTTGCCACTGGATGGAGGCAATTTTTTTTTGGAAAAAATGCTTACCCCTCTTTCCTCCTCTTCCTAAGGTTTTTCGGTTGAATCGCGGCACTGATTATTATTCATTATTCTTTCGTCGACGTTTCGTCTTTTGTTAGAGAAGAACTTCAGTGCCACTGTTTCTCTTCTTGCTACTATCACTGCTTACACAGTGTGCTTGTAAATGTTTGTACGCCAATTATGTTGGCACCCTTGATTTTGTTTTTGTACAGTTGGTGGCAACCTGTCTTGGCTTGGCAATACCTAGCTGTTTCCGGAAATTGATCCGATTAGTGATCTTAACGCTTGAAATTGAGATTTCATGATCTGGGGTTAGTTCGATTGATCGAATTGATCCGAGGTTACAGTTTTCGAAAACATCTAATGAATGCTGACAAGGTTATGTTTATGTAGCCTAGCTAAATGGGCATGTAACCAATGCTTTATTAAAGAAAAATAACACTGATGAGTAGGATATAACTTTATTTTTATGATAATTGTTGAAAATGTTCTCCATGAAAACACAAGTTCACTCATCGTTTTATGTTTTCAAATACACAACAAGTTCCTGCATTGTTTTCAACTGCATGCCTAATTGCTTGTTGAACTTCATCCATGTTATGCAAGCAGTTTTTGTAAACATTATTCTTCACATATCGAAAAAGGTAATAATCTGGTGGTGATAAATCTGGACTTCTCGATTCAGAAACATTAATTAAAGAGTGCAAAGAACTGTTAAAAATTAAAGAAATAAATATCAATATCACAAATATCTGCAAGTAATCACGCCAATGTGCTCTGTCAAAATTGATACAAGCGGCATTGTTGCCACTACAAGTTTATAAAATTGTAAGCATACCAACTTAATTGGCGTACATTTACAGATACACTGTATCTTCTCGTTGCCTCCATTTCATAGAAACTTAATATCTACTTTTTTGTTTCATGCAAGAGTACTTACATAATAATAAAGATAAAATAAATTCGAAGATCAAAACGATCAAAATAGGTAAATAACAAAATTACGGAAGAAGGGAATAAAAAAGAAACACTAAATACAAATACATAAATCAAATATTCTTCAAGCGACATTAGAGCTAGAGTACAAAGTCTATTATAGATGAGGCAACATTTAAAGAAGGCAATTGCTTTAACAGTTACATAAAAAAGTAAAAGATTAATAACTCTAAAAATAATTTCAGAAGTTATAGAACCACGTGTACAACTAGATATTGTACAGTTTATAAATTAAAAATACTATTGTGATTTTTACAACTTTACAAACAACAACAATTAAGAATTAACAACAAGTGAACAAGTGAAAGACTGCGAATGTGATTAGGCTAAAAATTAAAGCGTAAGATAAAACGAAAAAGAAACTTCAATTTTTACATATTTCTAAATAATAGTATTATGATTCCTGGAATTGTTGAATGTTTGCTTTTTTCTGTTACATATTTGAATCATTATAAAATATTTTCAAGTCATACATATATGAATCGGTCAACGCAGGAAGGGTATATATCCATAGTAAATCCTACGGACGTATGCCCCTTTTGCATTGTCAATTCATATATTTTAATTGTTTTAGATACCTTTCACATATTCCATTTTTTAAAGTTATTTTTTCAGTGTCATATGTACAGAATGTGTTACGATCCTATTGTCAGACTCCGGATAGAGGCACATCTTTCTTCCCTTCTCTGACGGTGTGACTTTAGTCTCCCGACACTTATTGTATATATCAATAACATTATTCTGTTAACGTCTGCTTATTTTTTATTAAAAATGTTTTTATATTTAAAAAGTGCAATATACTTCTTACTGTTACTTACTTACTTCTAATTATAAGTTAACATTATGACCTTGAAAAACCTGTCAATTGTGCAGTGAAACGTCGAATAGATGCTCGATTATTATTACACATTTTGAGGGTAATTTTCAACGAATAAGAAAGTGCTTCGATTATTCAGTGTTTTGCATTTTTCTTTGTATTTACTATTTATACCTATGACGATAGACATCGAAATATTATTTCGTACGTTGTTTAGGTTTAGATTTCTTTATAACTCATTCGTACTTCTTCAGAGAGGATATTTATTGTTGAAAGCTTTATTTAGTATTGGTATTACACGTTTAAGTAATGAAACTGCAAAGAGAGGGTCCTTACACTGTATTCCTCACGTCCCTCCTGCAGTTTCGACGAAAATTGGGCACGTGTTTACAATAAGGCCGAAACGTTCGCTTTGCCATAATTCAGGGCTTATTAACATTTGTCAACCGTATTCATAGACTGACTGCAAGGTAAGTTTTGAGTGCTGTGCACCATCACCGAACTCCGCCAGCTGTCAGTGGCTTCATTCATCATACGGCCCACTGCCTGTTCATCGCTCACGTTCGACAAACTTTTGATAACGGTTGAAGTATTACAACTCGGATGTCAGTCAGTTCACCTACAGTTTAAATTGCGAAACAAAAGCATCTGGCGTTTTATCGTTTTAATCTGATTTATGATATTATTACCACGTGATACTTAAACAGTAGCCTTAAAAGTTTCACTTACATACAATCACTTTTTTGTTAGTAGTTACAAGAAATAAATTTAAACAAAGTATGTACTTTTGAAGATAAAAGATGTGTATGCTCTGATAAATACTATTAATTTTCGGATCAGATGCAATAAAATTTGTCACACATGCTGTTACGTAGCTACTCCAAAAAAAAAAAAAAATGAAGTGCACATAAAATCCCCCAGTTCTACGTCGGCCTTTATCAGGATTCAAAACACACGTATTTTCTTTTTTATTGGTGCACTTCGAGACGTTAAAAACAAGCGCCACACACGCCAGTAATTTATTTTTATGTATCATTTTTCTCTCGCGGATATTTAGTTTGCCCCCGAAATAATAATTTACAATCGATACCCTCGAAGGCATAATTTATCAGATACACCACTCCGGGGTTGGAAGTAATAACAAAAAATCCTAATCTGATTTATCGTGTTTTCGGTATAAAGTAGTAAATTCATAGACGGTATAAGGATCGAGCGCGGAAATCAAATTACGTATGCATTTCCCCCTGTATTATGTTGCCTCTTATCTGGACTTCTTTATGTACCTTTATCGGCGGTGTGCAAAGGAGTCACTGTAAGTACCTTCTTTTAAGACCGGAAAAGCCAGAAGGCGCCACCCCGAACACACGCACGCACACATACGTGCTGTTGATAAACGCACCGATATGCGATAGACTGATTGATGTTGAAATTATTTTACGTAAACATGTTTTCAACAGTCGCTAAATTTCATCCTATAAATAAACCGATTATATTAATTTCCTTATTCTATATTATTCAAATACTATGTTTAAGGGTTTAACAATCTATAGGGGAGATGGCGGAAATGATAACCACTTAAGGAAAAATCAATGTATTTTGAAAAATATAAAGTGAATTCTCTGAACAATTCTCTGCTGTTTCGTACAAGGAATTACCATTAAATGACGTAACTATATCATTTCTATCATTAACAGACATTATAATATATTCATTTAAAATAAAAATGGAATTGGCTCTTATTGCCCGCATGTTGGGGTAATGAGAATCATGAAAGAAGGGACATCGACTGCTGCCTAAATAAACTTGTCAAAATAAACTTTTATAATATCAGGGATAATGAGAGCCACCTGTGGGTAATAATAACTTGGCTCTTATTACCCCCAGATAGCATTAATATTTTATTTACAGTTGGTTCTTGTCCGATGAAATTTGTATCACAAAATCTTTTAAGCGGACACTAAATCGCGCACTATACACTTTACGTTTCACCGTCGTTCTGACGAAGCTGTCGAACGACGGTGAAACGTAAAGTGTATAGTGCGCGATTTAGTGTCCGCTTAAAAGATTTTGTGATATTAATATTTTAGGTACGAAAATTAGAAAAATAGCATAGATAAACAAGAAACCAATAATATTAAAAACTAAGTTAAAAGTCATAACTCGTAATGATTGAAGAAAATCTTTTACAATGTTATTATACTTGTAAAGTGTTTATTTATAACGAAACGAGAATGCGTAACAATAACAATTACGTAATAGTTTGTTTAGAATTTCGAAACGTACACATTTAACTAATTATTTTCCACGTCGTGAGTGCGGTTCACGAGCGCTAAAATATTCTCACGGGCTAGTTACCTCTTACCGCACCGCACCATTCCAAAATCTGCAAAACATCTGTGACCGTTTATAAAATAAACGTCCGTAAATGTCACGTACTGGTATTTAATTTAAAATTGAAAATACCTAATAATAAAGTGTGAATATCCGCCGTTGTAAGTACATCTGGCAGGCATATTTCGATAGCCCCCAAATTAAAAATTCGAGGCGGCAGTAAATCCCGGAAATTTCGAAAACCTCCTCGTCCAGGTGACAAGCTTCTTCTGGTAAACAAAATCACAAAGCGTGTATTTTTAAAACGGATTTATCTGTTCGGAGAAGCTCGCCGGCCTCGTAATAAACGCAGATAACTCCATGCGATGGACAGCACATGTTCTAATTAACATTTTATTTGATACTGTAATATAAACCTTAGTATCTGTTTTTTATTTAAGCATATGACACAGTTTTTTCCTCTCCCCCTTTCGTATTTATTCAAGTTTTATATTACTTCACTATGTGCACATGCAGTTATGAAACTACGTAAATAAAATCAAGTGGTTTAATAATATCTACATATATCTATTTTCAACCGTTGAAATGTCAGAAAGTATTATTTCATCGACGTAAAATTCTTTCTCAGCTTAAATCATATTAAATTAATGGAAGACGCGGAAAATATTGTTAATTTTTCAGTACAATGCATAATAAAAAATTATAAAAAGAGTAACGAAAACAAGGATAATAAAACACCTACATTTTTGTTATAAACAATCGACTTGTCCCTAGTTCTTCTTATCTACAGTATATAACAAATTTTACTTGTTTTTTTTTGCATTTTATTTTTTTTATTATTGAGGTCGGAGAATCCTCCGGTCCTCCAAAAAAGTATCCCTGAACCGTCAAGAGCCATTACTTCTTGTCTAAGTTGTCATCCCTCTTTTTTTATCGTTCTCCTTGTGTTTCAGTATGTTTATGATGGTGGTTTCTATAGCCATCCAATTTTCGTTCTTTTCCGTCATAGTTTCTAAGACAGCACATTATAAAATTTAATAGCGAGAAAATTTGGACCATTTTTGTTGCGGTTTATTCGATGGTAAGGAAAGGAGTGTAAATATTATTTGTAGATCTGGTGTCATAGTCGTGATAATCTTGAACAGTATCATAGAGATTTTTTTTTATATATATTCTAAACACCTTAAAATGTAAAGTGCAGATAGAGTTAAAATGTTTAATTGTTGGAAAAGAGGTTTTGGGCATTCCCTAAACGATTTTCCAGCGATGATTCGCACAGCTTTTCGTTGAAGTCCAAAAATTCTTTTGGCTGAAGGGAAATGACCCTAGACAATTAGGCTGTATGAGAGGCGAGATTCAAATAAGCCTTGGTAGATGCGGAGAAAATTATCTTGCGTTAATTTGAGCGAGAGATATTGGAAAAGATATAAGAGTCCAAAGGACCTAGGTGCCAAATTTGGCTAAATTCGTATTTTTCTACAAAAGAGATCTATGTGCCTTGCTGCATACATTAGAAAAGGTTCTAAATGTCTATCTGATGTGGAAATATTTTATATAGTTATACATAGATGACTCTCTCTCTCTTTCGTGCGCCTTCAACAACAAGGATAATTTTCCTTAATTTTCTAGGAATTACGTTTTTGACACTTAAACGCTTTGGGAATACCATGCTTCATTTGTTGATATCTGTAAAAGAAATCACATTTTCCAAATTTGGAAGTTGAGATGGTAGTGTCATCGGCGTAGAGTAAAACGTTAGCGTCGTGGATATGAAAACTAGATTATTGATATACGTGAGGAGGAATAATGGTCCCGGAATCGATCCTTGGAAGACACCCGATGCAATTTTAATAGGGTCAGATTTTTTGTTATTGATTTCAACATTTTGGTATCTATCAGAGTAGTGTGAGTGAAAAAACTCTATAAGATTATTGGACAAGACGAACATTTTTAGTTTACCAAGAGAATTTCATGGTTTATGCAGTCGAAAACTCCACTAAGATCATAAAAAAGGGAGCTTATGTAAAGGCCTTGTTCGTGATTGTTGTTGATGAATGATGTAACATCAATCAGGGCAAATTCTGTGGATCTGCCTGGCCTAACACCAAACTGAGAGTTTGACAATAAGTTTTTGATTCAAAATGTAAGAGTAGTCTCTTGTTCAAGATTATTTCGAAAGTTTTGCCTAGAATCGGGATGATGCATAATGGGTCTGTAATTTACAGTGTCAGAATTGGAATTACCCTAGAAGTGTTAAAAAATTTTGGAAAAGTATTTTCTTTAATTGAACGATGAAATAAATTGGTTAAAGGTACAACGATTAAATCCCTAATATATTTAATGATTTTGCTACTTAATCCGAAGCAGTCAGGGGTACTGTTGGTTTTTAGACCGTTGATGGCGTCGCGGACGTCATTGTCGGTTATATGTAAGAAATCGGCAATTTCATAAATCATTAAGTTCATTGCGTAAGTCTGACTTACGAAATGCTGTTTCTCTCGTTATAAAATCATTTTGAATTTGTTTTGCAATGCCTCGTGTGATATTATCATTTTGACTTCGTTAATATGAAGTTAATCTGCGCAATTAGGACTGTGAATAATGGAAATTATGTAAGGAAAGATGACATCCACTGGAAAGAATTAAAAATCAACGAAGGCTTTCAGTAAGGAAATGTTCTGAGTCCAACAGTATTCATCGGTAATAAATCTTTTGTCCACTTTAATTTTGTGCTCTGGATCCACCTAGCTAGCCAATTCTCCGTTGCAACCTTTCTGGAATTTTTCTTGTGCTCTTTATCGTCCCAAAGACCTCACCTCATCTATTAATAAGTCGATTGGGATGGCCCATTGCGATTACCAAGGCTACTTCATTCAGTGGATACAATTTTGTATCCCCTGCCATAATTCTCTAGCAGCTCGATAGTTTTTCCTTGTATTTACTCCATCTACTTACCTGTGTCCACACCGTTGCCGCATAGAGTGTGATCCCAAAAGGCGTCTTTCTTTCCAGATGCTCTGTGAGCCCTTAGTAGCAACCTAGCTAGAATAGCTTGGGCTCCTTTGACTAGGGCATGATGTTCTTTATCTATTGTTACCCCTAAGTACTTAATGGTGCGTTAAGAAATATTTTTTTAATTGTTAAACGGGAACTGAACCGAACGGTGTTTCTTTTCCCCCGAGAGTATTGTGGCCTCTGTTTTTCCAGGTACCAGTTGTAGCTTATTTGTCCTTGTCCATGTCTGTATCACCAAAGAATGTGGTTTATATCTCAGGTCATCTTCTGTTTGGGCACTAGCAACTGTAGCGAAGTGGTCCACTCCTTCGGGTGTGCACCATCGTACAGTATATTCCATACCAGTGGACCCAGGACCCACCCTTGGGGTATTCCGTACTTTTTAATTTCCTTTCTTGAAGATAAGTGCCTATTATTCGTCGAAAGTATGGGCTAATCTCTCTCTTGCGTAATTCGGCCTTTATTAAATTCCACTTGGCAGAGTTGAAGGCGTTTTTCACATCTAGAGCACATAGTTTCATGATCTTCTAGGTTTTTCTTTTCTCTTTCAGCAATGTCCTTCACCTATTATAGTGCCATTGTTGATTTGCCTTTTCTGATGCCATATTGTTTTTCAGACACATCAATAGGTATCCAATAAGCATATTGACCTATATTTGATTTAATTTTATTGAGGTTTTTCTCCATGATAAACATATTGGCCGATGCTTTATTTAATTATTTGGGCTTTTCTTTGGTTTTTCGATGAGAATTAATTTGGATATTTTCCAAGTCTCAGGATAGTTGTCATTTTCTATAAAGAAAGATTAGTAAGTTACTAAAAGGACACACCGGGGGCCCAATTCTTGAAAACACTCGACATCATGTCGTATGCGACATGACGTCAAAATGACGTAGACTCTCATACAAAACTATGCAAATCGTTCGGGAATTGCATCATTTTGACGTCATGTCGCATACGACATGATGTCGAATGATTTCAAGAATTGGGTCCCGTGAAAGGAAATCCACACTAACAGCGCTTATCAAGTCCTTAGAGGCAATAGCCTCACCAGCATCTCGTTAGGTGAAGAAATTGAAATAACGACCATCAAATATTGTTGAGAAAGTTAAGCTTTCAGGGAATACAAGAAAGATAGAAAGCTACTCGAAAGACAGACAGTAAACGATAATTGGAATGGTCAAATGTCACCTTGCTTAATAGTAAACAGCCAAAAAAGAAGAAGACGGAATAGAAATAGTCAAGGAATACCACAAGAGTCGATACTTGGACCGGCCCTACTTCTAATTTTCATAAATAATTCAACATCTACTCTAAGAAAGTTTGAAGGTCCACGTCTCAATCACAACAAAAGATAAGAATTTTTTGCTTCATTTCTTGTTTTTGTTTGTAATGTTTAATGATTGCTTTATGTTCAGTATTACTAAGACCCGATTTTACAATCGTCGGATAAGCATTATCCTTAGAATAACGTGACGTAGGTGTGACGTAGAAATGGAAGAACATTAAAGGATATTCGGCGAACAGTTATTCCGTCCTTATTCCACGATTGTAAAACTGGGCCTAACCTATTATCAATAAAAGACCAGTGGGAATTGGAGTTACGATATAAAATTGTGATTAATAAGTAGGCGATAAATACTCTTCCCCCCAGATGAAGGCGAAGAAGAATGAAGTCTAAATGCGAAAACGGCCAAATCAAGGTATGCACAGAATTTAGGTACAGTAATATAACTGTTGAAGAAAAGGAACTTCAATTCAAAAGTACACAAGAAAGCGGTTTCGTTTCGTACTACGTTTTGCAGAAAATATGGGCAATCTTGAACACAATTATGAATGATATAGGGTGTGTAGAATTAGAGTGTATGAGAAAATACCTGCAGTACAGTTGTAGAGGCAAAATAAAGATAAAAATAACAATACTTTAGGAAATAAAGGAGTTTATACACGTTGAAAGCATGGAAAGCGACAGGTGACCAAGAAACACCCACCACTAATTCCCAGAGTAAGAAGACAAGCAGCCATCTGTCCACTGGAAAAAATTTATATGTAGAATATAATGAAAAGTAAAGGTTTTGAAGGAAAGTCTTGAAGTAGACAACTGAAATCAACCAATAGAGGAAGATAAAGAGTTTAGAAGTATGTATTTAATCCTTGAAACTGGGTTACCGCGATCACTTTGAATGATATCCAGAGTTATTCCAGAAGAAATTCTGAAAGCACATCCAATTCGTTTTGCATTTATTAACTCGTAATGTGATAATTAATGAAGTGATCATCCCATTAGATATGTCATCCGATAATTTCAAAGCTCGTCTAGTAAAATGCCTCAAATAGTTTGTAGCATAACTTTCTAAAGGAACATCATGCCACGGCAAACGGCGACAGGCTATTTTTAACCGTCTTTGTCATTACCTAACGAATAGTTACTTATTATGACACATACATGAACTAGATTTTAAGTTAATATTTAAGCGTTGTAGCAATTAAGTTTAAAGTGAGCAACGGCGCATTCCGAGCTGCTCTTGATGAGCAAAACAGTCGGCTAAATGAATGTGATTGACCTTCTCTTGCAAGACCGTGAGATCTGACGGGCGCATCAACACGCGCATAATTTAATCACCCGTCACAATTAGTGGAATAAGAAGTGAAACGGAAATGGAGTTGATGTTTTTGCGTGACGTCACGACGCCGCGTTTAACCGGCTGTGACAGGTGTATAAAAACGAGGCGTGTGTGTTTTATAGCGTCGCCGCTAAGCCTGGTCCGGGTTCAGGCGTTCCGGTCGGTCCGGTGTCCTGTACGAACAGGATTGTAAAACGTGTAGGTAATTACATTATTACAATGACGTGGATACCCAGCAGCGACATGTGTGTTATTTATCTACGTTTACACCGGAGTTATGTTTTATCCATGCATGTGCGCCAATGACGACACGTCCATGGAACTCTCACCACTTGTTTTTGTCGACAACATGTGTGCTGGAAGGTTATTTAGGTTACACATATTCTCATCTCTGCTCTGCTCACGGTGTCTGTTTGCTCGGCTTTTAATTTTATTTTACACCGATTTTTATTACTTGTGTGAACACTGACTGGTTTGTTTTTTTAATCAGAGCGCGTACAGTGATTTGAAACGCAAAAATTCTTGACATTTGACCTTAATTTCAATGATTTTTTCCAGGATGCAGGAGTACAATATATTCCAGAAACTATACAGTATTTAAAACGATTTTTCAATCAGGCTAATGACGTAAAATCGAATTCATCTAGTTTCAAAGCAAAACAAACTGGAATGATTTCAGCAGTTAACGTCGCTGAAATTGGTTTTCATAGCTTGGATTTAGTGTTTGGCTAGCTGATGACATACATGCTGCCGCATGATCCAATAATTGTTTATATTAATTCAGCGTAGACCTTGGAAGTGAGATGCGTAATAATGCGAGAGCTTTTACTATCAAACGACGCGTCAGGATGAGTGATTATCGAAGGAGTTGCCGGCAGCGCCGCGGTGTTGAAACAATGAGACTCTTTCATTGTTTTTGTTCGCTCTGATTCAGAAGCGCAACTGACAACCCTTCAAGCGCGGCTCACACCGAACCCCTTTGTTTTTCTTTCGTTTCCATCGCGATTTTAACGCTTATTTTTAATATGATGAATTTGGAGCTTTGTAGTCTTTAATTATTCCCGTTTTTACATTTATCTACCTAATTGTATTTCCTGATTATTCGCCGCCACGAAACAAAGACCTCCTCAAGAGGTGTAATAAATCATATTATTTTTTTTTCATCCCCCGACATACCTAAAAAAATGCAATTTACTTCCTTCTTCGGATCGTTGACTTATTCATTGTAACCTGAACGACCCGAGGGAGACCATGAGTGCTTCGAGCTTTCATTGACCTTTTCGTCTCACAATCAATTCGTCTATGACACAGATTGACATTTGTGTTACAACGTTTCATTATCAATTGTACAATTATCACATAGTGTAAATTATAATTCTAAACATATGGAACGGTTTTATTCTATTACAAAAAAAATCTGTTATTTAACACTGAATGAAAGAAACGGTCAAAGTTGCAAACAAATGTTAATTATAACATTCAGATCGGATTTAATGCGTTATGTAACTGTACAATAACTTGGAGCATTGTATGAGAGCTTTTAATAAGTAAGAAGAGAACTTTTACAACAAGTAATTTTATTTATATTACAAACTTTTAAAAAATAGAAAAGAAATAGAACTCCCTGAAAATGTGTGAGTGTATTAAAAAAGAATTCAAATAGAAAGCTTTTATTTCACGTTCGTTTTTTTTTTCCCCTGAGTAAAATAAATTTGACGATCTCGTAAATTTTAATTAAGAGCGAAAAAAAATATAAATGTATAAAACAAAATCGGAGGGTGTCGCTGAGAAAAAAATAAAATAAAAAACGTAGCGAAACAATGGATTTGAACAAAAGCGCCCCGTAATGCGATTATTAAGTACTGAAATTTAATAAGCACCTTAGAGCGGCTTGAAAAGAAAATAAACACGTCCCCTCCGGGGCATTAAATAAAGGTGTAAACGTTAAAAATATTAAACGCAGGAGTTGGGCCAGACGGAGAGGAGAAGAACGCCGCCGTTTGCACACAATACCACGGTGCAATTTGCGCAATCTTGATATTATAGGCAGTCATGTATATTTATACTCGACCGGCTAAAAGTTTTATAAAACCTGCTGCAATTTCGTATTAAAACGCAACCCCCGACCGGCGGGGGGGAACTCCAGGAAGGTATCGTTAAGACGTTCCATTATTTCCATCTGTAGCGTTTATTCGACTTTCTTTGACTTTACTTTTCCATTATGTCTTTACCAATTGGTTCGTTTTCGCTAATATTATTTCTATAATAATTCGGATTCGCCTTTTGTACTTTTTAAAACGTTTGAGATTATCGAACGTTATAGTAAATTGCTGTGCACTGCAAAATGCAATTTGCTTTTCTTTAACTTGCGCGTAGCAAATTTTGCAATTAGAAAAAAAAAATAATCGTTAAACAACGCACAAATTCTCGGCAATGTATTTTTGAGAGTTAGGAACGAAATTAATTGTGCAGCAGTAACGCAGAGTGGCGCGCTGGTCTCCTCTTCGGTTCGGCCGAAAAAAGGCCGCACTTAAAAAACATTCACCATTCAGTTATGCTAATAAGTTCATAAAAAGCGAATTATAAACACTGTAAAAATATTCACCGACTATTCACCACTCACTAATTTGCATATGATTTTCTTTCAAAAAATTCCGAAACGAAAAGCGGGCCTAGGTTATTCAAGCATTACGTCTCATCTGCATAATGACAGTATTATGAAGAAAAAGGTCCATCGTTTACTTTTTAATTACCTTTCGTGCTGAGTATATGATTTTTTTGTTGTTTGGCCCCCGTAATTTCTTGATTTTTTTTTTCTAGGTTTGAGGAAGCGAAATAACTAATAGCTTGTTTTGTTTCAGGTACTTGACTGTTTATGAAACATGTAGGAGAGCTTAGTAGTTCCATCCATCATCCATAACGGAGAAATACGGTAAAGCAGCGCAGGCATATACATCTTATTCCGATCCTCGTTTAATTTAATGCGCGCGGTATAAACTGAATACATTTGACTGCGACTGACAACTCCAATGTATCACTTGGCGCAAGTCGATACAGCCTAGAGAGACAGACCTGCGAATCGTTTTAAAAGTTCAGTTAATGAAGGAGTCGCTAAATGAAGATAAATGATTCCGATATTGGATTAGGCTGATGATGTGCAAGTCTTCACCGTGAAGCACCGACTCTAACGGCGCGATATCTCGACTCTCCTCGCTCATGACAAATGCTGTTGTTCCGAGATAAACGCCAAGATTCCGAATAATCATCGTTCATTAACGGAAATTCAGCGTTTTGTTCTCACTTTCCTTTATCCGTGCATTTGGAAAAAGTCGGGGGCGCGACAAAAAAACTGATAAACGTCGGCGCACAATTAATATGTAGGAAAAAGACGACGAAGACAATAATTAGAATTAGTTTCTGTAATTCGCCGGGAAGATTCATTGCTACCACGTATTTAAACTCTCGGAGAAGTTTGTGATTGGTTTCACTCAATAAAAACAGAAAACGTAGTTCTGAAAGAGTTTAGAAAACTTTACCAGTTTAAAACGTATTACTCAATATGTTTTCGGTGTTCTTTACAAAGAATATTGTAATCATTAAAAAATACTACTATTCATTCTATTTTTTTACGTATATCAAAAAAAAATGTTGTAGTTATTTAGTGATTATTTAAAATAAACTGCTCTCAAAATGGATAAGGATAATAAGGTTCACAGTCTAATTTCCGTCAACCATAGTAAATACACAGGCAGCAAGGAGCTCTCAATTTAAACCAACATCGATGGAGTAGGACCTCAGTTGATTCTTCAACACGCAAACACCATTATTCCACCAAAACGCAATTTCATGTGATGCCAGTTAAGAGGTTACATACATTTGGGACCACAAACCACAACAAAGTAACTACAACAAAATCGTCATCAAGACGATCAAAAAATACGTTTTATACTCGCCATAAAACAAAATTCATTCTTGTTCATAAGAAATAACGACTAAGAAATGGAAATTCACATCCAAGGTGATGAGATCACGTGGATTCACAAATTTCACAAGCAGGCGGAATGGTAAGAGCTGTGTAAATACTTAAAGAAGACCTACAGATGACCCGCACGTCCGGCCACAGCTTGGCATTGGCTGAGTCGAAAAACAAACGTAGACGTCGATCGGGGGATATATTTATAATTTTTTTAAAATTAATAAACGATTAAGTTTTTTGAGCGCATGTGAGTACGACAACATTACATTAATAAAAAAATTATCGAACAAATACACACGAAAGGACGATAAAATATTTCTTAATAATTATAGAAGGTGTATGATTTACTCCTGAGTTATTTACCTTGATCGGTAACAAGTCTGCGCTGTTTCATCAGCTTTTCCTCGTCTAACGTCAGTGAAGAATGGGTGTGGATAATTAGATCTTAAAGTTGGCGCCAGGGTGAACAAAATACTCAGCTGTTCCAAAGTAGGCCTCGATAGTGTTCCCAATGTGTCAGTTGATCGTTCACAACAATCACAAGAGATTTAATTAAAACTCAGTTCTTGTACGATAGGATAATGGCACAAATACATAAACAGCTAAAGCAGTAATTGCTTTAGGGCTGTTTTCATAATATAACTTTAAATTTAAAGTGACTTTAACCTATAAAAACACATTAGTTTTCCTATGCTTAAAGTGACTTTAAATTAAAGTCTCCTTTAGCACTATTATGAAAACGGCCCTTAGTTACGATTGCACAAAGTGATTACATTGTCACAAACAGATTAATCATATACGACAGAAAGCCGTCGGAAGACTGTGTCTAAAGTGACTCAAGAATGTTGTACCTAAGTGTACAACTTCAGATCTGATCCGCCTTATTTCTACCACAACAATTTACATAGAATAATCAAAGGCGCAAGATCTGTCGGAAATTCGCTCTTTAAAAACACAGCGTCACGGAACAGTTATTAAGAACAGTTATTAAGAATAACTGAATAAACACACGCAACCAAGAATGTATCCAATAGGTCAAGGTCGTTTACGTCTCCATGCGTGTATTCTGCACAATGTCCGAAGTGATCACCTCCCCTTCAGCCGGACACGTTCTTTGATTCGACATTACAAAGCCGCGGGATGGAAGTGGTGTATTTCGATAGCAACAGCTTCCAAAATATCGGTTAAATAACCGAGTACCAAAAGAGCATCCAAAAAGAAGATGTCCTAAGAGGTATCCCAAAAAACCTGATTTAAAACAAGAAACAGTATAGTTAATAACAAGATGGCGTCATGCCATCAGCCTAACATTACCTGGATTTTAGGAAAACCAGGCCCTGGCAGGTTTGTGAAAATCAACCCAAACTCGTTTGACGATGCACTAGGAATTTTCGACCACGTCGAATTCGAGTTTTCCTAATCTTTCCGATAAATCACAACGTTATTGAGACTTGAGATTTACTAACAGTTGAGAATCGCATTCTTTTTAACATTGCAAATCCAAGTGAGATTTAAGTGAAACAACATCTCACTTCAGCTCAGCTCAGTTCAATGCTAAATAGAAAGCGTCTAATATCTACAAAAGTTATTGCTTTTTGTGTTGTATATTGCTTTTTGTGAGCGAAAATCTCAAAACTGAGACTTTTTAGCATGTCATTATCAAATATGATATTTATAAGATTTCTATGACTCGTAAAACGTCTTATGAGTACTAAAACCAGTATAATTTGTTTGTACTTCCACATTCTTCTAGATATACTCGTAGTTTATGTATAACAAAGTCTGAGAGCGATATTTCCTTCGTCCAATCTCCTCTTAGTAATTCATATAATTCTCTGTCCGTATTCCTTCATTCAACGTACCATAGACACACAAAAAATCATAATTTTATTTCCGCACATTTCCGCACTTAGAGACAAGAATGAGTTTGAATTTTATTAATTTCTACATAAAACAGTACAAGAAAGAAAGTGCTATCTTGTGCTTTGTTAGTTATAGAGCTGTTCAAACATGAAGTTATATTTTGAAATTCTTATAACTAATAAAATTAAATTTTTAAGCTAAAATTATGATTTTTTAGATTTTAAACGTTGATACTCACTTGTAGAAACATCACTCATTCTGAAAAAAAAATGAATATCGTAACCTAATCCAAAACAAAGCACTTTTATTCACACTTGAAAAGCGCGTATTTCCGAGCGCAACTTTAACTGTTTTTCGAATGCGAACTTAACAGGGTTTTGAATACACTTTGTAAGTAGAGAAGGGGCACGGCATGTACGCATTAATCATCCTCAGACATTTAGCAACAATGTTAGAACAATAAATTAGCAATATTTCTTACTTCATTTTTCGAACTTTGTCCGTCCAGATTAGCGATTTCGCCCACTGTGCGGAGGTGGTATTGTTCAGCTGTTTCAACTAGAAGATAGTTTTATCATCCCTCTACGCGACGACACCGGTTTCGACCCGATAGCATCGTAAATAACGGAACGGCGAATTTTGTAAGTCTTGTTGAAGCTAAATTTAATTACAAGGTAAAGACAGTATTGAGTGACCACTTAGGTCTCCGGATTTAACGCTACTTGATTAATTTCTATGGTGCTATGTAAAAAGTAAGGTTTATGTAAGCAGACTGAACGGTCTAAAAGACATAATAAGAGAGAAAATCCGCTCGATTACTTCAAACATTATAAATCGTGTGCAGGGCGAATGTTTTAATCGGATAGGATGTTGTCAATTAGAAAACGGCAGACAGTTTGAACTCTATTATGAGATGCTGTGCTTTTCTTGTTTCTTCAAATCGATAAGAGTCAAAAAGAGTAAACCACGAGCCTTCAAATGAAATGAATAAGATGTTGTCATTCCATTAAAAAAAAAATGTTCAAGGTCTATATTTATATATATTAAGTGTCTCCTTATTCATTTGGGCAGTTTATTATTATTTAGGAATTAGTATTTGCAAGCTTGCAAGTTTTTTTTTTTTTTTGGTGAAAGTTTCTAAATTATTTAAGTGTAATAAAAAGGCGATCTCATACCCTGTAATGGAAAAGGCAACGGGGGTGAGATTAAACGCGGATTAGTGAGCGCTGCACTTGATTGTGCGAAAAATTAGTTCCATAGGTATCCTGCGTGTTAGACTTAGCAAGATATTACCTAAATACTGATTTCAATTAACGTACTCGAGTGGAAAACGCCCGGCGAGCATCTATGGATGTCGTTTCACAAATGATTTCTCCCCGACGTTAACCTCGACGAATTACAAAACTTTGAACAAGGCGGAATCGTCCGCGCCCGCTCCCGGTACCTACCCAGTAGTGCCGCTTTTAATTAAAATGAGGTCCTTAATATTTTTCAATTTTGGGCGAAATTAAGCGGGCATATTTTCGCAAGAAAAAATGAAGAGCCGCGCACAAGGGTTTTACGATCCTTTTTCCCTCCGCGCGCTTCCTTCCTCGCGCCATTAATTGAAAACATTGTTTCTCTTGCGGTCGCAATTAGCAGGCCGTACCTCTCGCTCGGATCGATATAAACATCGCCTGCCTTAATCTGTACTTATTATCATTCTCGGTCCATATCAATCAGAAGTACTACGCTTTTTCCTCATTAGTATTCCGGATCGTTGTTCAGGACGCCGCAACGCTTAACGACGCCAATGTTTGGCTTTGACATAACCAGTTAGTTCGTATTAATAACTTTGCTCGGGTTTAGAAGAAAAAGCGAATAGAAAAATGACATATTTTTTTTCGCAAAATAAAATTGCTCGCCGCAGCTTTACTTTATTTAACATCGAGCAACCGAACGAAGGAAGGAAGGTACTGAAATTGCATGTTCGCGACAGCCCAGCAAATTGAAGTATAATACGTTTTACACATGACAGGGCATTAAGCAAATGAGACCTCGGACTACCACCATCGTAAGTGTTGCCTCTTCCTTCTTTTGATCCGTAATTAAGGTGATACACGAAACTCCGAGGCAAATTTCTTCTCCAACTCCGAGACTGCGGGCGCGGGCGCGGGCGAGATTCTGCAACGAGAGCGAGAGATAATATTTTCGTTTCCGCAACCGAAAGTTTTCCAAGTAGGAAGATATATTTCTGTGCAATGCTACATAACGACGTGCCGTAATTGCCTGTAATTACTTGTGAAAGTACCTTGTGGCATAAAAGATGTGGGGAAGTTTTTCGACTTCGCGGCGAAGAAGCGGGAGGTGGAAGAAGTGGAACCCTTTCTTTTACGTTTTCACCAACCCCCACATAAATAAATATTGGACGTCTCGGATGTGTTATTATTTAATTAGAGTTGCATAACAGAAATAACCGGCGATAATTAATTCGGAAAATGGGAAACCCGGCTTCATCGTATCTGTTAGTAATATTTAATAATTTAGGGGCAATTTAAGCTGTTTTCGCAGAAGGAATGGTTGTATTAATTTCTGAAATTGTTACCAGATGTTGTCAGGCGCCTCATTTCTTACTTGGCTACACACGCGTAGATATTTTCATAGACAATTGTCCAACTTAAATAATTGTTCAGTGAATTGCATTTGTTATTCAAAAAGTACATATTCGTACACTTGCTCGTGAACATAAAAAGTAAAAGCTACAATTTTTAAATCTATTATGATCCTGTCACCTCAAGTATTAACATAAACATAAACATCTTTCCCCTTGAAGACATACAAGTTCCTATGATTTTTCGAACAAGTAAATGACCTTGCCTATCAGTGTGTAAAGGCCTATAATTATACCCGGTTTATTCAAGTACTTTATTAAGTAAGTAAATGAAGTAGAGAAAATAAAAAACATAAAAATGAAAATTTTAGTATTTCGATTCTCTTGACATACGAAGAGGTAAAAACATATGTATACGTGTGCTAGAGGTTTTGTCAAAGGGAAAAGTCCATGAGGCATGAACAAGCAAGCGATTGAAGACTCGCTTCATATATTACATGGGCTGTAAAGTTGAGAAGAATGCGTGGCCCGAGCGGTTTTATGATGAACTTTAATGTTCGGTTATTGAGAGGTTATTTGTTAGGAGGTTCTTAACCTGACTTCGTACGTACGTAAATAAACTTTCGCTCCGCGGATTTGCGTTTTACCGCCCGTGCGGCAGTGATTTTATTAATTCTTTTATTGCGCCGGTTTGCGGGCCGCCCGCCTGACGTATAAAATTTCATTAAGCTGACCCGGATGCAAAGTAGTGAATGCCCGGCCGGGAATTATGAACCGGACTTTTGTGAGGATTGTATTGCATATTATGATGATTTATGGGTGTCAGGACCATTGCCGACATAAACACCGCGCAAATTAAAATGTCGATCACGTTTGGGCGAATTATTGTTGCGTTTCCACGAAAGCAAATGAAAAACTACATCCTGGTTTGCAGGTTTATAGCTCTTTCAAACTCTCAATAGGTTTTCATTTTAAATAATGCTCTAAAGAAAATATATACTTCACTAAAATTTAATTCAATATAAATTATTTACCCAAAATTGGAAGAACCAGATAAGGAATGAGGAGATAAGAAAAGAACTGAAATAGAACGATATTACATAAGACAAGGAAAAAGCAAACTAAAATGGTAAGGCCAAATTGTAAGAATGGATCAAAATAAACTATTGAAGAGCATGTTAAATGCAAGCACAAAGAACAGACGCAAATGTAGGAGGCTAAAGAGGATATGGCTACAAATAACAGAAGAAGGTGGCAAGAAAGATAGAAGATATGAATAAATAGAAAAAAATTGTTCTGAAAATAAATATAAACTTCGATTCTCAAAGAAGCTTATAGAATAGGAAAAGAGGAACCAGATAAGGAATGAGGAGAAAAGAAAAGAACTGAAATGGAACGATATTGCATCAGGCAAGGAAAGCAGACTAAGATGATAAGGCCAAATTCGTAAGAATGGATCAAAATAAACTATTAAAGAGCATGTTAAATGCAAACACAAAGACAAGACGTAAATGTAGGAGGCTAGAGATGATGTAGCTATAGCAGAAGAAGGTAGCAAGGAAGATAGAAGATATAAATAAATAAATAAAAATTGTTCTGTAAAGAATGATAGAATAGGAAAAGAAGAAAGATATTAGATAGATAAATTGCCTTTACTTCTGTTTCGCCAAATTAATAACAGAAATCCTTTGGCAACAGATCCACTCAAAAAACTTTAAGGCAACAAAAATTGAATGGATTAATGTGGAAGAGAAACAACAGTTTTCCATTTTGAAGAACTGTAAAGAATAATAATCTAAAGCAGGTCAAATGTTTAACAAGGATGAGTTAAGTGGTCATTATAAAAATAGATATAACAGAAAGTCGCAAAATTTTATGTGATCAAATTATAAATAAATAAAGTAAATAGGAATAAGGGAAATCAATTAGTTGGTAATTGCAAAATGAAGTGATTTTTAATATAGAGAGCGCAATACCAGTTCCTGTTTTCTCAATGTTGAACATATCGAAGAAGATAATTGAATAACTTTCTTTTGTTTTTGAAAAAAATGCACTTTGAGGAAATAGATCTAAAAATTGAATTGTAAAATTTAGAGGTGGTAGGGTCACTTCAACCGATTCAAAAAGCGGCGGTTCAATTTCTAAAGTTGCGAAGAGAAGATTGAAAGGAGAAAATACTTTGGATCAACGATATATCAAAATTTGAATTGTTAAGGCCCTGTTATACAATACCGGTTTAAGTGTAAGCTGAAACTTAAACCCCCTACACCGAATAATTCAACAATTGTTGCTAATTGCTTTAGTTTTGGACTTAAGTTAAGCTGGGCTTAACTACACCGAATAATTCAACAATTGTTGCTAAGGTTGCTATAGTTTTGGCCTTAAGTTAAGCTGGGTTTATATAAAACAAGAAATGTAGAGAAAGCTCATAAATAATTTAAATTCGGTTGAAAATACAAAAAAAAAAAATGTATAAATTATGTAAAGGAGAATCTATCTCTTCTTCTTTACTTCGAATGTTTTGAATGATTGAAGTCGTTTCTGAAAGAATGCCATTATAGATAACTTCAGGTGGTTATATGACTGCCAACGTGTCAAATTTGGAAAAGTGGATGGAATAATAAAAGGCGATTGGTTTTACTACTGCTATACAGTAAGTGTCAGGCACCTATTGCCACATCGTTAATGTTCGTGTACGCGGGGGAGCCATAGAGTCTCGAGTCTAGCTTCAGTGCGATGCGACGACGAATAGGTGTCTATCAGTGGGGTAGTGATGCGTACTTCATCTTGGAAAAAAAAAACTAACAAAAAATTCTAGTCCTCTGTTGAAAGTTGCACCTTTTTTTAGAGTGACTTCGAGTATTTAATTCTAATCCTGAATTAATTATAAATGTAAAATTACTTAATAGAATATTTCTTTTTAGTTTCAATTTTTATGCAAAAAAAGACGAATTTGGACATTAAGGATTCATGTACCATCTTTCGCCAAAGGAACAACAAGATTGCTTGCTTCTTGCTCCTAACCAGTTGACATTTCTATTAGAGCTGTCTCGTTCAGAACGCGCAGTGGTCATCAATTAGTGCTCTCGGTCGAATCGCTGTTGTACAAATCGCTAAAGTTCGCAGAGACACCAGGGCCGGCGAGAGAGCAATCCGGATGGATTCGATTGCTCCGGTGCCCAAGTACACGAGAGTGATCCCGAACTAATGCTGTCTAATTGACAGGTTGTGTTCGATCGCTGCGTTACACGGATATAGGTAATTAACGTCATGACCCGTGTTCCTCAAGCGACACTGGCTCGGTATTAGAGTCGGTTTCGCGTTACGTTACAAGTATTTAGGTCCTGAACCCGGACCACGACATCATGCTCCGCCTAATTGCAATGTAACAGGAAGACATTTATAAACCTGCTTGCCCTCGAAGTTACAAAAGAAATTTATATTGTTGCAAATCGAATTCACCTTTTGATTAACCAAATATATAACTCATTGAAAAAAATATTTGTTTATTCAATTGGTGGTCCTTGCACCTGGACCCCACTTGATAAATTTTAACCTGTCTAATATATCATGAAAGGCGCACACATGTACTATCTGAGTCGTCCCATATGGTTTCTCTACTCTGCGACGGTCTAATTTATTCACGGTTGGGTTCGCTTAATAAAAAAATGAAGGGCCGATTTAGTCGTCTTCGAAAACTTTTCTGGAAAAGTTCCGTGCGAAAAACGTAAAGTGTCGTGGAGTTAAGCAGCGTGGAGTATTATCCACCGCGTTCTCTATTATAGTTGCAGCAGGAGATGATCTTTCACGTTGGCTGCATTCCAACAGGCTGCACTCCCAGCAGCCATAGCCCGCGTCAGGAAATTTGTTTTTCTAATGCTTTATGTCTTTGCACAAACGTCGTTCTCTTTCGGATTTCGTTTATAAATGCGCCCATAAAGTGTGTGGAAATAATGTTATGATGTTGTGGTTTCATTATATCGTTTAGACTAGTAATTTCGCGGCAATATAGAGCACAGACGTTGTTAAGAGCCAAAAATTATAATTGAAATAGATAAATTTTTGAGGAAGGCTAAACAATACGCCTTGCGCGTTGATTTATACGGCGGGATTCTCTTGTGGAACTTTCTTAATATTTTCTTATTTCGAATTGTTGGATCATATTTTTGTAAAATGCCTTCATTAGTATACAAAAAAATCACAAATGGATTAAAGAATCAAATTCTACGTTAAAAGCTGCACAGAAAATTATAATATAACTCTCCTCTTACCTCTCAGGTTATGAAATTATTGACAATTGAAAATTGAGTTTAGATTCTTTGCATTTTATAATTTGTTCCAGGTAAGTTAAGAATAATGTCATTAATGTCTGATTTAAAGTTCCGTAGCCTAGTTTACGAAGAAGAAATTAAAAATGAGGAGCAACTCCTACAACGAATACGTAATACTCCTACTACATCGATTAAAATAATAAAATGATTCAAAACCTCCAAGAAAAGGTTTGTTCTTCCTGCTACAAAATGCCGGGAACTTGCAGCAGCTCATTTTGAACAGCAGTTACAATAAACTTATCACATCTCTTTTATTTATTTAATTTTTACCAAAATAAATGACTTAACGTTTGCGTTTTCTAATGTTACGTATTCATTAAGTTTGTTTATAAAATCAACAATCAGTTATCGGTTTCACATGTTGCTGAATAATCGGATTAATTAAATTAAATGTGCAGTCCTTTATATAGCGTTGGCAATTGTAAAAAACTTTAATTGGTCATATTTTGGAATCAACACGTTTTCGAAAAAAAAAGTGATGATTATATTGTCAGTACTGTTTTAACAGAGAATCGCATGATGTAAATATTTAGCGGTAGTAAATACACTCTGTATATCAACACATTTCTAGTATAATACCTGTTTGTTTTTGCCAACGAAATAAAGGCTTATCTAACCTAAAGGGACTTCTCCATAAAAAAATTAAATTTTCAAGATCTGAAAGAAAAGAAAGTTAAAAATAGTTATATCAATTAATATTTCAACCTCGCATCAGTAATACCGTGCCTTCAAATGAATTCCTGATTAAGTTATAACAATAACTGTCAGTATCATATTATTTGATCATAACATCACATAAAAAAATGTGCAAGGTAGGTGTAAAACATTTAATTAATTTATTTCAAGACAACACTAAAGCTTAAAGCAGATGCTGAAATTGCTGTCCTTCAGCTTGAATGCACAAGCTCAGTTCAAATGCGTTTGTCAAGTGTTGGGGGGTTATGTTGGCACGAAAAAATTATTTGACAACTGTCAGTGCTACAAACCTTTAGGAGAAAAAACATTGAAATCAGAACCATAAAGATTTAAAATGTACCTAAACAAACATTTTATTTCAAAGTAATTGGCATATAGCAGATTGATTGACTTGAGTTTGAAATGTTTTGAATTAATTGTTAAACAGTGTATGAACGGTATTATGAAATATCCTGCTTCCTAAAAACTCCATAAACGGTACTAATTGGTTTCGCTTAGGCCTCTTAAATCCAGCGATTATCATTGGTTTAGATATTCGTAAAGTGTTCTAATAAGTACGGTCTAAAATGGTTCGTGTAGCTTTCTGTAGAAAGTTGTTCGGCATTTATTTTTATTTTGGCATTTTATTTCACTTCAGGAAATCTTTAAATCATTATAACTTGAAGACTTCCGCGTCACAATTCTTCTTCCTTGCCGACGTTTCGTCTTTAGCTTAGAAACGCAACTTCGTAAAGCTATTTCTGTCAAGCATATACCGTGCTTTCAACAAATCCCGAGTCGCACGTGATCACCCAGATGAGGCGATAAAACCCGTACTTATGGCAATACTTAAAATAAAATGCCCCAATTATATTAAAAGATAATAATCAGTGACGGAACACAATTAATTTTGTCAGAAAACTTAAAGAATACACAGTTTTAACAAGAATTAAAACAAACACTTTTTAGATACCTATGAAAAAATTTACAGTTTGTTAAAAAAATAAGTCACACACACCACTTACTTTTTCTTTAGTGACACGCACATATTTTACATTGTCGCAAATCTACGCGCCATAAATTATTTGGTCACGTCAGAATTTATATCTATCACTCCATATATCAAGTGAGAGAAAAAAATTGGACTCTCCTGAAATTCATTCATTGGAAATTAACATAAACCTACTCCTTCTATTTCCAGGATGAAGAATAGTTGTGCTATGGATTCTTCATTACTTGAAACCGGCATTTTTTTTAAAGAAATTTAGAAAGCTGTTAGCGACATCTCTATTAATTCAACACGTCGTAGAATGTCAAAGTTGCTTTAGAAGCAATGTCAATTTACTTGCTAGAGTAAAAAGGCATACTTTTGAAGTTCCATCCAAAATCTAACTTTCAATCTTCAAATCTGATCGTCATAGTAATTGGAGAGTTATAACTAAAAATGCCCATGGTATCCATAAGAATTTAAGAAGTTGAAAGCCGTTTCTTTGCATATTTAAATTCCTCATAAAAATGTGCTTGCTTATTCAGAAACTTGAAAAAGGAAATCGTTACTTTTTTTTAGTTTTTCTCAAATATTTTAAAAGCACTTGATCGGGATAAAATATCCAAGTCTGCCCCAATTTAACTGATTTCATATCTCTAACTAAAATCCGCTCGGTGTGGTTTGATAAACTGAAACCTGTATATACAGGGCGATTCAAATTAAAAGAACGAATAGAACATGTTAACACAATGAGATTTTTTTTGAGAAACAACTATGTAGTCTTTATAGGGAACACGTGACATAAAACTCTTCTGATTTTTTCTGTGTTACGCTTACGCATACTTGTACTCTTACACCTTTTTGATGTTTAATTTTATTTTTGAAACGTTGTGCGGTCCCGTTGCACGTCATAGACAACAAAACTCTAATTTTGGGCATAGTTTATCGAAGAAATTCCAATTGTTTTGAGAAGTTCACGAAGTTATCGAGATAAACGAGCATCACCCTGTATAGGAGCTATCGCGCAAATAAAAGAGAAGAAATTGGATTGGAAAAACAAATAAATCAAAGTCGTAACTTAGACCCGTTACTGTTTGTAATAGTCAAACTCTAGCTTTAAAAAAGACAATAAGAAACCTCCATAGAAAACACCAGTAAAAAGGATTCCTTGATGTACGGGGTGTGTGAGATTAAAAACGCCTCAAAGTATAACTCTGTTATTTATGGTTCGACTTGAAAAAGCGAAAAATCATATTAAATGACTCCATAAATACATCAAATGGATAAGAATCTCATTTTGTTTGAATGTCAGCTGTTATGTCAAACGTTACCGACTTTCGTTTCAAACGGATGTGGATATCTTTTTTTTTATATTGTTCGATAGAATTTTTTTCTGAATTCAGTGATGTGCAAAGAGTTGGTTTACCGAAACAAATGTAGAAAGGGATTTAATATTCGATTGGATTGTCAATCAAACAATATAAAAAAGTATCACAAACTCTTTTAAACGGACACTAAATGGCGCACAAACACTTTACGTTTCGCTATCGTTTGACAGCTTCTTCGGAAGTGAAAAAATATTTCTTCACAATTTTTTTACGTTTCGCTATCGTTTGACAGCTTCTTCGGAAACGTAAAGTGTTTGTGCGCCATTTAGTGTCCGTTTAAAAGAGTTTGTGATACAATTTTCATCGGACAAGAACCAGCTTTAATTATTAATAGAAAAAAGGTATATTTGAAAAAAGTTTACTATCGTGTGACACTGACATAAAGTGAAATTTTAGTATTTATGGAATCGTTCTTTATGATCTTTTGCCTTTTCAAATCGGACTATATACGTAAATAACAGAGTTATGTGTTTTTTTATCTAACAACCGGGAAGTTTGTAAATGTTAGGCGACGTAAAAGAGACAGCAACAGAAAGAATAAAAAGAAGAAGATAGGGTAAATAGAGTAGGATATGAAATTATAAAGGAAAAAGTAAAATAGGAGAAATGGCAACTGCAATGGTGTGGACATGAACAAAACCATGCAGAATGGTGAAAACGTGCTCGAAGCGCGTAAAGAAGAAGAACTAGGAAGACCTGGAAAGATATGATTAGGCAAGGTGAAATATATTAAAAACAAAGAAATAATAAAAGAAAAGTGAACACACTACTACCACAGCTACGCACAGGAAAAAATGATAAAGAGTGAATACGAAGGAGAGAATAGGAAAAAAGGCAAATGCAATGGTGTGGATATGATATGAGAATTAAAAACTGAAAAACTACAATTTACAGGCAATAAAGGAGGAGAGCATGGAAGACCTAGAAAGACAGAATATAGGAACGAAGAGAAACGCTCATATTATCAAGAGTTAAGTAGATTAGAAGAGTGATTGGGAAAAAAATTAAAATAGAAGAAAACCCAACTGAAATAGTGTTATAAGAACGGAACCATACAGAATGGTGAAAAAGAGCGAGAGGACAAGAACATGGAAAACCATAGATTGGAAAAAAATGAAGTAGCAAATAGGAAGGATAAAATAAATGAAGATATCAGTTAAATTATCAAATTTTTCAGAGCGATTGAAGATGAAAACAAAAAAAATTCATTGTAATAATAGCAATGCAGCGCCAAGTCCTACCATGTCAAAACCCAATAATTATAGCAATTTCTCAACAGAAATGAAGAAAGCTAAAAATCAAAATGAAAAGAAAAATGATTACATTCCGAAAGAAGGAACCTTATCCAAACAATAAGATCAAAATGTGTAACCTATTTTCAATATTTCAGCAAATAGCTATTTTGTCATATCATTTTTAACAATTACAAAGTTATATAGTTATGAATTACAAAGTTATAGTTTTTTGTGGGTTATGAAAGGAACTGCATATTAATTTGAAACTTGAAGCGAAAGAAAAATGGGTTACTTCTTATAACTGTGTAAATAGGATAAGCAAGCTCTTCTGTTCACGTAGAGCGGACGCCATTTGTTTTTATTCATCAGCACAGGCACAGTTTTCCGCGCCTATTAATTCGTTGTTTCTCATAGTTTGAATTTTCTACCGCCCGCTCCGAGTTTCCGCTTCAGTGAGACGCCTTTTCTTCTTAATTTAATAATATTTAGCAGTCTCGTCGAGCATTTAGTAAAACACCGACGACGTCTCACAAAGGAGCAGCAGCGGCAAGCACAGTTCTTCCAGTTTCTTTAAAACAATATTCTTCTTTTGTGCGAGCCGAACGAAGTGAATGAGTAAGTTTGTATCGTGCGTTATGAGCAGAAGGGGTATGAGGAAGACAAACAGCATCAAACGGGGGGTATTGAAATAGAATGAGTTTCGCTGTGCATACAAAGAGCAGGTTCCATTATACTCTCATCCATGTAACATTTCAAACAAGCTCTTGCAAAATTAAATGCATATTTTATTAAGAGATACTGCTAAGACAAGACGGAGTGTAATTTTATGGATCGCGTTACACACAGCCGCTATACATAGAGCTATTGGGTTCAAAGAGTTTTCTATGCGATAAAAGTTAAAAGTGCGGTCCACGTGTTTGCAGCCCAAGTATGAGTTTACGAAATAAAGTCGTTTATAGCTCGGTAAATACAAAACTCTTGTACCGGTTTTTACAACTCTTGAAATATTATTCTAACTAAGGTCGTAGAGAGAGACACGTGTGAAGCGAACCCTAAACAGAACAAAAACACCGTAAAGGTTTATAGCTCACTTAAGAATCTTAGCTCACAATGCGACCGAGACGGGATGTTCCTTTGGAGTGTTGTTTTTTCGGATAAACAAAGATACACGTCGGGTGGTCGAGTGACCGAGGAAGTCAAGGTACCGTGACGATACTCATCATCTATAATGGCCGTCAGAGTGGCGACCGCCTACAATACAATTCACTACGCCATCCGTCTTAGGAGAATACAAATAGGTGCATCCACGGTACATTATGCGCTGTACATCCTGGGTGAATCACGCGGACAATGCGGCCATTTCCCGCGCCGAGCACCCCTTGCATCATGACTCAGCGATCGCCCTAACTTCCCGTGCAAATGTCGCATGTGCTCTTTTCATTACTTTCTGATACAAGGTGAGGTGGGTGCCACCCCCTCCGATCATTAATCTCGGGCTTTCTATGCGGCTCCGGCTCCGCATCTTTATGCTCATTCAATTAAAATCGGTCACGTGACGGCCGACCAATAGAAATACGTCTCACCTGCCGCGGTCGATAGCAGGAGGAGCCCGTCGCTCCAATGCGCACCTGCGAAACCAGGTAAGCATACGGCGCATGAAAGAAACTCCGCTTGTTAGGAAACTTGCAGACCAATCAGCGTGACAGCACCTGCGATATTCACCTGGCTCAGGTGGGCGGTCGAACGATCTAACCAATCCAACCACAAACTGCTTACGTAACATGAATTTGGATGGGTAATTAACTCACCATAACATCCTCAACAATCTAAAGCAGCGAATCAGATTTTACCTTTACAACTATCTACCAACAATCGCGTCTATTTAGAATATTCCCGAAATATTAGGAGCCATCCATTTAATTTGATATAACACCGTGTCGTAAACAATTTGTAAAGGAGAGGGGGGTTAGATTTTATTATTTTTATACACAACAATTTAATAATGCATGTTGATAGTAGAATTTTTTTCTCAATATATGTAGCTTCATGCACTTACTTGCTGATCCGCGATAACAAACATTTCGTCTTACTATTAGTAAGTTGATTTAAAAAGTTGACTTAAAAAGCAATCAGCAGATCATTGTTTGCGTTGTTCACTTGTTTTAGGCAGTCGAATTTAATCCAGTCTGCTGATTTTTATCTTAATATGAATTGTACTGCTAATTAACTTAGGTGGACATTCAAGAAAAAAAAATAAGCAACTTTTAAAATCGATAGCTTAAGATTATTTAGTGGAAAACACACGGAAAAAAATATTTTGTTAAGTTACCACCAATTGTGAAACATTTAACAAGAACTTGGTGTCATATATACGACACAAATTTTGAATTGGTACTTCAACTTTATTTTTGTGAACAACTGAAATTGTAGTTTTTATCAGTGTCATAAAGATATTTAACACACAAAGTTTTTTGTTAATGTTGATCACGTCTTGGTGTCAACCCAACATCACTATTGTAGTTTTTAACTACGAATTGGTGGTGCTAGATCCACAAATGACATGTCATTGTTAAAACAATGTTGTAGTATAGTATGATGCATTCACAATGACATGTCGGCATTAAAATAATGAATTGGTATAGTAAACACAAAATAATAAATATTAATTTGTTGTTGTTCTAACAATAAACACTTGTTTGTCCAACTATTTCTTAAAAGTAATATTCAAACAAAAGTTTACTATAAAATAGTTGTACACGCATTTACAACATGTGGTTCTCTCAAGTCAATATTTGTACGAAGATAAACAACAATATTTCAACAAGTTCGGTTGTGGTAAAATTAACAATACGATTTTTCTCCGTGCAAGAGGAAAAAAAAATACTAGTATGATTGGATGATTATAAGGACTTGAAAAATACTAAAAAGTGTTTTACACTTAGAAGTAAGGGAACTACAAACGCAGATTTACCGTAAAACAAATTGACCCTTGGAAATGTATAGCCAGAGCCACATATAATGAAAACATTATTTTCTTATCTCATGTTATTTATTTAAGTGCACCCAAGACGTATTGCTGTAATCTCAGAGTATTTTGCAAATTTTCTGATATGCCCCACGTTTTGGGTGTCAATTTAAATGCTGTGTTAAATCATCACTTTGGGCTAACAATTTAATTGCTATGTTATCCCAGGGTATTTTGGACAATTCTTCTTTTGTTTATTTTATTTTATTCTTATTTTGTTGATTTTCCTCTCGAAGGCTCTTCTTCGATGATGAATTTTGCAGTGTAACTCCTAGACCAATTTCTTTGTTGTGGAGTGTATTTTATGTGATAATTTTTGGATGTAGATGGTACTCACATTCAAAAGTATCTAATGTCAGAATTGAGTGTGTGTGTATGTGGATGTATAATAAAAAAATGTCGTAGAAGAAGAACGTAAAACACAGTTGACTGTGTCACTCCAAATAATTAATTTCCACATGAAGAAGTTCGGGTTTTTTAAAGGAAGTGTATATTAGGTCGGGTTTTTCACAAAACCTTCCCTCAAAAGTTTTACTCATTTGTCTTCTATACGTTGATCCAGCAAAGGTTAGCTCGAACTAAAGAAATTTTCAAAGAAACGCGTACTGTTCATAAACACCGCAGTATGTACAGTTTCTAGTCGTAGTGGTTCTTTATCAATTGATTTTCTGTGTTTTTAGAAACTTACAATTCACTCAATTTATTGTGCTTTTAATTTTTGGTTCCCGTATTATTTTATTTTATTCAGAACATCACAAGCATGTGCAAAATGGTTATTAAAATTACAGAGTTTTCATTTTAAAATCTTTACCCTATTTGAGTATCCCACACTATACTGGGTGTCACAGAAATAAGTACATTAATTTTAACCAGTAACAGAATTTGTCAAATTAAACAATTTTTCTCTGTACCACTTTTTCCAAATCGCCAAATTTAAAAAAAAAATTTCCCCCCATAAATTGTTTCACGTCAACTTTACTAGGCTACAGTCACAACAGTATTGGTTGCCACTTATTTATTTAGTCGGTTATCAATTGATCATCATTGTTGGCCAGGTAGTGTACACGGAGAAAAATCGTATTGTTAATTTTACCACAACCAAACTTGTAGAAATATTGTTGTTTATCTTCGTACAAATATTGACTTGAGAGAACCACATGTTGTAAATGCCGGTACAACTATTTTATAGTAAACTTTTGTTTGAATATTAGTTTTAAGAAATAGTTGGACAAACAAGTGTTTATTGTTAGAACAACAACAAATTAATATTTATTATTTTGTGTTTACTATACCAATTCATTATTTTAACGCCGACATGTCATTGTAAATGGATTATACTATACTACTACATTATTTTAACACTGACATGACATTTGTGGATGCATCACCACCAATTCGTAGTTAAAAACTACAATATTGATGTTGGGTTGACGCCAAGACGTGATCAACATTAACAAAAAACTTTGTGTGTTAAATATCTTTATGACACTGATAAAAAATACAGTTTCAGTTGTTCACAAAAATAAAGTTGAAGGACCAATACAGAATTTGTGTCGTATATATGACACCAAATTCTTGTTAGATGTTTCACAATTGGTGGTAACTTAACAAAATATTTTTTTCCGTGTAGTCTCCAGTGGCGGACAGTGATATTTATGGCAAATTTTTGAATAATTTTTACTCGATAACTAGAACGTTCACAGAAAAAGTATATTTAGAAAACTTGTTACTCTTAACGAATTTTATTATCAGTTAAAATTAATGTACTTATTTCTGTGACACCGTGTATATAAGAACGCAAGGTCTCCAAGAAAAAATTACATTCGCAATTACGTGAAAACTTATATTTTCATAAAGAACAAACAATTTTTCACTGTTTCTTTACTTTCCTTCTTATCCAATTAAAGCGAAAATGTGATGATGAATTTTTCAATTTCGTAACACTCTCCTTGGGTACCTACGTGAATGAAGACCTACAATAATAATAATAATATTCTTTATTTCAAAAACGTTCTAATAGTACAAGGATTTTGAAAGTGTCATGTGAGAAAAACAAATCAATAAAACAATTTAAAAAAAGACAACAAAATAAAAGCAGAAGAATTTGCACCTACAATCTAGAATAATATTCATTTAAGTTATAAGGCTCTAGGTTAACTAGAAATTTAAAGACCGCACTCAATTTCTTTAATAGCTATACATAGGTAGGCAATTGAATAATTTCATGCACATGTAATAGGTTCCGTGATCAAATTTTGACAGTTTATGTATTGGATACAGGTCTGCGTTTGTTCTTCTTGTATCGTATTGATTTATAGCTCTATTCTCACAATTAAAAAACAATTGTTTGTTTGTTTGTTTTCGAATATATTACACACTGGTATACCGGGTGTCCACTTTGATTACGCACCATAGGAATTTCAATGCAATTTTTTTTAATTGTAAATTCCTGCTCTACTATCAAATATATCACAAAGCACTAAATTGCATAATATGTAGCTTTGTGTTATGCATTAGCTAAAACTACTTTTAGTATGTATTTCAAATACATGGACTTTCAAAATTAAAAAAGAAAAATGTAAATAAGCAGAAATTTCTTTATTCCGCAGTTTTGACCAGGCAGGCAAACTTCTACTTGACAAATTTTATTGATTTTTAAAATTTTGTAATGAAAAATAGAGAGTTCAAACATAGTTCGTATTGAAAAATATTTATTTATAAATTAACCTGTCCTAATAGCTTCTACGAACATTGCTTAACATTCTAAAAGTAATAGTTGCCCTTTCTTCCACGGTTCTACATCTCAAGTCATTCAAATCGCAGCAATAAATTTTTTATTTTAAATAAGGCCACATGAAGAAATCGTTTGGTGTTAAATCCCGTGAATATGCAGACCATCATGGATCAACAAGTCTGCATTCAGTATGCTGCTTTCTTTAACAAATAAGTTCAATAGGGAAGCAGGAATTTACAATAATAAAAAACATGCATTGAAACTCCTATGGTGCATAATCAAAGTGGACACCCGGTATATAGAGACCGTAGGTACACTGTTAGTAGATTGTTGGTTTTAAACACTGATCTGCATGAGTTATTCAAGGGTATTTTATATATAATTCTAATTGCTCTCTTTAGCGTTATCAATACTTTGTTGACGTTAGTGTTAGTGCAAAGAAAATACGTGAAAAGAAACCAGAAACTTTCTCTCTAGATACGGTACAGAAGAAGCAAGTGGTTCATTTGTTATTCATTCATTTATTCAAGTATAAAATTAATATTTTATTTTTGTAGATAATGGGTGGTATGCATAAAACGAAGTAAGTAGCTGCTAATACTTCTCAACTTAGTTTTTCTCTTCGAAATATCTTCTATTACATAAAGTATCTGCTACAGCTCTGAAGCATATACTATGAAAGCTAAATTTAAACTACAACACGTAGTAAATACTACTCTATAGAAGTATCTACTATAGACGTGGCTATTTGTTATACAGAATACGATTTGCTGAATATCTGTCATATCTATGTACTATGTGTACTGTTGCAGCAATCTATTTATTGATACTTTATAATTACAAACTATCTCAAGAGGAAATCCACAATAATACGGTTGCAGAAGATGAACAAAATCATAACTGCACTTACAAAGGTCCCTTTGACTAAGGAGCGGAAATATTTTTATTAAAATGTTTGGCTACATTTTAAAAAGCTGTTCCAAAATAATTATAAACGTGATTATAATCTCGTAAGAATAATTTCCCAGATTTTTCATCTTTAATTAGGCGCTCTTTCTATTTACAGAAACTTTCTTTATCAAAAAATTTTATGATCATACTGTACATTAAGTTTGTTTTCGTTCACTCGCTGGATTGGGATACTTATTAAAAAAACGTCGCCTGTTACTACAAGCAATTTTTTTTTCATAATCTCTCCACGAGCTCCTATTTTCTACTTGTTTTAGTATTTTGATTTCTTTTGAAAATAATCCAAGTTCCTGTGTGCAACACAGATAACATAAACTGGACGCAACTCACAGTAAAGGAGCTTAATTTTATTTTCCTTCGTGTTTAGATACACGTAGAACAAGGATTACTACTCAGAATCCTTAGATTAAGGAAAGAGAAATTTGGGCCAACATCCGTGTGTACAACGTGTAATGGATAGATCGACTTAAATCACGAAGTAATGTCTAAGACATTTTATCCTTATAATCAACAGCTTCTCTCTGATTTTGCATTACAATGTAAGTAATGCCAAACAATAATTTTCAATTCAATCCAGTTCGATAAAAATAAGTCGAATCTCATCTTTGAAATATGTAATCGCAAAATTAGTTTAAACTTTAATTAACCCATTCGACTGCAGAGTAATTTAAACCATCTAGTTAAATGTAGTTGGAAATAGATTAAGGAAAAAAGTAAAGTAAGTAATTTTTTTTCTTCCTCGATAATTAATTTCATATTCCCTTTATTTAAACTTTGACAAGAGTTTATTTATGAATGTTACGGGCGAAAACACAAAGGAATAATTTTCAAACATTACTTGAAAATTCCACGCCATTGTTCATCCATTAGGGGTAAGGCTGTGGTTTCTTCCCTGAAACAATTACTTTTTGTGTTCGGGAGTTGAGAATCTGTCAGGAGCAAGCGACAGATGCGTGCTTAAGGAAATTGAAAATTAATCACAGAAACACACCTTCCAGATTGCCCGCCGCTCTCCGGTTTTTTGTGTACGAATTAGAAAAACATGTGTTACCACATCCTCATTAAGCGATACGCGGTACAATAAAAACTCTGTGTGCGTTTAAAGGTTAAAGTAGGCCGATCCTTCAAAGTTATCAGACAGCGGAACGAAGTGATTTCACCATCTCCTGTGAATGTCATACCCCGAGGCTCACGTGCATTGACCGCTGAATTGGCTCATGTGTTTTGTTGATTACACATTCCAGGATCAAGCTTTCTTTATCTTTCGGAAAAAAGAACGAATTTTTATGCGCCGATGATAAGACTTTTCGCCTGTGACCGCGGCAAAATCTTCCCGACGACAGTTATTATGCGTGTTAGATAATGAATGGAAGACAAAGTGGGCGTCGATAAGGGGCACATTTTTGAGAATGGTGTACAATCAGGAGAGTCGGTGAAACGACACTTTCATTAACATACACCCACGTCGGTGCAAGCGGTGCATTACTGAGAGGAAACTGTTTTGATAGCGGCTCAGGAAACTTAGGGTCATTCAGGTTCGTGGGCAGTTACAAGTGCGATCACCAGAAGATTACAGTTTACAGTTTACACTCAAACAATTAATAAACATATCTGCTTTTAATTTTTACACTGAAACCTATAAATTACAATCCATTTTATCAAGTCAAACAATTCGGCATATCAAAATTAAGCAATCGTAAAGTGAAGATAAGAAACAGTAGTTTAAAAAGTTTTGTCCATGGAGCGACCGATCTTATTAAAGAAATTTGTTCATTATATTCTGGAATTCAAATTGAAAAGGGAAAATTCAAAGGATTATTCAAAATGTTAGTGATTAGGTATGAAGAAAATATGTTATTCTTATGAATATACAGATTACTTCAGTTTTGAAGTTTGTGGTTATTGTTATGGTATGTATATACATCCGCAACCGAAGATAAGTCACAGGGGAGAAAGAATGCGCATGAACTATCGTCCTTATCATCCTGGTTCTAAAAACCAGAACGGTAGTAAAGGCGATGATAGTTTGCTGGTTTTTTCCCTAAATTATATGAAGAAAGATTTCATTTCGTTGTAACTGGAAATTAAAAATGTAATGTGCCCAATATGCCCATTAGTCGACTGATTTACCTTTGCAGAATGCACCCCCCCACAAGAAACAATTCTTTGTCGAAAATATACAAATTCTAAGTTTTTTGTTAACTCATGAAATTGCTTCGTGGGTAGGTGGTTGCTATGGCTATTTGCGTTAAATTACTGATTTTATGTAAGTTTTCTACTTTCCAAAACTTTCTACATTTAATTATTTGCTGTATTTTATAATCCGTGTTTCTGACAGGGGGTTGATTAAAAACTAGATTAAGAACTTTAAAAGATAGGTACAAACACTCTTTTTTACAAATTACGTAAAACCGAAATACATTTTTTTTGTTTATTTCAAATTTGACAAATGAAATTTGCCTGTCTTATTGAAGTTGGTTTAAGCAATTATTTTGATACCACATCTTTTCTGATCATCATGATCGCTTCTTTAAGATTGTGGAAGACAGATTTCTTTACAAAATTTATTGTTATCTGGGGTATTTTCAACTACTTTTCACTAACCGCTAACGTAATGTTTAATAGTCACCTGTATTGAATCATCTAAGACGGGGAAAAAATCGCTACGCTCATTTTTTTATTCAAAATCTCTATCCAACGAGCATGTTCCTGTTTTTTCTTTCTCAAATTCAATTTCCTCCATCGTTAACCAGATGAGATTATTTTTCTGCTTCTCTTAACCTCGAACAGCTACTTGATGTGGGCAGAACACAAGAACAGGAAAGAGGACTCGAAAAGAAGAAAGAGGAAAATAGCGAAGTACAGATGGAAGAGTTAACAATAGAAGAGTTAAACACATGGATGAAACAGGTATGCAGTTCTTACCGAAGATTTGTAATAAGATATGGCAAACTGAAAAGATACCAGAAGATTGGACTGTGGGGCTGATTTGCCTATCAATATAAAAGAAGGTGATAAAAGAGGCAACTACAGAGGTACAACGTTACTGAGTACCGCATTAAAGATCTATGAGCGAAGGGAAACTCAGAAACGTAAGTGATATAACCGACCTTAACAGAATCATAAAGTGGCTTTAGAAGAAGGAAGAAGGAAAAAAGACATGCATTGCCTTTATGGATATGGAAAAGACTTTTGACAGAGGGCCAAGAGGAAAGATATGGGAAAGCCTCCGTAAGAGGAAAGTAGACAATAAATTAATAGAAGTAATAAAAGAATTATACAGAAAAACAAATAATTTTCTAATACGAAGGAATATGAAATCAGAGAGATTTAAGACTAAAGCAGGAGTCAGACAAGGTGGTGGGTTAAGTCCACTGCTTCACAAGAGAAAGCAACCAAAGAACAAAACTAGTGAACACAGGATATAGAAAATTACAAAGAGTGGAAATCACAGAACGCGGCTTTGAAGATGATATAGTCCTAGCATCAAACAATGCAAAAGGTTTTCAAGAGAATATAAAAGCCTGGAACGGAATATTGAATAAAAATGGAATGAAGTTAAAGAAGTGCAGTAAAGTAATGCCGAAATGGCGATATCCAGGGAAAAAGCAGAGGTAAATGTCCAAATAGAAGGAGTGGAAATAGAACAAGTAGATGCGATACAGTACTTAGGAGTAATGATAGACGAACCAGGGAGAAAGGAAAAAGAGATAAACAGAAGAATAGAGAAAGCAAATAATATATATTACGCTTTGAATCGTGAATTTATAAATAAATAAAAAAGTAACCAAACTTACAAAAATGAATATATTCGAAGCTATCTATAGACCTATTTTCACATAGGGTTGTGAATCCTGGACACTGACGCAACAGCAAAAGAGCAAAATACAAGCGACCGAAATGAAGTATAGGCTCAGAGAAATTAGAAGTCCACGATCGGATTAAGTCTTCTGGCACTATTCTTAAGAATTTGGAGAATACGTTTACTTGGTATCTTCATCTTACAAACAAGTAAAACAGAGTGCGAGAGAGCTGCGTGTAAAACAGTGTCTCCGCCTCCAGGGACAAGTACTTAATCCGATCGTGGACTTCTTATATCTCTCAACCTATACCTTAGAAGAGTGAAGGGAATAACAAGAAAAGACAGAATAAGGAACAAAGAAATCAGAGCAGAATTGGAAATAGAACCGATGTGATGTTAGAATACATAGAATGGAAGCAGATCAAAGAATGAAGAAAACAATGCCAGTGAAAAGAATTTGGGAGGCGAAAATGCAAGATAAAAGCCGGAGAGGAAGACCGAAAGAGACTTGAGACAACACAAGAGAAAGAAACCTGAGGAAAAGAGGAAAGTCGTGAAACGACGCAAAGAAGCTAGCACAAAACAAAAACGAATGGAATAATTTTGTTTATAGTAAATAGTTATATATACTGCCCTATACCTCAGCGGGTAAAAAGAGGTTTTTTAATTATATATTCTCTTAACCTCAATAGCATTCTATGTAATGAAATTGTTACGTACAAACAGGTTGCCTTTTTACCTTACAGATCTATTTTCTTCCTGTTTCTAATTTCCTACACGTATCTGTTTTTATTTTTTGACTTGGATTTGATAGGAAAAGAATTACAGTGCGCGAGTGCTTAACATGAACTGCTGGATAACGTGAACATCTAAATCTTAGCATTGGCCACTGTCTAACGTGAACAGTGCACCTCGCTACTTTATGTACTACAGAAATTTACAACGTAAATGCAAACAATCACGTCTTACTTCATTTTTTTCCAAAAATACATAATATGTAGTACATAAATAACGGTTGAAAGTGTTGTATCATGTTTTTTTTTCCTGTTTTTAAAAGAGGAAGACTACCCAAATTCAGAAACCTCCCTTGAGTTGAGAGAGTATTCCACTCACACTTTTTGAAATTCAGAGAAGCTTTAATTTTCCTTTTAATGATTTTTTAACTTTCTATCGTAAATTACTGATGATCAAAGTACCAATACTGACCACAAACTTGATTAAACAAGTAAATATAAAAGCAAATTTCAATTTCAAATAACGACTAAGGTCAAGTTTGAGTGTGAGTGGTGTTTTTGAATTTGCCCCTAAATCGCGCAAACATGAACACAGTCGGTTTTAATTAGTTCACGTTAGCGCGAGTGCACTGTCTTTTAGCCTTTGGCTTTTGGGCACTAGTTGCTATCTCAAATTTTTCAGAAACTTCAAAGAAATTGAGAGTACCACATCTACCCACGTTTAAAAAGATTCTTATGTAACTTTTTACTTTATAACAATGATATGTAAATGTAACTTACTAGCAACACCAATATTTGGATCCCTTTGCAATAAGCATTGCGAAAAGCTAATTATTTATATTGTGTTCAACGATTACAAAAATAGAAAAAATAGTTTCTTATTAGACGACGAAAAAGAATTAATTTTATGGATCATGATGCAGTTAAACAAACAAGATATTGAAATTCTTAGGAAGTATTGGATAAAATATAAATGAAGTCGAACATCTTTTAAATATTAATAATAATTTTTAGATTAATGAGAAGAATACTTCCTAATTTTAAAGTTTAATTTAGCAACCGGTTATCTTCTTCAGGTAACTATCGTCATAATAAAAATTAAAATTGAAAACACCTTCATTGGAAAGCAGAAGAAATACTGGTATACTAGCATTCTCCCTTTTGAAAACACCTTCATTGGAAAAAGAAAGAAGGAATCCTACAGTTATGCCAATATTCCTCCTTCTTCTTTCCAATGAAGGTGTATACTATGACGTTGCCTTTACGAAAATTAAATTTTGAAAATAAGAAGGACTTATCTCATTAATCCACCAATTTTTTAATTATGGACAATGAACAAGATTAATAATTTTCTTTCTTTTAGAAATTACGTCCTATTTTTTTATCCGCATCTTTAACTTCTTGGACATTAATTAACATTTACTTTAATGCTTCAAGAAAATCAAGCTTCAAGAAAATCAAGCTTCAAGAAAAAAAAGACAAATTTATTTATTTTTTTTAAATTAGTAGATGATGGTACAATTGTATGTACAAACAAAATGTTAAATTAATAAAAATATTAATGAACCTGAACAACTTTTAAATATAAATAATTTTCTTTGTTCTAGAAACTACGTTCTATTTTTTTCTAATCCGTAACTTCGTTGACATCCTTCCTTATTCTGTATTTATTTAAATGCTTGAAGATCATCAAGCTCCAAGAACGAATTTGAACCAGACTCAATGATTTTTTTTTAAAGAATGGATGTAAATAACATTGATTCATATTTTGAGTTGTATGGATGCAGGATGTGTGCAAAATGTACTTCCAGATTTAATTGTTTTTAAACTCAAACAAAGTCGTTTTGTAGATACATGTATGTTTATTTTAAAATAAAGAATTGGGAATGAAGTTCTGCCTGAGGTTTCCAGCAAATAAAGCTGTGACTATATTTAAGTCTTACTTTCTTGATGCCCTCGCAAGAAGTTTACGAACGAAGGAGTTTCATGTATATTTCCAAGTATTTTACATTTAGTGTGCGCAGGGTTTAGTAAAAACTTCATTATGAATGTAAGTCTTTGTATAAATTTTTGTAGCGTACGACATTTAAAGCTCGTAAAGTTGTATTTAGTCTATCGAAGGAACGAAGACGTAGAGGAGCACTTTACGACTCTCGCCCATTAACATCGTTACAAATTCACCTGAAAATTGTTTATATTAAGTTTTTACGATGCCCTCTCTCGGATCTATCACAGAAGCGTTCGGTGTTCGAGCTTGTTTGGTGTGTTTTTTTTTTGTTTCAGTTGTGTTAGAGCAGACATCAACCGTGTGTATCACAATTTCGGGCGCCTGTTTGCTGAATTGGGATAGTTCACCGATAACATCAACAATCTTAGAGAGTTCGCGTAGCCCCCGCGTTTATCATTTTCTGAACGTAAATGCCCCGGCTCTTTTTTTTTACTGCACGAGGTATTCGACAACAAGAGATACGCAAGAAACTGCAAACAAACATCACCGCGTCTGCTTCAGATTAAATAGCCCGGGAAACCTGATATATACTTTTTTGAACGCGCCGGGTTAATTCCGGGGGACGGTGAATTTAAAAGCTGTTAAAGCAGAAACTTCCGATTAAATTAAAAGTTGAGGCAATTCTTTTCGTTGATTTATTCAGAACCGTTAATTATTATTGACTCTAATTAACCACCTAAGAGGGTATTTTTCGTCGGGGAAGTTTTCCGTGGACAATGCGTCTAACTGACGGAGGAAATGGAACAGAAAATTGTCTTCCTCTCTCTACTTGTAAGAAATAGTATGCATTTTTTTGCCTCGCATTCTCAATCTTTGCACATTCCCCATTCTAGGAGGCATTTGTTCACGGCCGGACATGTACAAATCGCCGTTATTTCCACTTGGCCATGATAGGAATACCGAAAGTTAACTTTCGAAGAGTAATACCGTATGCGGTGTGCAGATAATAATACGACAATAAAAGCAAAATGCTTCGTATAAAATTTTGCATTACACGCGCTGTAAAATATGAAGGTATCTTGTTGCGCTTTTTTTCATAAAGATGTTATTGAAATTTCCAAATATTAGCATTTTTAAGCCATTTAACTTCGGCGCAGCCCAAAATAGGTTGTAACCGAGCCGCCAACCAGGCGTTGTAATATCACTGATGATACCATATGAGTCGGGATTACAGGTCTTATTAAGGCAGCGCGATCGCAATATAAAAGCTTTGTGGTCGTTCATTTCGGTATAATCAGAAATTAATATGAAATTCGCTCATGTATATGCAATTACAAGCCGGATGTTTTCAGAGAAGGGCTCGTAGGTGTATCCGTGCGGCGGTGAGCGTTATTGAATATTTGCTCTGGGCCATTTCGGCATTATTACTCTTCAAATATTATTTTTGCGAAGTACGTTGTTTACTAATTAAATCCGAATCTGATTACGGAATGTTTCGATTGTTTACAGTTTTTAGGTTACATAAATCTTTCGTAATGTTTGTTTTACGCCATGCGCCGCGGAACGATGAGAAACCATTTAACAACAAACAGTAATGGCTTATCAAACCGACACATATACACAAAAGGCTAAACCGCAAAAATTTTTCTTTCAGTTTCCGCAGTGATTCTAACTTTATTTTAACAACGTCACCCGAATTTAATAATGAAACATGCAGGATAACGCATGATTATGTATTTATTTTTATTTTTTGATGACTTTCTTTTTTCTGGAGATAATAGATACAAAAAGAAATTTCACATTGCTGTAATCTTATAAAATAACATGACATCGATATTCAATTATTTAAAAGCGACCACTTTTTTTAATAACATCCTTTTCATTACAGTTTTGTATTTATAATATATTATTACAACAAAGATATTATATGATAAGCAATGAGAGGACAGACGAAGCTTTTACGGTTTACTGTTGCAACGAGGCGGTGAGATGTTTATAAATAGAATGTCTCACGACTCAACGCATTTGCCGCAATAGTGCGAAAAATCAGCGAGTCAAAGAAATAATGCACTCATCAAATCGAAGTGATTCATAGTATTGTAGTGATTGCCTGGATGCTCCGGGCAATGCGCGGTAACGAATTTGTGCTTCCATTCCATTTGTGCTTGAATTCAAATTAACTAAATTATTGTTATTATAAAAGATAAAAAGAAAACCAAACAGAGACAATGAATCCGGGATAAAAGAAAAAATAAAAGGGTTTGAAAGCATAAAAACGTACAAACTTAGAAATGCAGAAGTAGCAAAGAGATTCAAATACGAGTACATTGTAGAAAGCAGAATGGAGAAATTGACGTTGGACAACAATGGTGGAATTGAAGAAAACTGCAAGAACTTTAACGAAATATTGTTGGAATCAGCAAAGAAAACGTGTGGAGAAATGAAAGGACGCAGCGGAACAAAGCAAACAGCCTGATGGAATGCTGAAATCAAGATGGAAATAAAAATAAAGAAAGAAAAATTCAAGGATTATTTAAGAAATAAAACAGGAATAAAATGTGAAATCTACAAAGAACAAAGGAAGGAAGTAAACAATATGGTAAAACAAGCAAAAGAAAAAAGCTGGAGAGAATTCGGAATAAAGATGGAAAGTAATAGCAAAGAGAACCAGAAACTATTTTACAAAACACTAAAAACAATTAGCGGAGGAAAAACGATCATACAAGCACCGATTATGGACAAGAAAGGAGAAATAATAACAGACGACAACCAGATAATGAATAGTTGGAAACAACATTTTGAAGAACTGTTAAATGTAAAAGATAATGAAATAAATAGAAATGAAGAAGAACAACCAAGAACAATAGAGTATGAGAAAACTCTGAAATCTATAACAGAAGATGAAGTAAGAGAAGCTATAAACACATTGAAGAGTGGTAAGGCCCCAGGGCATGACAGACTTACGCCAGAAATGATGAAAAACTTAGGAGAAAAAAGAATAGAACTGTTTTGGAAGATATGCAATGAAGCATAGGAAGAAGGAAAAATACCGGAAGACTGGAGAATAGGTCAGATAGTAACAATATATAAGAAAGGAAAACTCGCGATTGTAATAACTACAGAGGCTTAACGTTACTAAGTACAGCGGCAAAGACTTATGAACGCATACTGGAAAGAAGGCTACAAAGATATGTGGAACCAGCACTAGAAGAGGCGCAAAGTGCGTTTAGGAAAGGAAGAGGGGTATAAGACCACATATTTACCATAAAACAAATAATTGAAAAAACAATACTAAGCCCAACAAAAGCATATTTTGCATTTATAGATCTAGAAGAAGCGTTCGACCGTGTCCAAAGAAAAATAGTGTGGAGCAGCCTGGAAAAGAGAAAAGTCGACAGCAAGTTAATAACAGCCATACAAAACATGTAACAGGTGATCAATATCCTTTCTAATCAAGTGACCTATGGAAATAAAATCATGTATCTTTGACTAGTTCATTATTTCAAAGGCCACTTGAATTACATATTTATATTGCATTCCTATACAAAACGATAGGAATGCAATAGAAAAAATTCAAATGGCATTTGAAATAATGAACCAAACAAAGACAAATTTTTTTTCCATAGGTCACTTGATTAGAAAAGATATTGATCACGCGTTATAAACGAAATACAAATTATGTAATCAGCAAAAACAGAAAGTCTGAAAAATTCGAAATAAAAGGTGAACTGCGACAGGGAGGAGTACTGAGCCCAATTTTGTTCAATATATTCATGGATGAAATACTGAAGGAATGTAAACCGTTTCTGAGAAAACTAAGTGTGGCAATCAAAAATCTAAAATCAATAAAATTGACGGAATGTATGTTTGCAGATGACCTCGTTATTATGGCCAACAGTGAAAAAGGATTCCAGAACAACATGAATATATGGAACAATACATTAAAAAAGTATGGCATGAAGATAAATACAGCAAAGACTAGAGTTATGATGGTAACAAAAGGACAAAAAGAAAAACTGAACATAAGAATTGAAAATGAGAAAATACAACAAGTTGAGAAAATTAAATACTTGGGAGCTACAGTAGAAAGAAATGGAAACCAAGACATAGACATAACCGGAAGAATTAGAAAGACAGTAAATGTATACCACGCAATGAGGCAAACGTTTATCAAAAAGGAAGAAATAGCGAAGAAAACCAAGATGACAGTATTTAGAACAATATACAGACCAATACTAACTTACGAGAGTGAAACATGGGTACTTACAAAGGAAAATAAAAACAGATTACAGGCGATAGAAATGAAATACCTAAGAGGAGTCAAAGGAATCACAAAAAGAGATATAGACATACAAAATGAATTACAAGTAGAATCCATAACAGATTTCATAGAGAAGAAACAATTAGGTTGGTGGGGCCATCTACAACGAATGGAAGAATGTGTATCTGCAAAGAGAATATGGGTATCTAGAATTAAAGTTAAAAGAGGACCTGGTAGACCGAAGTTGACGTGGGAAAAAGAAGTAGCCAAATTGATAGAAAACAGAGAGAAAACAATACAGAATGCAAGAGAGATAGCTAGAGATAGACAACAGTGGAACAAATTCATACACGAAACACATGGTTAACAGAATAAAATTCCTACACCGCAAGGTAGACAGGAAAATAGATTATATATATTGTTATTATTATTATTTTCTGAAACTGTATCTCAGTTTGTACTCCGACAATATTAGACTGATTAATTAACATTTACGTACAAGCGGGCAACGTCTATAGGATTCTCGCCTCGACCGTCGCTGTCTGAAACTGGATGAAACCGGAAAAACCTTGCAGGTCCTCTCACTGATGATAAGTTTGTACAGTCATGAACACTGAAAAGAGAACGGATAGGAGAGCAGGAATTTGCAATTAAAAAAAATTGCATTGAAATCCCTATGGTGCGTAATCAAAGTGGACACCCGGTAGACTGTGGACTATGAGTCTCATAATACTAAATGTTGACGTGAGTGTCCTTGTCCACGTCTTCTTTCGAATCTGTTAGCGACTCGCATAAAGAGACTCTGGACCGAAATCTTTGAATTATTTGCCATAGGTTCGTGGGTTTTAGCAAAATTTTATTTTTAAATGACGTAATTTTTTTATTGAAATTTAGGATCTCCCGTTCCTCAATTTAAAAAAAATTGTCAGCGCGATTGGGATGGCACAAGAGAAGAAATGCTCCGGAAGCTCTCATTTCAGAAATCAATAACATAACGTTCGATTAATTCGATGTGGTTAAGTTAAAATAAATACACTTCCTAGACTATACCAAACACCACTCTCCATACGTTCGCATGCAAAGCTATGCATATTTCAATCGGGCTGCGATCATCGTCAGCGCCAAAGTGTGATAACGTTTTCGTAAAAACATAAAGATCTGACTTATCTATTCTGCGTTTTACAATTTATTTCAGGAAACCCGAGTAATTTATGTTGTTTTTTTTTATAGCAAATGCGGATTATTCTAAGAAATAACAAAGGATTAATTTCTTTTTTTTTTGTTAGTAGAAATCAATCGCCAAACTTTAAATAAAAAGTGAAAGAGAAGGGAAAGAGAACGAATTATCGAATAAACTGTAGAAAAACAGACTTTCGGTCAAAAAAAGAAAAACATTTTTAAAAAGCGAAAGAAAAGGATAGAATGAAATGCAGAAACTTAATAGAAATCGACGGAACTGAAAGAAAAAATTAAGTGAATTGGCGGACTATTGTTTCCTTCTTTTTCGATTTTAAAACGACAATCGAAATTTAATTTAAAAATAGATTCGACAGTCTTGTTCATTCTCGACAGAAAAAAAGAGAAACATGTTTTCTTCTTTCGTTTCATTTGCTTTTGAAGGTTAAATTCTTGCTGAAAGTAACAACGGGTTACTCAATTTCTTTTTGTGTGAATTATCAATATTCGTATTTAGGCAGTTACGTTACTTTTCTACAAGCATTACGACATTTTGTAAACTTTTTTCTTTCATTCTCATCACTTGCTAAGATGTTTACTTCTTTAATTAAATATGTGAGTAAATGTGGCAACATTTTCTGTGGTCTTAAAATTAATAAATTCAGTCAAAATACCAATTAGTTACAGCTTCTGTAATAGTGTGCAATGCTACCAGAAATTATAAAGAATTCAGGATTACAAGATATTTTTCAAAAAATTATAAACAAGACAAAGCAGGAACTATATTGGAGTAAATACAATCAAGACAAAGACTGCAACAACCACGATGAATTGAATACTAAAAGCTGGTTTACACTATCCGAGTTTGCGTTCGATTTTTAGGTTCGAGTAGCTCCAACGCGATATCGATTTTCCATTCGATTTCTAACATTCGATAAAGCTTCCGATTTTGTATTTGATTTTTCAGTCCGCGTCTATTTGCATTCGATTCTGCATTCGATATGATAGCGTGTCATACGCAATAGACAGTGTACTAGGAAAAAGTATTGTTTACAACCAAAGATTGACAGCACAGTTGGCGTCTTGGCAGTCAGATATCGGATGCAATTTTCTCGGACAGTGTAAACATAAATACATATTTAACTCGAATATAAAATCGATCAGAAAAATCAAATACAAAAATCGAATAATGTAAACTAGCCTTAACGGTGGCAGCATTCAAGTGAGATAGCGAACCGTTACGTCATCGGTCATCGCATACCCGCTTCTCCCTCTAGCACATTAATTATCAACCAACCTACCATTAGCTGTCACGGTTGACAGTTTGGTTGACGGTTAATGTTGGTTAATATTGTGTAAAAGGAGAAGCGGGTATGCGGCGACGTAACGGTTCTCTATCTCACTCGCGGGAATGCTGCCGCCGTTAGTATTCAATTCACCGAGTGCAATAAGCAGCTTTTCCACAGCTGCCAACTCCACCACATTGCAGTCTTTATTGTTAACAAGCTTAATACATATTACGATGTTGATTGATGGGTTGTTGCCCCACGTTTGGCGCCAATTTTGAAATGTTGTGCTGGGTTGTTGCCCCTCACGGTGGTTTTCCCATTATGTAAAGATGTGGTGTAGATGATTTGAGTTTTTATATTTGTATAATTTCTTTTTTGAGTTTATTTTATGAGGGCCGTTTTATCAGAATGTTATTTTCCTCTTTGTAGACTATATTTTTTTCTGGTTTTTCTCTGTTATGTTTGCGTGTGTAAAGTAATTGTTATTAATTGTGATTTTATCCCTGTCGACTCTCACAAGTCCAACAGGAACACTGTTTATGACTAAGAACATTTTGTGTGTTTGGTGTTTCCCTCTCCCCTGGTTCTTGTTGTTCTCGTCTTTTTCTGCCATCTTCTCATTTATTTTCTAACTTTTATTTGGCTAATTTTTTGATATTTTAAAGCACCACTGCGTTGGGCGCCAATTTAGCAATGTTGATTGCTGGGTTGTTGCCCCACGTTGGGCGCCAACATCTGTCGAGTCATACGCATTACAGATTGATTACCTCTTATTATATGTATTTAGTTCTTAGGAAACTTATTAGATTCAATAAATGAAAGAAAGAAGCAGAGGTTTTATAAAAGTTTAAAGAGTTTTGAAAGGTGGTAAAATTAGAGTGAGCATATAGTGACTATTAAGAGTTGCAATTAATGTAGTTGGAGGCCTGACACGATGAAATTAATTTGAAAGTTTATAGCTGGAATTCTGAAATACGGCGAACAAACTGTGATCACAACAAAACAATTAAAAACATAGTATTAGCCAATATGTTGTTGGAGCCAACACACGAGTGTAATTTGAAGCGTTTGATGTGTCGGCGTTTCCACCGTCGATTAAAAGCCGGCTCGTCACAGAGAGAACAGCAGATTAGCGAGCCGTGCCACCGGCTCTTTTTATTTAGCCACAGCTTTTTGTTTTGTAATTAAAATGACCACGTATAATTATGGTCTAGATATGTTAGTCTGCATCACACATGGCTTATTGAGATAAATGCGACGTGTATTTTTAACAGAGGTGTAATACAAGCTCCATTATGGTCGTAATGAATAGCGCCTTTATTCGGGGAGCTTTTTCAGCTTTCTTTTTACCGGCCGTATCACATTTTAACCGTAACGCGCGCGTAAAGCGCATAAAAAGTTACGGCGCTCACAAGGCTTCACCTGTTTTGTTTGAATTTTGAAATTTTACAGTCACTCCGGCCGGCCACGTTTCATAAATACGAAACCGCGGTGCCCAATTTGAATGTACTTTGCATATTTTTGCCTCCGTAAACGTATTACTACTGCTGTTGACATTGAGATTTGTATTACGTATCTTTCATAAAGTTCTGAAATATATGACATGTTTTACAGACGCTCATGTCGGCTAATACTTTGCTTCTTTATTAATATTAGACTTCACTCCGTATTTACATGTAGCGTGCAGCAGCTATATTACGTTATGTTTATTTTTCATCACAAATACATTGTTACGGAGCATAAAACTTCGACTACGTAGTTTAGCATATTATTGACGTTTATTACTTCCGTATAAATATATTCATACGAATTTATATTTAACATATCGTGTCCGTTCAATTCTAAAGTTTATTAAAACCCTTCTAATTTTAAGTTACTACCAACGTTAATGTTTTCTTAGAAATCAAAATTGATCTACAATAAAAGCAAATGCAAATAATTCTATCTGGAATGCTATTTTTAAACAACCATTAAACTCTAATCTTTATTAATCAAAATAGATCCAAGATCTGCTTTGCTTTGGAGAAATGACAGAGAACCAAATTTGGAAAGTATTTTGATGTGCGACGAAAAATTAATCCTTTATGATAACTGGACGTGGATAAACCTTGATGACAAAGTCAAAACTACATCAAAAAATAACAAATGGTTTCTATTTGGTGATCAGTGGTTGGTATCATTTTACAGTACCGAAACTTGCGCAAAAAACAACCCCCAGTAGTTAACCCCAAAGGACCTATTGTGCTTCATGGCAATACGCATCGTAAATAGTAGTTTAGAAACTAACCATTTACCATTGCCGATAAAATCTTTTTTGGAAAAACCCATCGTAATGCAGGTGAACTAAAAGTTTCGCGTTGCTATTCAGGACTTTTCTTAGCCTGTAGTATATAGACCTAGAGTCTACAGGCCTGAAGTCTGAAACCTGTAGGTCTTCACCCTGGAATCTGCAGTCTACAGATAGGCTTGGAATCGCAATTTTATTTGTCAAGCAGTCAAATCCTCTCTTACTTTCGTGGAAGTGTTTTTCTTTTTGTCAATTGTCTCAATGGAGAAGCTTTACCTGAAAATGGAAGGCATTTTGTAATCTTTTTACTAACGACATGTAAACACCATTACGAAATCTTTCTCTTCTTCGAAAAGGATTGAACAAAGCAATCTGTACAATGAAGCACTTCAAAGTAGAAATTGGGTTCCACATCTTTCGGCCAAATAAACTCTAAAAGGCTTAAGTTTTTGATTTATTGCAGAATCTAATTTGAAAAATCTTATTTTATTCAGAAAGAGTGAATTCCAGAAACTGTCAGCGATTTTTGTCTTAAATTCTTAATGTTGTTTGCAAGTGAAGAATGAACTCAATTCTGTTCTACCTTCAAATTTGTCTTTTAGTAAATAATTCCCTTTAAATTTTAATTATGTAAAAACGAAAAATTTCAGAACATTTCAGGAAATTTCAGTAAATCCAAGATTTCATTCTTTAGTGCAGCGTTTCTAAAACCTTTTTTTGGCAGGGAACATTTTACAATTTATAATAAATTTGCGAACCCTCAAGTGTTTATGTCAAAACAAAATCAAATAAATTTCTATTTCTCTTTTAAGTCATCCTACTCGCAATTGCTTTACCAAAATTGTAAGCAAACCATATTCTTAAATAATTAAAATAAAATCATGCAATTTTCGATCATTTTTCATGGAACCAACCATGTTTTCCCGAAACACGGCTTGAATTGCCACTTCTATTTAGACTGTTGGTTCTAAAGAACACTGGGGAACAATTTTTAACGCAATTTCTGTTGAGTTCGACTTTTCAGCTGTTTTAAAGTTAAATAGGCATGAAGTTAGTTTTCTTCTACCACTGCAAGTTTTTTCTCTACAGCTTATCTTTATGGGACCACTCTCCACTGGATCGAATCTGGATCATAGGAAGCACTAGAGCTCTCTTATTGGTATCAGGGTAGATGGGATGTACATGTGATGGCTGACTATACAGATTGAACACTCCAGGAAAAGCTATAAACGAAAATTTTTACCTTAATATGTATGGGTACCCTTTGGTAAAAGAACTTTACTACTTCTATGAACACAATTGTTACTGTAAGTCAACAGTAACTATAGGTTTATTATGTAAAGCCTTTATATGAACAAAATTATTCTCTGCATCGCAGTACGAGTATATTTGGTAAATTTTTCCTTTGTATGCACATTTAGTATGACTTGGAACAAAGAGAAGCTATCATGTATGTTGAAAAGTTGACGTGATAGACAAAAACTGGGATCATTTTTGGATTCAGATGCCAAAAGTTGGTCAAAAACAGATGTCAGATCTAAGTCAACGAATTGTATTCCCCAGTGTAATTTTTAATTAAGAGTAGTAAACGTATACAACAGTTACACACGTGGACGTGATCCAAGGTTCGGTCATATATTTTTTTGGTTTTAATAATGGCCGTAAGTTGCAAGCAAATATTGTCGCAAGTACTTTCCGGGTGATAGTAGTAATCGAGTTGTAGCGACTTTTTAATACGTGTCCAGTCCAGGATATGAAGGCAGGTTATTGAAATGTTGGCCTCATGTTAATGAAAGAAGCAGGTTTTAAGCCGACCTCCACCCCCCCTTTATAGTGCAAACAAAGCGGCGGTCAAATGAGTTTTCGAAACACGCCCCACGGACAATCTATCTTGCTCGGGATCTTCACTCGCGCACGTTTATTAAATTTGCAATGCGTCAATTAACGGACTCGTTGCCGCACCCCCCCCCCCCCCGTCCTCCGCCTTTGATAGATTTATAAAATATGTGGACCAAATTCGTCCTGGCGATATCATATCGGTGGATCCATTAGAGAGGTAAACATGGAGGAACAGGCGACAGATTGTTCTCAACCGTATGTACCTTCTGCAACAAAATGGGCTTGCCTCTTCAAGTCCATTTAAGCAAAAATTTAAGTACTTTTGATTCAATTACATAGGATGTTGTTTGGCACTCTGTACCCATAGATTTTTATGAATTAAAAAGCTGTGGCTTAATCAAAACAGTATTCCGACTTCAATGAAGATTTTGTGAGGAAATGTTTTAAAATTGTTATAACTTCTAAATGAAAAGTAAGCTTGATGCATTGGGAAAGTTTCATAGTAAAACTTTTCCATCGTAGTGTACGTTTAATACTGTACCGTAATGGCATGGGCAGGCTGTGAGAAAAACGACAATATGTGATCACACGCGGGCTCGATGTCAATGCCGAAATAATGACGATTATATAGGAAAAGTAATTTTCCCCTTCATTTGCATACTTGATGAAAATCTCATAGCCTTCTGCCTGGTTTGCTCGGGAGCATCGCGCCGTTTGATATTTAACCGATAGTTAGGATACAAAGGAATGTAATTTAATATACAAGTCCCCGGCAAATAATCGGCGAGCGTCTAGGAATTAAGGGAAAAAGGAAAAAAACGCTGACTTACCATAATAATAACAAACATTGCAATCTCGTGCGGGCGGTAGTATAATAGTGGTCAGTCTTTAATTTTTTTCGTATAAAATCTGGCAATCACAAATCACGAACACAAAATCTTTATGAGTCGCCGTAAAATTATGATTTTTATTATCGTAGGCTTTCTTATCTGGTCGACTTTCATCATTAGACCCTGCGTCACGTATCTAAGCACATTTCCTAGCAGTTGGTTGTTGTTTGGGGTCATTAGTGTGTCTTGGGACGGGGTAGAAGGATAGATATCGTTATTTATCTTAAGAGTGTCTTGCTACTTTGACCGCAACTGCCGTGATCTGTGTGGTCCGCTAACGGATGTCCCCTCTTCCTAAGTCAACTCTGTTTGTACTTCGACAAGTTCCCGCAACCGGATCTGATATGAGGGATGAAGGGTTGTTCTTGGTTTCATCAATTTCTCCCCGACTTTCTGCAACTTATCTTTAGTAATAACTACAATAGTGACTTTGTTATTCCGAACAAAAGATTCCCATCTTACCATATTTTTTCCATGCATGTATAAGTGCGCTCTTACGTAATTGATAAGGAAAGAAAATATAATGGAAAAGTAATTTGAAAACATCAAACTCTAACCTCATTTCCTGGCGAGGCAACGCACTTCCGTCGGTGTCTCCATTGCAGCCGCGCTCTAATGCAGTTCTTTTCTGTGTCCATTCTTCATCTCCTTTGTTCGGTCGAGGTGATAATGACACAGCACCAGTATATCCGGCCAACTTCGCGCCAATGTTGTTTTCAGAAGCTTTCACAGCGAACTGTCCAGTCGTTGATTTAATATAATAGGTACATTGTGGCCACTGCTCGAGGTAACTTGGGCAAGTTTTGAATCACACTTATGTGGCGCCTAGAGCTACGCTATTGTTAACTTCACCGGCCATAGCTCAGCGTATTACGTTCATTACAGCGCCCTTACACAAATACATATCTACAACAGAAATACACAATCATTTTTGATTTATTGATGCATTTTTCTCTAAAACATTCAGAATGCTTGAAAAACTAAAGTCCAAACCTAAATTATCTATTTCAGTATTTGAGACATGGGTGTGTACTATAAAAATATGGATTTGGTAATTATTGTACGAAATTCGTTCTTTTCGAATAAGATTTGAATGAATGTTTTTTTTTGTCCAGCGATAAAATCCTGCTTTGAGAAACTGATCGATGATTCGTGGTCACACGTCATCAACGCTCGGGCAATGAGGTGGAAGCTCAATTTCCTGAAGCTATGTATTGAATACGCTTCATCACAACAATTACTCCCAGAATAATACAATTCTCGATTCGACTTGTTCAAAGCGTCGCCTCACTCGCACTTCCATCTGTATCAAGATCGGAAAGTTTTCTTATTCAATTTGCGAATCACGGAGTAGGAATACAAATTATTTTTTGCTCGCGATATTCCGCGGAATAACTAATTACTTCAACGAAGCCGCCGTCCGGTTGTGACGCTTTTGTCTTCCGCGGCGTGTGATTCAATTAAACAGCCAAGGAAGAAGGCATTCTTTTTCGGGCTCGAGTTTCTTGCACGAGTTATTGTTGCATGTGACGAGGCGAGGGGGTAAATCGCAACGTAGGTTCGTTATCTCCACTTTACCGTTGATTGATGTCACTGTAGTTCGCACTAATCGGGGTACCTTGAAGCACGTGGCGGGCCCAGTCTAATTCTTTGGACACGTGCCCTAAAATCCCTGCACAATGATTCATTTATGTTTGCGTCCTGATTCCCACAGATACTCCAAGGGGTAAAACCTACGTACCCGACGTCGGCCATTGTAATCAAAAGCATCCGTGAGCGATTTATTTTTTATAATTAGATTTGGTGCGATCATCTCATTCGCTGAGCGTTTTTTAAAGAGTTAGGGTTGCGATTGTAATTTATATTCTTAAATGGATTTTACTCAGATTTATTGGCGTTTCTTCTGCCCATTCGTTGTTTGTCACATCCTTTTTAATCACCGCTCATCGTGCATCATCACGTTCACCGTTTTACTTGTGCATGACGAGTTGTTAAAGGACATTCAAACAAATTTACTGTCTTAAGCAAATACAATTCGACGAGAAATTTATTCCAACAAATAAAATCAAACGTTTAATAAATTGATTATCAAGAAAAATGTAAAAAAATTTAGCAGAAAATTTGCAATTATAATTCGTCGAATTTTAAAGATTATTTATCCTGCAGAAGCTTTCAACGTATATGAATTATAATTAGAAATTTTCTGATCATTTTCGACATTTATTTATGTAAGGAAATTAGATCTGCATATACCAGAACATATGTGTTTTTTCTTTAGGTTTAATTTATACCTTTTATGCGTGATTCGATCTGCTTTCTACAAATACAAATTCGAAATATTTTACACAAGTTTATATTATGTTTTTCTAATTGCATATTGTTTTTTAAAAATATATGAATTGTGTTATACCAACGTATAACAAGATGATGTCAATTCCTTTTACTTTTTTTTACATTTATTTATTTTTTCTTATCAAGAAGATAATACGCATGACATGAGGGCTATTTTGTTAAAGAAACTTAACTTTTAAGTAAGATCGATTTTGAAGAGAAATATCAAATGTCTCCCAAAGTCTTATCTATTCACTAACTCCAATTTGCATTGTAAGTATTTTTGGCCGACGAAAGAGCGTATACAAGACAAAAGGGTTTCGGCATATTACGAATTTATAATCTTTGAAGTGCTTCAAAAATACTTTTAACTATCAAATCTTTAATAGAAGAAAACAAAAATACTCCAAGATTTGGTGATTGCTCACTGCTGAATAATTCTCTCTTTATTTTAGGTTCCACCCTTTCCAAAAAAAAAATTATATAAAGGAAAGTATTTAGAAAATTTGTAGTTCATTTTTTGTGTTAACTCCATTAAGTTAAATAATAATAAATAATTTTTATATTCAAATTGTCAGGAGCTTGTTTACTGTCAGATCAAAAAGAAGGAACAACAACATTTTAGAACATTCAGAAAAAATCAGAATTAACCAGGTAATAGTTGCTTATATTTTTAACTATTTTGGAGAGAAATTGGTACTATTGTTTTAGGATTCAAAATGTGTGGTAGCAAGAAACAAAAAGACAGACAGAGATGAATGAAAAATAGTGGAAACCAAAACCTGCAAAAGGACTTAATTAGATCCATTAAATCTCACTCATTCCATCATCTCAAAGGACCTTGAAAGACCTGAAGTGCAGTAGTAAATCTACCTTTAGAAAGTAAAGCTCTTGAGTTGAGCTTTTTTCTGGTAGCCCCCTTCTATTTCTTGCTTGAACTTGAAAATAATCAATAGCATCTCTTCACTTAGATCATAGGTTCCCAAACTTTCTAGCACAACCACCCTCTTTGCAAGACGCCCCTCATTATAACAGTTTTAATTTTTAAAGTATTTATTATTAATTTCGACACCTACCCCTAGACCACCTTAACGCCCCCCAATTGCCTCTCTGAACCCACTCCTGCCGCCTCTAGAAGGTTTCAGCGCTCACTAGGAAACCCATGACCGAAGACGGATAGGTAATTGCAGTGAATTGTAAAGATCCAACCAATTGAAGAAGCGAATAGAGATTACTCCTGATTCTGTGGTTACCCTACTACCTACCTATAGCAAATCATGTGAACAGACTCTGGTCTGTTCACATTTGGATACAAAAAATTGGTAACTTTGTTCGATTTTTAGGGGGAAAGGTCCTTTTCGTCGTACCCACTTATCCATTCGCATTCGTTTCTGTTTTCCTTGGCAAATAAAGCGGACACGTTTCGATGTTTATGTTAGAATTAAATAACTACGCACATAAATCACGGGTCGATATCATGGGGTGGCAAGAAGGAACTGGTTTATTTTATGGATTCTGCAACGGTCGAACGAATACGCGTGCATTGTGACACCGACACGAGTCGTCCTCATCGACGTGTCGAACGTGTGCGTGTGTGTGAGTGCACTTTTTAGGGTGACAACTCATACCGGGCACGATGCACGGACAATAGTTTCGTGATTTATGCGTTTATATCAAAAGCAGGATCAGTGGAATCCCTTTAATTAAAAGCTGAAGGATAATAAGTTCGATGCGGTTGTGATGATGCTAGTTGCTGGGCAAACTAATAATAATAAAAAAGATTTACGAAATAATTTTTATTACAAAGTAATTAATTAGGCCGAGTCTACATTATCACATGAGATATTTACAACGAATGGATTCTTGCTTAGACTACCCTTCTCAAGCCATTAACGGATCAATAATGTGGGTTCAACCTTAATGGTCTTCCAATTATGAAGCTATGTATGACTTTTTCGTTTTTCCGAATGTACTGTCTGCCGCACAAAAATAGATTCAGCAGGTAATTAATGGTCCAAGGCTTAGAATGATTTATGTGCGTTTGCGCGTGTATTGTAGCTAAATCAGGGACCAAAGCAAGATACGTTTAAAGGTAAACACGTATTAGCATATACATGAATTCTGGCATTAGTGATGTAGGGTAGTGGAGCTCAACGTGTCGAATCGAATGTGAGTGCGGACGACGTGCGTCCAGTTAAGTGACGGCACCCTTCTCCTGCAGAATCATCGGCCGTGGCACATACGTACCTACACGCTAAAGAGCAAACGTGTAAGGTAGGGGATGAGTGCACCCCTGCAGAACAAATCGCTATATAACTGTGCCAGATCGGCGAACGGTTTGCACACATCACAGCGCGCGAGGGTCGGTTTAATCTACATGTCTGATTGTTCTTGCTTTTGCCTACATGCACACACGCATGGACTTTTAATCACATCTTGGTATCGTGTTTCTTAAATCCATACTGACCAACAAAGTCTTAATATTTTAAATCAATTGTTAATTTTCACTTGTACAAAGTATACTATTAAATAATTTTACAATTTTTATTATCCTTCTAACTGTGTGAAGGCATCAAGTATCACACCCTCACACCCCTTTCGTAAGCAAATGATTTTAATAAAATGTCTATAATTTATACAATTGAAGACGTCTGTTTATTGACCATACATCATCTGATTTATGATGTTGAATTGTTTAAACTGTGGAAAATACTTGCTTTGAATCCAAACGATTCTTTCAGAGTACACGCAATAGGTTTTAATACGTTGAATAAACACCCCCCTAACTCCAGCGAGCTTACGTAGTAAAACTGCCATTCTTTATGGTGCTTTATAACAGCACAACGGGGAGGAACGTTATTAGCGACTATTGAGCGAGTCTTCTCACGCAGAATAGGTAGACAATTAAAGTGTATTCTGATGCACGTGCTGCGATACACACGTATACCCAAAATCTGCTTGCGTTAACGCGCCGCCCAACAAAAGACCTGTGGGTAAATTCTACCAGACAATGTCGGGGGGGTTCCTCCTTCTAAAAATCTAAATTGGGGAATTTTGTTCGATGCCAGATGATAACATGTAAATGACCCACATTTTATCTCTAACGGTGCGCGGTCTCAACTGTTGCGCCTTGTAAATTGGCTATATCTTTCCGAATCTACCCTTAAACTACTTCCTAGCCACTTTATAATTCTAACTCACGCAAACTTAGGTGAGCCAGTCATTCGATCTGTGCGCTTTGAATTGATGATATCGCGGCGCCCCCATCGCACACATACGGGTACAGGAGCTAATAGGTCTTAAATTGGTCCTGATTAGTTCACATACCTGCAGCTGTCGTTTCGTCGTGCCTCCTTTATTATCTACCTCTGTTGATTGCTTCAATTGCCGCACATACGGGCTGTCTCGTTCGAGCACTTCTGAAAGCTTCGCCTTTATTGTTTACCTCGATTCTTTTTTCGTTCTTTTAAACACCGTTGGGGAACTCTGTATAGAAGCTATGAATGCATCTCATTATATCGATATATCGATATTGCATTGCATTGTAAACAGTATTGGCGTCATCACATTACCCTGTATCGTTTTCTACAATTTTAATCCTTTAATTATGATTCAATGTTTTTTCTGATGTCAGACGCGTCATTCTTTCTCCATGAAGCTTTTCAAATTGCGTTTAATTTAATATAATAATGAAACTAAAACGAACGTCATCCAACGATTTCGTATGTACGTGGGAGTAATTTTGTAACGTTTTGGGGGGCGGCCCGACGAGAAGAAATCGGTGAAATCGGGCGTGCATCTCGGTCGGGGTTGTTTGTAGCGTCGCGCCGGTATCAGCACGCGTCCCGACGACCTGCGGTGCGCGTCACTAGTAATTAATTGATTGTATTGTCTGGAAAGTAATTACCTGGCTCTGGGACCGGCTTTCTGCTTTACTGCTCGCCCCAGGATATATTTCATCCTTCTGTTTCTGGTCAGTGGACAACTGAACAATGGCCCCCCAACTTTTCTATAAAAATGTATTAGCGACTTCTATTGCAATAAAATACCGGGGCATTTAATATATTAATTGGTTCGGGTGTTCTTTCTTTCCGCTCCACCTTTTATTTGTTTCTTCTTCGCATCGAGAGATTTGCGTTAAAAGTGTACTTAATCAAATTGATTCTTCTCGAGGGGAAGGAATCATATTATCCAGTAAGTGATATGAGCGTACGTGTTAGTGTCATAATGAAAGTCAAATCCTCTGTGACAGACAGTTGCTAAATATATTGGTAACACTTGTTTACTGAATTGGTAGCTTTGACGTATGAATCATTTCGTTAAGCCGATTACATGGATGTGATTTCTAGTTACTTTTAATAAAATCCAAGTTTGATTTCCTTTTTTTATTATTCCCTCTAAAGGTATCTCTGTATCCCTTGGCAATGCAAGTAACCTTTGTATGCGTTTGGTGTAAGTGAAATTAGATTAACTTAAAGAAGTGAAAGCACCTGGTACATACCTCTTCATGGTTAGGAAATTTGCAAATGATACTTTATTTTGAATGTCATAAAAGGATTGTTGTAGTAAGCAAACATAAAGTTATAAAACAAAAAACACGTTGATTACGATTTGATATGTATAACAATGTTTTTATTGGATTTCACTTCTGAACAGAATATTTTCATTCAAGTTTAATAGATGCGGTTCCTTTTATAAATCTGATTAACTTTGCCCAAAACGTGATAAGATCAATCGCATTTGGCTTGTGTTTAGCGTAAGGAAGGGTGATGCACAAAGATCGAGGGTAGTTTTCTGCGTGACGAGTGTTGTGTGCGGGAGCATGTGGGGTGATCCTGCATGATGATGCCTGAGCTGGAGCAGAATGTCAACCGTACTGTGGTGACGCTTTACGGATGGATAAACATTGCAGCTAGTGGACGCCGTGTCAAACCTCATGTCACGGTGCCCTTATCCCGACACACAACCGACCAACGACGGAGACGACTCTGCTAAAATTTGTTACGTCTAATATGAGCTATCCTTCAAAGCGTCCATTTATCAGTGCGGATAAGAAATGGTATTTTGTTTGCGCCGTTTTTCCTTATATAAAATCAATCTATAGGTGACGTCGATCAATGAACGTCGACCATTATAACACATTACTGGACAGAAGCTACGGAAGGAAGTCTCAATATGCCCGACATCATAGGCCGGACACACGAGAGATAACCGCGTCATCAATCAGAACTATCTTACTCGAACCACCACATCAATTATTTTGTTTGATCATTCACGTCGTCCTTCTATAATTTTATCACAAATAATTACACCTACACACATTTCACATAGAACAAAAAAAAACAATAATGGATTTCAGTATTTATATTATTTCCTTCGCTAATACAAAAATTAAAGATAATTATAGTTATTAATCCGTCAACTTGATATTTATACGTATTTCTTGTCTCCAGGAATAGATCTTTCAGTGTGAAAAAAACTAGAGCGAAGAAAACGGTAATTAGTTTTATATAACTCGTATTACCGTGTCCATTTATATTAATTTTCTTTACAACTAAAGAAAAAGGATAAAAGGAAACACAACTACGTAATATAAAAAACAGCTACCTTGTTCCTTTTTTAATATCTTGGACATTGATTTGTGTATAAAATATGTTTTAGCAGCGGTCTTAAACTTTTGAGCGCCAGTGTACATTTTCTCATAGCATTCTGAAATCTCTGTACCTTTCTGTTTAGCAGCAACATAACGCACATTACAAATACATATTAAATTATGTATATGAGTTCTGTTCACAATTTCTCAGTTGTATGTGAAAACGCAAAGAGAATCGATTATATAAAGAAAAATGATTAAATTGATTTAAAATATAAACATTCAGAAGCATTGTAATTTAATAGTTTGTAATAATAAGGAAACAAAGGGTTGAAAATGTTAAAGGGGGCCGGCTGTGAGCTTTCGTTTGAAAGTGAATTTAACTTTTTGATGTTTTAATACAGGTCTGAAATGATTGTAGAGGGAGGCCGAAAGTATAAGGAATATCTAAAGATTCTTTTTCATGCTCGAAAATTGATTAAAAGTTTGAGACGGTTCGCCGTATTTAAGAGCATAAATTCTATGCATACTTCGATATTGAATTAAAATGTTGTAATCAAACTCGGGAGCATTTTCATCGGCTCGGAAATTTATTTATGTGTTGTTCTTCGTTCCCCACGAGGAGAGAAAAATAAAACATAAAAATGCAATTGACACCGCGTCTACAGGTTTATATTATTTTTATTACTCGGCGAGAAGAGATTGGATTTTAAAAAAAAATGGCGCGTTTTTATTTCGCATGTTTATTAATGGTGGCCCATTTATTTTGTTTATTCGAAGGCAAAAGCGCGAAGTGATTCCAGTTTAAGTAAGCCAATACGCACATATACTGGCCAATAAATTTGGATGTGCCGCTATCGCGAGAATTTGATGGTGTGTTAGGTGTAGGTGCGGTTATGGGATGATCGTCGACTCGCGGTGAGTTATAGTTATGGACTTTGGATATCGACAGTGCACGCACCCTTGGGACGTGGAGCAATATAGTTTTATTGGGGAATATGGTGGCGAGAATGAGAGAAACTGGGACGCACCGGCCTCCTTTTTACAATCACAAACTCATATTTCATATTTATTCCGTTTTTCTGATTCACTACTGTCACATTCGAAACCACTATTTCTTATTCGGCGTCTATAAAGATAATTTGACCTCCAAAACTTATACACCCCCGGATTTATTAAATAGAATTATTTAGTGCAAACAACTTTCCTTCGAACGTCCTCGAGGACACGTTGTTTTCTTTCAGTTTGTCTGAAGTGTCGCATAAAACTAATAGACCGTTCCAATATTGATAGTAAAGGTGAAAAGCGGTGGTGATGCGGTGCTAAACCATCAAAGAAAATTGCGTTCGTGCTGGGAGTCTTCGGTATCTTCGCCGCAGTATCATACCACGGTCACGGCTGGGATCTTGTTATCCTCGGACGTCTCCCACACGCGTGTTCTCGCATAATCAAATAGGATTGAAAACAGGCCTCGGTACATTCGGACAAAAGGTTTTCTCATATCTGTAATGTTCAAGATTCTACGTCCTAAAATTTTAAAGCCCTAAAATATTATCGACACGATTTCATTAACAAAACATTCCCTATTAAATCAAAAGTGATGGGCGTTTCACTGGAACATCGATAAATAAATAGAAAGTAAATATAATTTGGCTGCGAAAAAAATTGATTTGTGCTTGCGTTAAATTATCCTTTCATATACACTGCGAGCTGGGCGAATTAAAAATAAAAGCAATCCTTGGTTTGTTGCCAAACAGTGTCACGGCTGATTGCTGAGGATTTAGCAGAGATTTATCAATCTTTACGTTTCCAGGAAGTGTAAGAAGTTCCGGCATACGTTTGGCAAGATTTTTTTTTCGCGAAACTAATGGATTAGTGGGTTTAACGTAAACTAGTCCGCGAAGACCAACAAAACGAGTACCGCCCAAACTAAACAAATTGTAGTAACTATTACCTTCGTCATATTTATAAATGTAGCTTTAATTTCATATATTTTATGGACCCAATCCTTTTGATGTTTAAAAATTATGATGATGAGGATCTTTTTTATGTTGCTCTTCTTCTGTACTATTTTTCTTTTTTAATATTCCTCGTTTCAATTTTTTTTTTTACGAAAATTGAGTGCTTTATTTTAAAAGAACAATATAAATAAATAAATATAACTCAAAGAACCTATCCATTCAGTTCTTTTTGTAACAATTTAGTTATTATTGTGTATATAGTTTAGTTTTTTCTTCTTCGTTTTCAGTGTTCCCAAATAAGGTGCCCAAAGTAGTCAAAACGCTCGTTTATTTATCGACGGTTAAGATGTGACACCTCGTAAATACATTACGACGAACTTTACAGGAGAAGCATAAAACTGTTTTTAAAATTATCGTTGGTATATATTTTTGAGTTGAGTGTTACTGTTTTAATTGAATCATTGAAGATATTTTCAAGTAATTTTGAGCTAATTATGAAATTTCTGAAATTTTCCTCGTACAGTAACATGCGAGGACTCACGTTTACCTGATCAAAAATGATAGTTACGCGATATTTCACAGGTACCAGGAAGAAGTAAATACAAGTTTAAGGAAAAAATCTGTAAAACGGAAAAACGATAATTCTTATCTCTAGAAAAAGTAGATATTCACAAAATACAAACAAATAAAAAATATTGAAGAGAAGTATTAAGTATCACTGACTTTTTATAGGTCTGAAAATAAGTCAGTCTTCTTTGCTTCTTTTCGACATGAGGCAAGTTGTCGTAAAACCCGCGGCAATCTTTTGGTATCACAAGCTTCAGTTGCTGAAGATGTTCCTATTTCTGTTTTGAGAGTGTTATAGGCTGGTTTCTCAATTGAGGGAACATCAACAAATCGGGTACACGTTTACTTTTCTTCCTTCTTTCTGGAAGATTTCTCGAAATTCTTCTTTGAAGTCTTTGACTTGGATGGTACTGTCTGGAGTGTATTTTATTACTTTGATATCGTTCACTGTCGGGTCGTTGATTCTTTTTCCAGGTCTTATAGAATCATAGATTAATCCTTTACAAAATCCTAAGTGATATTTTTGATATATTAGTGCATGTACTGAATCGGCCTCCATCTGCGTATCGCCCTTTTCTAGAAATTTTTGATAGATGGTTATATTTTGATAGACACTTAAACTAAGTAGAGCATTCGACAACACCGAATTCTTGTTCTGATAGCAGCATCCATCACTCCATACTATAACAGGCCTTAAAAAGTTCTGCAAGTTCAAAGTGTAGTCCACTATGCAGGAAGCAAAAGTATTCGCAGTTAGGTCTGCTTCCATTTCACTGAACCAGTAGCAACAACACTGGTGCGTATTCACATCAAAAATTGTAAAATTATGACTAACCAGTTTTGTCTTAAAATATAATGCGGACGCATTCAAATAGAGACAAACTTTGACAGTCAATACAATAGCTTCGCCCTGTTCTCCCAATAACTTGTCATTGCTCTTTTCATCTCTGGCTAACTGTTTCTTGTCTATGTGACGTTGGTAGGTATTCTCGTCGATATTCCTAGCCTCAAAAGCGCAGCAAATATGACTTTATCCTTTTTAGGTTGTTGAAATGGATGTTTTTCTCCTTGATAATGTACTCAAATGTATACCTACAGACTGGTTTAATGTTGGGATATTTTTCGCTGCAAATCCTTGAGTATTCTCTATAAATTGATGCCATTGAATCTCCATGGATGGGCTCGATATACATTTTACTAGTAGATTGCCTACAATATTGTGAAGAAAGCTTTGGCAATGAATCCAGAAAGTCTATGAGACATTGTTTTGTGAGATCAACATTTTTTGGTTTGTTTCTTCTTGTTTCACGCCTTGGTGTATTTGAGATGGATGCATACCAGAGTAGGAGGCCCAGTTAGAGACGGTCCATCCTTTTAGACCAAAGGTTGATAGAAAAAACTTCTTACATACTGATAGAACTTGTTCATTTGAAGCTTTAACAGTATATTTTAAACTTTCAGTTCGTCTCGATGTTTCTCCGTGTCCTTTCGTCGACCTTGCTATATTAAACTTACTACAAATGAAACCTAGATCTATTTTGGTTCCAGGTCATATGTGACCAAAACTATCTGTCAATCTTCTTCAGGAATGGTATAACATTTCCTAGTCTTTGATTTTAAACATCCACATCTTGGTCCCATTTTCCTTTCTGCTCTTCCAGTTCCCCGTTTGGCTTGTTTATTTTTGGGTCTACTCCATCCTATGTAAGCCTTTCCCCGTTGTCTCAACTTCTTGTTTTTGTTATCACTCCACTCTTCTTTTGCTGGCAAACGTTTCCTATTTTTGGGCCTTCCGAATGTTCTGAGTCAGTTTGTTTTGAACCAGTAGGCGGAACATCTTCATCGTTGGTGAATCTGCTACACTTTTCAAGTCCAAGTCAGGAAATAGATTTTCAGATTGATCGAGCATTACTTCGGCTACAAGTGGACTATCGTTTAGCAACGGTGGCAAATTAATTATTATTGGATTTTTCTTTTAATTGAATCACGTCTTGATTTTCTTCTATGTCGGCAAAGTCGTTGGTTTCAGGTAGGGATAGTTGTTGAATCACAATATTCTGCTGTTCGATGGCTCTTTGCTGCAAGTACTGTTGGTTGTTTCTGTATTGACGATTTTTAAATTTTCGAACATCTTTATGGTTCTAGACGAGTAGGTATAGTTGCTTTTTATATTTAGAAGTCATATCTTCCAGCTTTCATCTGTAAGAAATATCTAATTTATGAAAATGAACGAAAAAAAGATAAGGCATGAAGAAGTATTAAGTTTATTATGAATTTTTTAGAAGTGATAGCACGTATCGGCATTTCATAAAAATAATTTATATAAATCAAAATCAATCGGAATAAAAACACCAAATTACAATGCAAAGGATTAAACAACTACCTTGCCATGCATTTTTCTCACTAAAAATTGCATTATTTTGTATAAATATCTCTAAAATTGTGTACTTACCAGTCAACCTCCATACAGCACTGGAATGACGCGGATACGAGTTCTCATAAACTTTACTTTTGATGCACAGTTGTTAGCTGTCACTACAGGGACGTTTGCCCGAACCACATTAAAAATGTACATACGAGATATTACCAGAAATGTGCAGAATTTTTTTCTGCAAATTTTGATGGCCATAACTTAATACATCTAAAAATGTAGGTACGAGGTATCACATCTTAACCGTCGTTATGGGTTTCATTTAGATTCTGTCTTCCTCTGACACCAATAAAAAAAAAATTGGATAAAATTTCGCCTGGATAAATTCCTCTTAAGGCCGTTTTAAACTACGCTATTTATTGTACAATATTTGGTTCAATTACCACTACAACATTTGAAACAAAAAGCTCTTGGCTCTTTGGAAATATAGAACACATTCTATTTACCGTGTGATCCTGTTAACTAACTAATTAACTAATAGTAATAATGTATAATTGTTTGAGAAACTTTACAAAAAATAGAATAAAAATATGTATCACAAAATCTTTTAAACAGTTTGTATGCATAATTAGTGTCCGTTTAAAAGATTTTGTGATACAATTTTCATCGGACAAGAACCTGCTTTAATAATCAAAATATGATTCAAAAGAAGCTCAAATCTATACGGAGTATAAAAGGCCATTGAGAAAGCCTTTTCGTGTTTCAAAAATTAGTGGAATATGTTAGCTGTGCTATTGGTGATTTTAATTTTTCTTTAGTCCTTCCTCTCAAATTTCTTGCGCCTCTGGGTATTTTCTCCGTCGCGCGCTGTAAACGTCTGTTCACCTCTCCAGATCTTTGATGGTACTCTCGTCACCTACCATTTTGTCTCTCATTTCACCCCTTACGCATTCGGACCAAAAGATTCGAACCTCCCCATATTTTCCACTTATCCTTGCATTTCTACTTTTCCACTATTCTAAAGATGTTGCCACGAACTAAATCGTCTAGCAATTTTTAATAAATGTGTGTTTCTTTTTCAGTTGAATTGGACATCAACAATTTAGAAGTAAGCGTGCAGTACAACACGATACTGACAGAAGTGGCGGCAACAGCTTCCTCGATGAGTCCAGACGCAAATCACAACGAAATCTCAGAAAACCAGGACGGTATGCACAAGAGAATGAACGGAATTCACAAGGAAGCCGCTGTCCCGGAGCAGGTGCTGAACGTGAACGGCCTCAGCCTCCACAGCTTGCAGAAGGTGACCAAAACTGGAGGCACCGCCGCCGAAATCGTCCCCAACGAATTGGATTCGGTGAAGGCGGCCGTTGGAGAACACTCGGAAGACGAAGATAAAATCCAAGAGTATCTGCAGCGAAGTGATACCGCCGTGATTTACCCCGAACCTGTTGGACGTTGCGTGGATAACGGTGAGTTATTATTGTATGTCATGTTAATAATATTTAAAGTGTGTGCTCGGCGTACGCTTCGCCGGTCATCAACACTAATTATATGATGTGTGTCGCCAGCACGTATAATTGATGGCGATAAAGTAGCCCGGCTATTGGTCGTAACGAACTCTTGCTGAAACCCAATTAAATTTACGAGTTGCTGCCCATCTTTATAGAAACTGATTACTGCCTGTCCAGGGCTGGGTATTACAGCTTCTCTCTGGAAATAATTACATATATTCGTTAATTATTATTTCTCCCGAGAGCGGATTAACTTTTTTTTTAATAAGTGTAGGTATTTGATATTTATGAAATCCCGTGGGCTTGTTTGATTCCTAATATGTGTGGAGTGGACTGAGTCGTCTTTTCGATTCTGTTAATTTAGATCTGGTTTTAATGAAAGCAATCCCCAGACGGCCATCGACTCTGGTGTGCAGGGTGTCCACGTGATCTGGTCAACTGCTAACCCTCGAAAGATATCCGGTTTATATCCCCAGACTGTAATAACGCTCAACGTCAAGATTTCTAAGCGAGTTATAATGTCGCGATGTTTGCCAAAAGCTTATCGAGTGGGACATTGTTAGGTGCAACGTTTTCAGAAATGTTTTTAATGAACCGGGGACACTTTAACGTAGTTTACGGTGTTTTTTTCCCTCGCTTCGTATTTGCCAAGTGGAGCTATGAAATGAAACATAAGGTTATAGTCTCTGGATTGCAACCAAATACATAACCGTTTGTCAGGGCTAATGTTTGCTAGGCCGCCGTTGTATTGGCCTGTCTCAGACGGAAACTTCATGCATACGCGTAAAACTGGCAGACGAGCCGTATGCAATCTAATTTATAGCGCGTTTTCCAGAAACTCTATTGCTTTGACGCAGCTCTACTAATTTTACTAGCACGCCTACTTCGCCCATACACTCCTGACGTTTTATTGGCAATACATAAAATTATATCCGTTTTCTTTGAAATATTTTGACTAGACGCTCCACCAGTCAGCGCACATATTGAACTGAATTAATTTAAATTTATCTACGCGTAAACACCAATAAAACATTTTTGCTTCGGCTCCAAAGTAAACGTCGGCTTCCATTGGTTTGGCAGCATACATTGTACGCATTTTTTTATTTAATTTTAACGTCGTCCTACCAATCGAAACCGGGTCTTATTTTATGCTGGTAATAACGTAACGGCAAAAAAAATAAAATTTGCATCATAGCCTCCATTGCTCCTAGCTTAACATTTCCGGAAAGTAAATCTGCGTGATATAACCCAAATAGATTTTAACTTCGTCAAAAATACTTAATACTTACACATAAATTTACCTTCTTGCCTTAAACCCGTTTTACATTACCCTATTTCTTGTACAAGATTTAGATCATTTAATTGTCAAATCAAAAATTAAATTGAATCAAAGACTATCCGAAAAAGTAGAACGTGTTCTACCTCTAAACCACATTTGCAATCCTGAGATTTATTATAGAAATGCAACCCAAATCTTGTACATTCAGGAAATATTATCCGTTCACTCTATTTCCTCGTCAGAGCAGGCCGTGTTCTCGTTTCGTTAAGTTGCTGCCATAAATTTTGATAGATGCCAGAATCTGACACGAAAAAATATTATGACAACTCCACACCACTGATCTGACTATGTTGTCAAATACGAAGGAGTCTGTTTCGATCTGTTTGTTTTACTCCTATGCATTACAGTCGAGCTGGCAACAATGTCTCCGTCAGTGTACTAAAATCGTAACCATGAAATTAAAAATAAACATAACCGTTTCATCTGACGTCTATATTTCATTGTGATACCAACAAAAATGTCACCCTAACTCGCCTACTGGGACGAGGAAAAAGAGTGAATAGATAATAGATAGTCTAAAACACCTTACTCTTAGAATCAAACTTAATTTAAAATTTTGGAAATTATTGTTGCTGTAACTATAGAGCTGCTTTGGAACTAAATCATCGCATATATTCACTTTGACTTCTTAAGCAAGTGGTCAGATGATTGTACAAAATATCTTTGAGTCTTCTCTTACTTTTACTTACAATTTAGACTATCCTGAGTCAAATCTAATTTATGGCATTCGAAGACAAATAAGTAATGTTAGTAAATACAATAACCCAACACCTCCTCTTTTAAAGAGAACTCATAGAAAGTAGATGGAGAAAATAAAGAGACTCTCTTCGCCTTCTGGTAAATCGCTCTCCTCTTTCCAGTGTAAAAACTGCATGGTTTCTTAAATGTACTATGGTCTTCGCAATGTGTTCTTGTTTCGTCGAATTGTGTTGTTTTTTCTTTGTTCTGACGAACACAGGTTTTGACTCACAACCCAACTTCGCCATCTTCAGGAGTCTCCCGAAGATGGAGAAGATGGTCATGATTACTGCTAGTGGATTGTTGGAACTTGATGGTACTTGAGCTCCTCTTGATCAAGTTGATTCGTAGGTAAGCGACAAGTTGCCCTATCAACTATGCTATGTCCAGAAGCAATCGACGAAGCAAGAAGCGACTGAGGGGTCCAATGCAATAACCGACAATTTTTTAAGCAAACTGAGTTAAGAATTCGTTTTTCCAGTGTCCAAAATTCTCTTTCGCCCCGTGCAAGAACGGGGTGATGTAAACTGTGCAAAATCAAAACTTGGACTTGAAATATGACAAAATATTTTTTGAAATAAATTCCCTGACAAGACTTTTTCTCAAATTTCAAACAGCACTTAGTAAATTTTTTGTTAAGGGCCCACCAAAAAAAAAAAGAACAGGCACAGTACGCACATTACTGAAACCTACCGAATCAATATCGCTTCCAAACTTTCCCTTGTTTGGAATTAAAAATAACTTCCTGAGCCAATTTCTTTGCCTAATACTTACCAAAAGTTATTTTCGAGAACAAATTTGAACATATGACACTGGCAAAAAAAGCGATGTCCCTCTTTACTCGTATGATTTAAGGTTTTATAATGAGATCTTGTAAGACATCCGACGATGTTCGAATATAACACCTATCAATAAGTAATTTTTTGTTAACTTGTAGCGTTTTTCTCTGAAAATTTTGCGAAACTGTGCATTGGACCTCTTCAGTTGGTCATTTCAAGATTTTTTAAGGTTTGATGAGTCCCCTGGTCTTATTTCTTATTCTCTTCTTTTCAAGGCTTAGTTTAGACTTGCTAATAAATAAATGCATTAACTTTGCAGCCATTTCAATCTCAATTCTTGTCGCTACTACCGAGTTTTAGATTATTGTAAGAATAATTAGATTATTGTATGTATGAACTGCAATAGAAGTTTGCACCAGATTGTAACTTGTGTCTAAATAAAAACCTGGTCAAGTAGGCTACATTTAGTAATTCTGCTATGTAAATGCAATGGATAAATTCTCGATCACAACCCACTTGACCAGGTTTTTATTTAGACGCTCGTTAGAAGCATTATATTGATACCACAACTTATTCAACTAGAAGGGTCCAGAAAGAATGAGACGATTCTTACTACATGATCAAACATGTAAATCAGTTGTGGAATGAGAACACAAGGCTACAAGACATTTCCTATTTCAATCGGAATCTGTAATCTATAACTTTACAAGAGCTTTACTGTACAAGCTACTAAGCTACTCGATTATTCCTCTTGTTAATGTATCAAAAAAAAAAATCTAATTGCCCCTGCAGTTCAGTTGAGGATATCGATCATTTTTTTAATGTTCTACAAAGAAACAATCGGGTAGCTTGTACAAAGCTCTGATGAAGTTATAGATTTCAGGCTCCTATTGAAAAAGAAACGTTGTTGCAATCCCAGCTGAGGGCTGAAGCTTTTCTCTTCGATTTATCTTGTGAAGGTGAGTACATGACAGGCAGTGGCCCAAAGTATAAACTATATGTTATGACAATGCTTCTTTTTGGAGCATGATATTTTTAAACCAATGTAGATTTGGGTTAACACGATTAAACAAAAATATCTTTCTCCATTTTCCCTTTCCAAAAAGTTTCGCAATAACTACAGGGTTTGTCAAAAAACGAATTAGAATTTGAAGTTCTTACAATCTTCTAATGTAAATCCTGAAAAAGAGTCACGTTTTATATGATCCAAAAGGATCTTAAACCTAAAGTTACGGTTTTAAGGAAATAGATAAAACAACCTTTTTTCATTTCGTTTGTTTTCTTTCAAAACCTTTCGCAATGACGTCAAGGTGGTTTCAGAGATTATCAAAAAGCGAGTTCCTATTGGAGTTGGAGTCTCTGGTAATCGTCCAACAGTGTTAATAAAGCAAATTCAAAAAAGATCAACTTTCACAAGGAAAGAAAACTTTGAAGTTGGAGCTGAGAAGCTTAAAAAACTAGACCAAAATATCTTTCTCCACTTTTTTTTTCTTTTTGGAAATTGGCTTCGGGGATTTAAGTTTGGGGTTCTCGTGATCTTCTAATAATATTGCCGACTTATATCCTAAAAAAATCGTCTTTCATAGGCTCCAAAAATATCTTAAAGCTAAAGCTGTGGTTTTAGGAAAATAGATATTTTCATTTCTTTCGTTTTCTTTCAAAAGCTTTGGGAATGACGTCGCTGGTAGTTTCAAGGATTGTCAAAAGCGAATTTCCATTGGAGTTGGTGTCTTTGTTGCTGAGGCAAATTCAAACAAGATCAACTTTCACAAGCAAGGGCAACTTTGAAGCTGGAGCTAAGAAGCTTAAAGAACTAAACAAAACTATCTTGTTCCATTTTCCTTTTTTTTTTCAAAAGTTTCGGCAGTGATTTGTCAAAAAGCGAATTGAAGCTTGAGAGTCTTCCAACAAAATTGTTAACATAAAATCAAGCTTCCAAAAGATCTTATAGCTAATGCTATGGTTTTAAGTAACTAGAAATGTTTTATAAAACTAGATTATTTCTTGAAATGTCTTGCATTCAGAAACATAATGACGTAACTGTCAATTTCAGTTCTGACATTGACGATCTTGTCCATTTTTTTTTCGAAATTGACTTCAGGGATTGAAGTTTGAGGTTCTTGTAATCTTCTAATAATATTGCCACCTTATATCCTAAAAAAAATCATTTTTCTTTCGTTTTGTTTCAAAAGCTTTGGGAATGACGTCACTGATTGTCAAAGGGATTGTCACGGATTGTCAAAGAGCGAGTTCCCATTGGAGTTGGGGGTCTCTGTTGCTAAGACAACAGAGCTGGAGCTAAGAAGCATAAAAAACTAAACGAAACTATCTTGTTCCATTTTTTTTTCAAAAGTTTCGGCAATTGTCAAAAAGCGAATTAGAGCTTGAGAGTTTTCTAAAAAAATTGCTAACGTAAAATCGTCTTTCACAAGGTTCAAAAAGATCTTATAGCTAATTTTAAGTAACTAGATAAAAATATATTTTTCTGTTTCCTTCTTTTTTTCTTCAAAAGCTTTGGCAATGACGTCATTGGTCGTGTCAAGGATTGTCAAAAAACGAGTTCCCATTGGAGTTGGAGTCTTTGGCAATCTTTTAACAGTGTTGCAAGTCAAGCAAACTTTAAAAGTGGACCTTTGAGCTTAAGAACGAACCTTGACCAAAATACATTCTTCCACTTGGTATTTTTTTTATTGCAGCAGAGGATCATTCTCCATTACATCCGATCGCCAAAATTGATCTCTAAGCTCGACGAAACATCAATATCAAATGACTCTTAAGAATCTCTTTTTGACTTGAGTTGATTTTAAATTTCTTGAGCCACATTTTATTTTATTACAGCCAACAAACTTTCTCCATCACCTCCAACCTTAACCTGATCTCCACATTTGACCCTATCCAAGCTTGAAACTTTCTAAAATGATGGAGTATCATCAGATTTTTCAGCATCTTCTTTTCGCATACTCGTATCATTGCTAGCTTGCTCTTCCTCGCTTTTAATAGACATAGATGATTTATTGGAATTCAATAATTCTATTCCAATTTTAGCTCTGGTTCAACAATAATCATCCCATTCGGCATGTCTTGAATTCTCTTTTCTCGGGCTTAGAAATCAATAATCCATCTGCAATTTCTTTATCCAAGATCCATCGATGACCCGAAGTCCGTAGTAGAAGTCCATCAAGGAGAGGAATGTTCAAGTCTCTAAACTTCTAGTGCGATGTGGTCAGACTTTTGACTTGCTGAATAATTTTGATTCGTTAAATCATCAAAAACATTGCATTGATCAAAACTAATTTGTTCTTGAGTTGTGTTATACAGCGTCGGCCATTTTGTCGGTCCAAACTCTCGAAGCCTAAAAAACAAAGATTAAATCGATAAACCCAAGCCAAGGCGAATAAATTATAAACCCCCGTGAAGGCACGTAAGCGGGCAATTTTAGAAACGCGCCCGGCGAACGCCATGAATAAAAATAAAAGGAATTTCCAGAAATTTTGAGTTCGCCCGCAAAAAATTTGTATAATATCGCGGAGACGCATTCAAGTCACCAACAACAAAGTAAATTATGCGTAACGTTTCATTCAGCTACATCGTTTACGAGGGTTTTATGTGCTTTTTTGTGCGTACAAATAATTTACCTAGGGCAGCCGTGCATTAAAGCGCTATGATCCCAGATGTGGTGCAAATGTAACGCGGTGGCTAAGCGGGCAGTGATGGAACGCCGCTCTTGCTTTGCCAACTTGCAGGTCAGCGTCGCGACGCGTCTTTTTTAAATAACACTACACAAATTACATCACCTTTTTTTTATTTGTAAATCACTTCGATTTACGACTTAAACGAAAATTCAATACTTACAAATTGATAATACTTCGTTTCTTCTAAGTATTGGGAGTGACAGTACAGAGTATATATAAAATTTACAGTTGATTTCTCATATTTATTAACTTCAAAAAAGAAATGTAATATTTAAAAATGTATGCAAGCAACAACAAGAAATTTATATATGCAAAACAAGTTTATATATTACTTGTTTTAAAGGTCGAGCAGACAGACATAATGCTTGAATAAATTCCATGAGTAGATTTATAGTAAAACTAGGAACGAACTAAATCAAGTTTGTTCTACGGAACTAAACATGCACCGGAAATAAGTAACGTGTGCTCGCTAGCAAACGTGCCGCCGCCTTGCGCCCAGCGCCGCATTCCGCTTTGAAAATACATAAAGATGAAACAATAAGATATGTGTAACTGAGTCCGCCCGTTATCATTCCATTTGTCTAGCTTCCTCCGGCAAGGAGTCGCAGGTTTCCGGAGGGCTTCTTGTCACTGTTTGCAAGTGCGGACCGTAATGGTTTTGCTCATCGTCTTGATTGGCCACTGTTACGCTATTATCCTTCATCGAGTGACCCGAGCTGTTTGCGCGAAACACCAGCGCGGTTATTAAATTACGTTGTATTTCATTTTGTAAACTGCGAAAACTTTGGAGGAGCTTTTTCTGAGCTCCGCGCGGTTTATGATCGTCGACTTTGTTTTATGATCAACTACAACAAGCAATTCGTTTTTTATATCTTCCATAAAATACCTGAAATTTAAAACAACTTTCAATTCCAAAAAGAAAAATAAGATTAAATAAATTTACTTACACAGCAGTATCTGATAGCTTACTTTACTTCTAGTGCAAAATTAACCTAAACTACTATTACATTCAAAACAATATTTTTCTCATCCATTGCCATCGATGCGATTAAAGCATTGGCACATCAATGGTAACCATACGTAGATTGATCACCAGGTGATTAGTTTTCTCTGAATATGACAATGTGGTCTTACAGGAAATCCTTGTATCATTTTCAATTAGAATGACTTCTTTTTAACACCCGATCACTTGCCACCATTGCTTTTTATCTTCCAGATAGATCTTTTTCGTCTAGTCTTCAATTTCTATTCGATTTTTCCATCGGGTTAAGCTTTTTATCTACTATCTAGACCAAAACCAAACTACCAATTGCCTACTACTAAGAATTATCAACTAATTAGATCCAAAACCATATTTTGCTGACCCATTCAGACGACTTCAACCATCAAGTTTTTCATGCAGAAAAATTGTGGAATGTCAGTTGCAAAACCTCAAAACATCAAGATCAAGGCTTAACGCTGGAACATAGATTAATGAACAGGCTAGGCAAGGCTCGAAGCAGGGCCCTGAGCCGATTATGGCACCGTCATCAAGTCTGTTTAATGCCTTACTTAAACAAAGATCCCAGAACCGCCGCGCCATTAAGCGAAAAAGGCTGTAGCGCCCCCATCACTCAGATTGACACGATTCTGTATGCAGCCACCTAGAAGAAGACTACGTCTACTCGTAGGAATACTCTCAGGCTATTGCAAACTGAACAAACATATGCACCACATAGGTTTAAAGACAGCCCGATTTGTAGAGGCTGTAACCTACAGGAAGAGGCAGCTTAGCATATCCTTTGTGATTGTCCTGCGCTCGCCTCGATTAGGGGTTCCATGTTGGGGGAATTCTGGCCAGACATGGCTGGAATTCGCAGTGCTCCTCCCAAATCAGACGTCTTCGGGTTCATCGAAAGAGTGGAATGGTTTGAATAGCACTGTAGATTATGAGGGTATTACAATGGACCCAAACTGTGGCCTAAGTGCATGTGAATTTTTCATTCACTCCCCTCACTAATCCAGAATCCAGATCCAGGGCTTAACGTAAAGCTCCTGCTTGCTATTGGGCTCTCGTGAAAAGAAACACGAAGCTTAAAGCTCCTAGACAGTTTGGAGCTGCTCTGGAAGGAAAACGACTATTGCGGAATAGGTCTTGAATTAGATCAACACGAATGTACTTAGGTCATGGTGGAAGTACATAAGGGAAACGTTAAGACAGATGCGCAATAGTCGGTCAGGTGTAACCAATGAGGCAGCACGTGAATCTCACGCTTTCTGGCTGACACTTCATTGACAGCATCGCCCCAATAGGTATAGGTTTTGTTGCGCAACACTTCACCTATAAAATTCCACCATGGATTATGTTACAAGCCATACATTATATTGACGTCTTCTGTCAAACTTCAATCCGTTCAGAAAGTCATCCCTCTTACGCCCTATCTTCTACCAAATAATCTAAACCAACTTGATGAACTTTTCAAATTAAACACTCGACAACGTTTTTTCAACAACCTTGGCTACATTCTGTGCGCCATTTCTTTTAATTTTTCCAACGTTTCCGTTCAATTTCTTCAGTTTTTATTTAAAAAAAATTGGTCGACCTTTTTCCTTCCCTCTGCATTGTATCTTGTATCTACTTCGAATATTTCTTAAAGTAAGTACAGACCGGCCAACAAAATGTTTGGCAACATGTATCCCGTCAACTACCAACAAGTTGATGGATATTCATCAACATCGGGCGGCATAACGTTAAAGAAATCTGTTGACGGTTGCTTGTATTCGTGTTCTCAATTTAAAATGAAAAACATCTCTCAGTGTAGACGATGTTTTGTCTAACCATGGTATAGTGAGGTTTAATTTCAGTTTCAGGTTTCCATTATCAGGGACGTACTTTTATTATTTGTGCATGTCTTTATTATTTTTAAAATTCTAGAATTGCGAAACGAGCTACCATCGCATCGTTCAAAATAAATAAGTTGTCACCATAGCTTGTCCCATTTTTTGAAACTCGTCTCTGCCACCTTTTTCTTTTTCGTTTTTGGGCATGGGCAGCTATTATGATGAAAGCAACACTAGCACCAGCAGTAATACCCATTTTTACTTCACAACTGAGTTTGATTTGGACGCGCAACATTGTTGAAACATGTTTCCAGTTACAAGTTGCTGTGTCCAACAAATATGTTGCCAACATCCGTCAACTTGTTGCTAACATTTTGTTGGCCTCTCTATACTTACCTTTAGGTAACTTTCCTTCTTCATCCTTCTCATGTATCCAAGATTATTCGTGTAATAATTATTTTGTGTCTTTAAGTTCCCTCTATCATACTCACGTGTGCTTCTTATGTTCTTACATCTTTTTCTTTTTCGAAGAGTAGCTATATCGTTTTTTCACATCATTGATCAATAGTACTCCCAAATAGTTGTTTTAAGAACCTTTAATTTCTTTATAAGGTTTCCCTTTTTGGTGCCAAAATTCGAAAGACAATGGAAAGAAAAGTCTCAGTAATATACAGTTGAGTTCTCTTCTGTTGTTTTCAAAGTCAGCTTGAACCCAAACTCTAAACCTCTTCATGACGTTGAAATAAGATGAGGTCCTCACCCAGTGGTATTAGGTCTTGACGATATCATACGTTGCGTTAGGTTGGTCTGTTGTTGGAGAAAATTGAAATTGTTTTTCGAGTTTAGTTCTCATCCTTATTCAAAACAAACTAAATATAAATAAATCAAAACTTTCTGCATTTGCGAATCTTTGTGTAAAAAAAGGGCAATAAAAATAGGATTTTATTATCTACTTCCTCACTACGCCGTGCTCAATTCACTAAAGTATATTTACAAATATATTTATCTTGCATCTTTTCATTATAACTCGTTAATGTCATATAAATTTTGATTTATCTCGCTCATATCACAGGTTGTTTATTACTAGCCGGGGTCAGCCGAACCATTAATATACCGAACGAGAGATATGAAAGTTGGCGGTAGATTAGAATCCTTATCTAAACTACCTAATCATTAACATCCGAAAGTGCGCGCGCGCGCTATTTTAAGAGGTGCCGCAATTGATGTTTGAAAACTGGGCAAGAATGCGCTCAAGTACGGTCCTGCGTTATTAAGGAATACAAAGTTTATCGTGAGGACGTAATATAGCTTCAGGAGGAATTCTTGGGCCGTGTTGGATTCTTCGGGCCGTCCCGAGAGGTCTGCGGTCGCCGCAACATCCATTCTACTTCATATCTACCCACTACCCACCCCTACGAACTTACAGTTTGTTACGTGAACTTAGCGCGCTCATGATGTATGTTGCTATTAAATTCAAACATCTTCGGATTGTTGGGGAATTGTAATGTATTATCCTTGCTTCAGGATATTTAAGTCGGTTACGTTTCACCTTATTTACACCAGTTCAATGGAAGCGCGTAAAAATATTTCATTTTATGCATCGTAAATTGTGAAATAGAATTGAGGCGGTGAAAGTTTGGCAACACACCTGTTTACTTATGTTTTATGATGGTCTCAAGTATTTATTCAAAGAAAACAAGATGTGAGACAATTCAATGGGCTTAAGCAGGATTAGAAACGCATTAAAAACTATTTTTAAAAGGCTGTTAAATTCTTTGAACGATCGCCTCATAAAAGTCACGGTACAGAAGATGGTTACAAGGTGATAAAATGAACGGCCATCGTTACGTTGGTTGGATTCCATGGAATGCACACACTTACCAAGTAACAGTTATAACAAGTGATATATAACCTACTTCTGGTTTTACGAAAATGATAACTTTATTTGACGCAATATCACTTTATTCCAATACGTTTCGGAGCTAAATTCATCTTCCTTGTAGTTGGTGTTAATTTTTAACCTTCATGTTGTTATTGGTGATGATGATGATAATGAATTGATGATGTATGTATGTATCCAAAATGGAATTTAATTAGCACGCGGTGAAAATACAACGATTAAAACTCTGCGCTTGAAGACACCGATAAAATGTTTAACATAGTTGATCGTGAATGCCGCCGCGGGCTACTTCTTGTAAGACGCCGAGTTCGGCGAGTTCCAACTACCAGCCAACTATACAACAGTGAAATGCCTTCGGTGAGCAAGTCCTGGCTAGCTGGCAGCTTTGAAAGTTTATGTGGTTGACCCTCTAAGTTGGGGTTCCATCTAGATACATGCAAAACTCCTTTCATCGCATCGCTTCGGTTCTCATGTTTACCCGCTCCACATTTCGCTAATTCCTATCGTTATTTGTGGCGATCGATGTAGCTTTTTTTCCAACTCCGTAACACGTATGCTAAAATTATATTGAAAATCCTGCAAAGCAGAACATTTTCAAATTCAAATATTGTCTTCTTAATAATAATTTTATGTATCTAAGGTAAAAGAAACTCCTCTCATTTGTTGACATGCCCCCAGCAGATTTTTCCAATCTTGATGTACTCTTAAGTTTAGAATTTTCTTTTCGGGAACATGACCCAAAATAAAACGGTTTCAAGAAGCAGATGAACACAACTCATTCTGTCTAAACGAAAGCAACGAAAGTAACGAAAGCAACGAAATGAAAGAAAGCACCTTTTTTTATTAAAAAAAAAAATGAATTAAAAATAGGAAAGGATTTCTTCAGTGCTGCTGCTGATGTTCTTCTTTGTCTCTGTTGCGAAAACGTAGTAGAACTCCGGAAGAAGTCCTTTTGCAAGAAAGGACGCACGTCGACAACATTTTTGGGAGATAACTTTTTTCTAAGCTTTTAGAAAAGAGGATTTCCATCCTTTTTTAATTTTTCATTGTGCTTCGAGTACCTGAGGAAAACATTTTTTTCCCCTATATCTCGCAGCAGCTAAAGGAGAGTTACTTTGTATTGTTAACGTTGAGACCCAATAGGAAAATGTTATTGATTCTGGATGGACAAGACTAGGCGAGTTCCACTTGGAAGAATATTTTAGAAGTCCGATAAAAACATCAAGGACGGAAGTATAAATGCAGCCTTTTCATTTTAAGGCAGAAGAAACTGGAGATTGTAGTGTTCTATAGAATTCTCGTTACACAGCTGAACAAGACAGCTAAACACAAAAGAGTTCCTACAAAGTTGACCTTGGTTCTTATCGAACTTACAAAAGTGATTTGTAAGTCTCTGATAAAATATTGTCTTGATTACTTTGACGTGGACCTTATGACAACCATCAACCTTTGAATACTTTCTGAGTTCATGTCGTCGGCTTGGAGTTTATTTCTTTAGTCTCTCTGGTTGCAAGAACTAGTTTTGCAAATTCTTAAGATTATCAATCGAAATACGTAGTATAGTATTGAATTCGGTAGACATACAGTGAAAGCTCCCATAAGCGGACACTCATGGTGCCGACCTTTTTCATGTCTGCTGAAGTGAGTTATTTGAACGAAATTCAAAATGCTAGATTGACGAAATCTTCCACATTTTGCTGCAGGAGACAATGTTGGAAATGACTTTTCAGATTTTTTATATGCTGAAATGCAGTCATCACTATTGTCTTCAGTTTCAATGTTCAAATGGAAGTCAACATTTTCATCCTCTGTTCGTATATTTTGGTCTGTACCTATAGTTATTAAGTCTTCAATATCTTGATCATTTGTGGGTCCTAACTCCTTGACACCTCTCAACAAATCAGCAAGTGATGATGACAGTGGTAAATCATCTTCAGGATTAAATTCAGTAATTTCGTTCTTCTTGAAACCGGCTTTAGGGAAACAATTCCTTATGTTTGTGGTACCTACTTTGTTTCATGATGCTTTTATAAAATACATTGCTTCCAACACATCGATAGTTTTTGAAAGCTCCGATGCAAATTTAAAGTCTCCCATTTTTGACAAGATATGTTTCAAAGCTAAATCTCTATAATGAAATTTGAAATTCTGCATGATCCCTTGGTCCAGTGTCTGGCACATCGATCGATGTTGTATTGGGTGGTCATAAAATAACTTTTACATTTCTAAGCTTTAACTCGCGAGGATGAGATCCGGCATTATCCAAAAATAAAATAATTTTACTTTTGTGAATGACCATTTTTCTTTCTAATTGCAATCAGTCATAATATCTCGGGTCATCCGCGTTTTCTTGTTAGATTTCCAAATTGCCGGTAAGTCACTAGTAGCAATATTTTTGAAAGCTCGAGGGCAAGCTGCTTTTCCAATCACTAACAACCCTTCTTTATGCCCTGCCAAGTTGACACAAGACAAGATTGTAAGTCTATCTTTAGGTGCTCTTCCACCAATGCATTTTTCAGATTTCAAAGCCAAGGTTTTATCAGGTAGTATACAGAAGAAGAGTCCGCTTTCATCTGTATCGTAGATAAACTCTGGTTGATAAGCAAGCAACATAGAACGGAGCTTCTCTATAAACTGATTCACATCATCTCGACTTACATCATCAGCCTCACCAAATATGCATTTAAAACTAATATTGTGTCTTCTGCGCCATTTTTGGAGCCATCCATCAGATGTAGTGAAGCTATTGTAACCCAACTGGACTGCGATTTCTCTAGCTTTTCACTAACTGCCCTGACACAGGAAAATTTTGACTTAAAGCTCTTGCTAACCGTTCATAACACATTCTGTCAATGTTCAAACCTTCAGTTGATTCCAGACTGCGATCTAAATCGACTATCTTCTTCATTTTTCGCTATTTCTGCAACTTGTGTTTTGCCTATGTTAAACCTTTAATTAAAAATTGTGTTGTACCATCTCTGCTTGAATAATCTAAATAAATTGCTTCCAGAAGATTTGACCGCTTGTGAGAGATGTCCGCTTATTGGAGCTGTTCGTTAAGGGAGCTTTCACTGTATTTGCTTCCAGCACCAGCTGCTCACTTTGGACCTTAAATGAAATGTTCCTGCAAGCTTCACCTCATTTTTGCTTATCCAGATCACAGTATGTGATCACTTGTCACTATTATATTCAATCCTTTAAGGGTTATGATATCGTCCTTTAAATACAATCAGTTTAGCCGAAATAATCAGATTCTGACTATACGAAGGAATGGATTTGATTCAACTTTGAGTCTTAAGTACTCTGCTCAGGATTCTACAAATTGACAAATCACGAATGTTATTCAATCCATCTCTTATCATTTTTTTTTCGTTAGGAAATAGAAACATTAAAATTTCTAATTTGAACTAAAAAAAATGGATTAATAGAAGCGAAGTAGTCTTAAGTAATTAAAATCTGTCACGAGGAAATCTTAAAATCCATCAAAGTAAGGGCCCATTTTCCGCCTATTAGGTGACATAATCTCCACCAACTCAAGACTTAATGGCCAGTGGGCACGGCTCGGGGATCGTCGGTAAGATATGGAGCCGCAACCATTTCTTCCGCGGGTGAATGCGCATTAATCTGCATCTTCGCAAGAGGGTATAATCCCTACACGGATGGGGAAGCACCTTCAAGAATTTCGCCCGAGTAACTAAGGTCCGGCACATAAGGAAATTAGACAACTGGCCTCGAATTCCTCGGGCGCGGGCGTTTAATTTTCGCGGAAGACGGCGGTTAGTCCAAACTATTCCGCACTTCCCTGTAGATGATTACTAAAGTGAAATTATTTATTTGGAGGATGGATACGTTTAAATAACTTGTTTGCTAAAATTATTCCATTTTTTCAAAATAATACGAACAGTAAATATAAATAACGTAAAGTGTAGATAATGTAGAAATACGTGATTACTTATTTGATAGGTGCATCCCTGAAAGCATTTATAAAATTTATTACCAAGTGCTTGCTTGCTGCTGCGTTAAGAATACCAAGTACAGAAGAAGTTAAAAGGATATCAAAATTTTAGAAGCATTTAAATTAAGTAAGGTCGTAATCTCGACAAACGCTACAATTTTTCAACTCCTCAGCTACTTAACGCCTTTATATCACCCACTTACGAAAGAGTAAAACATAATTCCAGTCGAGCACAATGTTCTTTTTCAGGCGTAATCTCTAGTTTTTTGTGCACGTTCCCGACTTATCAACGCCTGGAAACTACTCACAAGAAACGCACACAGGGCACACGTAAATAGTTCCCCGTTATCTGTCACGCTCCCGAAATTTCAGATCACCACCGTTGAGCTTATTACCGAGTTGAAATCCCTCTAAAATTTTATGGCGCGGTGCTTAAAATTTGCAAAAGTTTTTCGCTTGGTGAGCGCCCAGGTTGCCCATGTAAGTGCCATAAATATTGTAGACTTATCTCAATTTACACTCTTAATCAGCTTAAGAAAAGTGGGCGCTTTAAAATGTACTAGCCGGATTACGTCGAGGTTTTTATCATAAAAGGGATAACAACTGCGCCACGTATATCATGTTTAACTAACCGTTTAGCTTTAGCAACTTGCATAACGCATTAGCTCTCGAAAGGTAACATGAATATTGATGTCCTTAAAAACCGAAAAGCAATTTTGCTTGTAACAAGCTTAAGACTTGAGCGTATGTTTTCCTGTGCGAAATTAAAGGACCGCTTCGTAATCAGTGTAATTAATTATTGCAAGGGAGGTACTTCGGGTAAAGAGGCACCAGCCCGGGCTAGCACTTCCTTCCGAGTTTAAATGTTAGTCGACGGAGTAGAGAGAGAGTCAAGTTTCAGAAACAGGCCGAAGACGCCGAGTCTGCAAATAGTTTGCGATAATACCTACCGGTCAGCCGAGTTTGTAGGACGTAATTAAATTGTGCAGTTAGATTTGAGGATTTGTAAGGGGTTGTTTGAACTGGCAGAATCTATGCATGCATACTAATGCGATATTCAATAAGGTAATAACTAAATTGTTAACCCTGCGCTAAATCACCCAGACTAAGTTCCCTCGTCTTTGGAATTGGTGTTTTCTTCGTTTATGGAAAATTGACCGAGAGGAAAACTACTTCGCCGGTTACAAATCTTAATCCCAGTAATAATTAATTACAATTGAAATTTCATGTTTATGTAAATGAACAATTATAGACAAATAAATAATTGGTTTCCCAATTTGGTACACTTAGATTTCCTAATCAATATCCAATAATTGTCCTAGTCATTTTACGTGATGCTTCCAACATCAGTTGGGACATCTTCAAGATGCAAATCCAGCAGAGTTATCTACAATCATTAATCATTATCATTATTTAAACGAAAATCAATAAAATCTTCCTCGTCGCCGACCTATCTTTTCATGTTCGCCTTCTTAATTCCTCCACATTGTTTTGGTAAATAAAGCTATATGTATACATTTTGTGGATGCTTCTGACAATACCCGCACAGAAGGCTTTGGGTTGCTCCTGACAGTTGCTACACGGGAGGCTTGTGAGTGTTTCCGACAATAGCTGCCCACGCATGGTGGTGAGTGACTGTCATCGTGACGTGCTTCATTGGTCGCTAAGAAACGTGCAAGCCCCCACAATTTAAAACGACCCTACTTCCAAAACGAACATGTAACTACGCCATTGTGTGTTCTCATTTAGCCAACTGTTAGATACTTGGTTAAGTGCGATATAAATCACGTGGGATACGCGATTAAGTGAAGCCATGATATAATTTTTATTTTATATGATATAAATATGTGATATATTTTTATTTTATTTAATTCAAAATTCAGGTAGTACTAGATAGACACCACGCTCGATTTATTGAAGACATTAATTTTGTGTTCTCGCCAAAAAGCGGACTTTGTGTAGCGCTGCAAATAACTTAGCGGCACTGTCTGACATAACTTGTCGAGAAAATCCAGTTGTTTAATAAAACCACCTGCGCGTTGGCGGGTTTGTTCTTGTTAATTGAGACAAGCTTGAACGTCTGGGCGTGTTTGCCGGCACATAAATTTTACGCATTCTGAAACATTATATTATTTATCATCACGCACAAAATATGTAATATTACTGCGAGCAGGTTATTCGGGCAGCTCCACTAAAGAACAATATTTATGTGGTTTGTGACAATATATTTGCTTTGTGAAGAAAAAAAAATATTTCAAATTGCTACTTTATGTGCATGTTGATAATAATACATATATCAGAGAATTTACTTCTGGATTTTTTTTACAATCTTAAATTTACTTTTAGATTTAATTCATCTCAATATCTAAATTTATTTGTTTTATGTATATATTTTTTTGTTTAATTTCTTCAACATATTTCATCTACAAAGAAATGAAACACTAGAAGAGGAACACATTTAGATACATGTCAGAGTAAACGGAATTAGAACGAAAGAAAAGAACAAGATTGTGAAAGAACAAGTGGATGAAATGGAGACATGTAACAGTAACTGAGAACGAGACTGGAACACAAGAGAGTAACCGCTAGGAAATAGTTAAAGTGAAACAGAAGAAGCCTTAATGTACAATGAAAATGAAGAAGACAAACTTGATACAGAAAAGACAGAAGACTAGAACTAGGGAGAAAGGAATAGCTTTGGTAAATTTGCAAACAAAATGGAAGACAAATGAATGGGAAATGACTGGGAGAAATGCTAACAACAAAATGTCAATATCGATCTGCGGCTTCAAATCTAAAATGATGGATTAAGAAGTGATTATGATTATTTAAGAAAAGAAAAGCAATCAATCAAAATGTGAAGACTACAAGATTATGTACATGAAGAATTAAGAAGACGAGTGGAAAATGAATTAAAAAATGGGAAACAATTATGTCTAGAATACCCCATTATTTAAATCTTAGAATGTTAACAAATAGAAGAATTTATAAGTTATAAGAGATGAGTGAATGGAGGAAAATTAGAGAAAACAAACAAACAAAAGTGTAATCTTCGCAGAAATTGAAGTGTTCACGATTATTTCCTCGTACAGAAACCTTCTCTTTGATGTCGCTTTCCAAACAGAAAATTTTCATGGCGATGAATAGATCTAAATTTAACTCTGAGCTAAAGTATGTCTCCATTAAATAGTATAAATGAACGCGCTCGTCGTGGTTGAAAATACGAGGATCTATTGAAAAATTTCAAAGGGAAATAGAATTTAAGCACATGTGATCAGTAATCCTTCGTATGTCCACAATTCGGATAAAGATTTCCTCCCTTCTGCTGGATGGCCTACCCTAAAGTCTACTCAATTACCTTGAAGTACATGGTTACTTTGAAATTTGTTTGTGTAGAATCTCTTGCTACGTACCTGAGGGCCAGCAAGTTGTGCGAGTGACTGACGTTTCTCCAGCACCGCTCGGCAAAGCTCTTGGAGATGAGAGGGTTCGACTAAACCCCAAAGCAAAAGGTGGGAAAGTGAATAAAATAAAAAGCACTAGCTGAGCACACTTCTTCTTATTTAAAATGCTCAAAATTAAATAACGAATAAGAAAAATAAATTTACAAGTATCGAGTTCGACCCAGAAGGGGAGCCCCAATGAAAAGACAAGTTAGATATTATCCGATCAACAGATCTGTTCTTCGTTTACAATTAACGTTTAAAGTGATTAAAGAAATTCACTTGATTAACAACTAAATGAGAATAAAAATTACAACGCCGCGGAAAGGTGAATCAGCCCAGTAGAGTAATCAAAAATAATTAGAGTAGTTCCGACCTTGTAACCAGGATCCGGCGTAATGACAGTCAGCTGTCAACAGTGAGGGAGCGCCCTCCAACGAAGGAAAGTGCAGTCACGTACTTGGACGCCGATGTTACGTCATCGAGTCAACGGATCAGGTCCACTTTCACGGTGTGGCGGGGAGGTGAGCCGTGTTGCCGGGGATTCAACTAGTTTCAAACACTGATTCCGGCCTTTTCCTTCACCCAAAAGTCAACTAAGGTTTTCTCTGATGGGTAAAACTACTAAACGTCTAATAGAAGAGAGAGAGAAACGCGTTACCAACAGAACATCGCACAAAATGGCCAACAAAACACACCTGGTCCTTGTTTCAAAGACAGGCTGTCGAAAAGCTGTTAAACGTGCTTGAAATTCACTCGGCGTGCTTTAAGAAATCTCGGAGAGAACTCTGTTTCAGGTTTCAATCACAAAACTCCATGAAAGAAACACAAAGATTGAAGACACAAATAAACGTTACGCAAGCTAGGAGCGTTATTGCAAGACTGACCGCGAGACAAGTGCGGCGTACTCTTCCACTGTCGCTACGACGGAAGTCATTATGAATGAAATCAGTTTTTAACCGGACGACAGAGTGAAATGGAGAGAAACATTCCATGTGTATGAAATGGGTTTGATAAGCTTCAAACAGCATGGGTGACTCCTTCGTCATCATTCGTTATCTCTTTACTATGATCAGTATAGATGCAACGGTGAAAGTTTCTACTTTCGTGATACTTTGATATCTCAAAACAAAATAAAAAATATATATATATATACAAATTCCGACAGCTGTTAAGTACGATTTGGATTGTCTTTAAGTAACATGACGTTGGTATAACAATTAACATCAACTGTCATTGGTAGAAGTAACTGATGAAAAGGTTCCTGTTTGATCTCCGTCACGTAGAAAGCTATGTCCTCAAAATTCTAAAACTCTCCTCATTGCCAAAGGTGATTGTAGACCTGCTGCAGTTAAGCACTTTTCGGATATTTTTCGTATGAACTTTCACCAACTCCACAAGATGATAAATTTAAGAAACGTGGATATGTCAATTACGGCGAGGAATAAAACAACACTTAATCAAAGCGATCTGGGCTTTCGGTAAAAAACTCTTGCCTTATGGTAAATTTCAAGAATCAAAATGAACCTGTCATCTAGTGATATACCATCATTTATCTTTCGAACATGGTGATTAAAACACAGCAAAGTTTCATGTCATTGATTCACGTGGCTAACAGATTTAAAGCTTTACATTTGGCGCAATTTTCTTTGCAAGAAAATGAAAAATGTTTTTGAATTTACAAAATAATAAGATACCAATTTAAAACAATGATTGGCCCCAATGGTGAGGATGGATTGTGTAAATTTCTAGTTATTGCATTCAGTTTAGAGATTTTATTACAAATTCGTGATTCATATTCTATTCTATTCTTAAGAGCGTAAGTTCTGGTATTGCAGCAAGAAGACAAATGATGTATTACTTTTTACGATTTGTCAGAGTTACCTTCATATAACGCATGATGCACGGGGTCATCATCATTTTCTCTTTAAGCTTCATTTATTTCTATTCGTTCCCCCACTAGCTGCAGCCACGCACTGCCGTTCCTGTTTTCATTTCCTCTCGACGGCGTGTTCCGGCGGTTGTCACTCAGAATTTTTACAAGTCATGGACTTTTATAATCCTCCATAAACATATCAGTTTCGTTTTACATATAAAAGGTTGCAGGATTGTCTCCGGATGGCGGATGTTTAGAGCCAGCCGATACGGAGGAAACCTTTTTGTATAAAATTGTTCCTTCCGAACGGTTTTTATTGTTTTGTGCTGTAAATATCGATGATTACCCTCCTCGAAGGGTTCTCAGTATAGGTCACTAATTCGGTGCATACGAACCTTTGTGGGTGCGGTGGAAGGGCAGCCGTGTTTGAGAATACTGTCACCGTATGGAGACAAACGACGGAGACTTCCGCGAGTGCGTACATAAACAAGTAGGGGTTGTAAAAAAAAGAGAAAAGTCAGTGGGTCGCGCGGACAAAGCGTCCGCCGTACCGACAACACGACTCAAGTAATGATTCGTATAGAACTGCATGAATTATTCAGTATACACCCCTGGTAGCAAGAACGTATATCAGTGCACCGCAATTTGCAAGAGCTGTTACTTGCGTTTTGCGTTATATATAACGACTTACGAGCTATTGAATTCCTCAAGGTATCATTTCACATTGTACGATGCAGATACACAACTTAGTATTGTGCTCCCCCGCCAAAAACAGGTCATTAATTTAATGTATATATAAATAAATTCAGCCGAGTGAACGCAAATCCATATTTACATATGAATATAGGCGGCTATGAATTATGGAATCAATCATTTGTTTTGCGTTACACTATGAATACATCACGGGAAAGAATGACTTGCCGCTTCGTCAGCTTGCTTAACTTTATAAGAGTTCCTACTTCCACCACACAAACACATAACCACTTTTCAGTGTCTCGCCCCTTATTTTTCCTTGCCCCATACCATACCTAGCGCGGAATTTACTTTTTGGCTTTCGCCGAGAATATAAATGCTTTGGTCTGCCGTTCGTTACAAAAAGTCTTGTCATCAATCATCGTACTAAAGTAAATACCGGTACTCATATATAGCAGTTAAAGAAGCGGGGAAGCGTAACACTATAACAAATAGCTAATGAAAATGTTTGCGAGTGCCGCAGGACGAATGCCACCCTAACAAAGTTGAAGTCATTGAGGTCGAGACAGTCCAGAGCGGCGCAGAATTGCCTGCGTCACCGGTGAGAAATGACCCACGTCCACCGCCCGAAAATGCACGGGGGCTTCAGGTAAAGGATGCCAACTTCGCGAATTGCTCCCATTATTCTCCATCTCTTAACTTGACAAAATAAGTATGGACGGGGACTGGGTCCTTAAATGAAGACTTATGGATTCGAATCAACCAAATAGAAAGGCACACTAAGTGCTAAAAACAAATGGAAAATCACAATGTCTTTCAATTGGTGTTACTAACTAGACGTGTCAAAATTTCCCCAACCAAATGTTTTAGAAGCGTTTACTACATTTGTAGTACTAAAGAACTAAATATACAAAAAAGTATTTGCTTAGATAGAGCAGGGAAAATAATGATAATTGAAGCAAATGAATAACAGTTACCTTTGGAAAAATTACCTAACTTCGGCAAGCCAAACCTCTTTGTTGTTAATTCAAAGGTAATCAAACTCTTCATAGCAGATGATTAATCCCTTTTAAAAGAAGTTATCTTAAACTTAATATTTGAAAGATGCATTTCTCTTTAGAAAAAACAGTTTAAATTCAAACTTGCTTTCCATTTTTAAAGGTACAAGCCTATGACTAAATGAATAAATAGAGAAAAAATATATCAACCACGAAATTTCAAAAAAAAAGTCAAAGATGACCTTGGAGAAAACAAGAGATGATGTGAGGTGATGTATCGCAGGATTTCGAGGAGAGAAGAGATCTTAGACACGGAGGTCATCTATTGACGACACTCTTCAATCTGATACTTGACGTAATAATAAGGAACAGCAAGCTGAAAACCGATGGCACAATATATAACAACGAACGCCAATGCATGGCTTTCGCAGAAGATCTGACTCTATTAGCCAGAACCCAAAAAGAACTAAAGAGAACCATAAGATCGATAGAAAAAGAAGGAAAGGAATTCAGCTTGGAGATAATGGCACAAACGCAGAAATTATCCACAGAAGAAGGTAACATGACCCTGGTAGCCAATGAAGGAAGAGAATATATTTTTAAGTTCAAAAATCTGCTATCTAAGAGTCACAGTTGAAGAAAAAGGACATAAAGAGCAGGAAATACAGGCCAGGATATCAAAAGGTAACAGAAAATATGGAAGCCCGAAAGTGCGGATGAAGTCCAACTATGTGTTCAGGAAAGCAAGACAAAGAATCTGTAGAACGGTTATGTGACTTGCTTGTGAAACTTGAACGCTAAATCAAACGGAGCAAGAAAAATTGAAAAGGTGGAAAAGGAAAATGTTACGGAGGAAAAAAAAGGAGGGATGGGGGAGAAGAACATATGCCCAAATATAAAGTGAAAGCTCTTTTAGGCGGACATCGACCGTGACCAGCAAACTGTCCGTCTAATAGAGATGCAAGTGCATGTAAATTACATAAAGGAGGAATTACTCTTCGGCAAAAGCTTTGGCTTCTTAGAACTGTGAGCGACGTATGTCTTACGCAGTTTCCTATTCTACCAGTGTATTGGCTGTGCAGAAAGTCACAGGTCAGCGGACTGTAAATACATTGGCAGCATAGGAATCTGCGTAAGAAGCCCCGGTTTAAGAAACGTGTCCGCTTAAGAGAGGTGTCCTTTATGGGAGATTTTAGTGTAATAACATTTGTGAAAGCACAGAGACTAAGATGACTGATTGTGAGACACGTGGAGAGATTGGGTGGAAGAAGAATGACGTATCTAGTGGTACGTAGAAAGCCAATAGTAAAGAAAAGGAAGGGCATGCTAAGAAAAAAATGATGTGCAAGGAAATTTAGGCACCATAAAGATAAAGGAATGGAAAGAAATAGCAGCGAGCAGAAAATAATGGAGAAGGATAGTCCAGACCGTATTACAGAAAAATTTGTTAAGATGGATTTAAATGGGGAAACCACTCATGCGATGTTATAATTAGTAATGTGTAATACATATATGGCAAAACTAAATATTATGCCCAAGGCCTCAATGGCCTGTAGGGCTATTAAATAAAAAGACTATGTTTATTCCTAGAAGTATACATACAGGATGTAAATGAAATGTGGCACCAAAAGTACACCACTGATATACTGATCACTAATCTATGAATAAGCCAAAATCGAAAAAATTAGTGTCCGATCTGCTTTAGTTTTGAAACTGTAGACGACTCTAATTTTTTATGAGGTATAAAATTGTCCTACATAGTTTTTTAAGAATTAAAATCTTTGCCCGTTTACCCCAATTTACAACTCGTGTGAAATTCAAATTACGACAGTTTTAGGGATTGTCAAATTTAAAATGTTTACATTACTTCTTATTTAACGAAGAAGCAAAAAATAATATTTCTAAGCAGAGATTCATCATGTATACACCCCAAAGGTTAACGCCTTATACTTTTGGTGCCACATTTCATTGACACCCTGTAAGGCGTAATGAATTCTTTAAGTTTTCGATAAGGCATGATTCAAAAATACAAGAAATGTTAAAAAGAATTTATGATTTTTCAATATATTTTTAACATGTACGCAAAAAAAAGTAAAACAAAAACGAACACGACCAAAAGCATCTCGTTTGTATTTTGCACCAGAGTAGAGTTTCTTGATGCTCTATCCTGAAAAAATGTTCGCTTAAAACCACATAAAAACGGGGGTGTTTCCATTCTAAATGAGTTACACTGTATACAGGGTCATTCAAGTAACATGTAACAGTTAATATCTCAATAAGTAAAAGTGCAAGTTGTTCGGTTGATGTGTATTTTTTATATGGAATCAAAAGCTCTATTAAGTGACGGTGTCAAATACAGGCTGTTTCAATAAAGATGTTCCAAACTCGGTATGTCGGTAGATATCGACAAAAGAAATTCCTAAAAGTTTCGTATGTTTTTTGAGAAAACCGAAGGGAAAGAAGAATCATATATTTTTAAAACGTACCTACCGTACATGAGGTCGAACGGAATCCTTAACGTTCGCCAAAAGAATCGTTTATTGCCTCATAAAATGTCGCCTCAGATGATGAGATGAAACACATTTAGTCCGTTCTGGTTATTGAATATTTTTTTTTATTTTAATAAAGAGTAACGTTGGAAGCGAAGCATAATTTGTGTGAATTTGATGTACTATGAAAATCACATAGCACTTGAGTGCTATGTAATCAATCGCCGAAGCAAGAACCGATAATTATTTCAGTATTATATATTTGTTAACGGTGAATGAGAAAAAAGGACGGAGTTATGATTCATAAGTCTGTTGATAACAATGACGCAACGGTCTTCTCTTGTGAATAATATAGTAGTTTGTAACTTGCATTTTTCACAATTTATTAGTGTATGTGTTGCCATACGTGTTTGCGATGGGCGATGCAGACATGCATATCTTATACGAGGAAAGGCGCGACTAACACCGCATCTTTATGTGGAAAGGTTTCCTGATCATCAACGAAATCCGCATTATCTAACGTTTATCAAAGTAGCTCAAAATGCAGACTCTTTCAATGTTGTCACCTTTAACATGTCTTTCAGTCAAGGGCAGAATTAAAAGCCGCCCTTAAATTCTTTCGCTTACGATAGATATTTATTGCCTTCTTGCAGCTGTGTGACATTCATAAAACAATTTCACGGCGGCAGAAATTTAAATTGTTAGAGTATTTTTAAGGACATCGACTCAAAATAATGCAAATTTCAACTTGCTCGCGTTGCAAAATTGTATTAAGATATTTTGTTCCAAGTAATGTCGTAAGTTTGGTGCATCATCACTGAAACACACTGTGTATCTTTTCACTTCCGGTTTAACAGGAAATATATGCAACTTTTGTTTTTCATTGCCATTGCTTCGCACATATTACAAAGGTGATTTTGCATTAAGTTTAAAAGCGTTGCGAGAAAAGAAGCAAGGAGTTTTGTTACATACAGTATGCATTTGCGTTAAAGACTAGAAATCGAAATTAACGAGATTACATTGTATTTGCGATAAATATTTTATGACGTGTGGCATGAATTTTATGCCACATTGCATTGATATCAAATGTCGCGGGGTAATAGTATCGACTTGATTAAAATGGGACATAACGTTCACCTATTCAAAGCCAACTTCAAAGGCGTTTCCGTTTTGAGCAATCATAAAAGGCACTGCGCGTATGTGTGTGATTACTGATTATGTAAGACAAATTAGTTGTAAATGAAATGAAAAATATGTGTAACGCGTGCCATTGCCCCTTAGAGGTGGTTGATAGAGTATTTCCCGTCCACCTCCGCTCTGCAATCACGGCCATCCTACTCCCGTTTGTCTCAATATAATAGGAGATGATAAGGCCACTTAATGATTAATTTGTTTTCAGCCACGTACAAATGACTTCCTCCCGTCCCTAAGTCAGAACTCGAGGAAAAGAGCAAAGAACTTGTCGTCTAGGTGAAGCGAGGCGGGAAACTCGGGAGTTTTCCCGATTAATTAAATCAGAGCCGCCGATTTATAACGACGTATTAAAAGCGAATTATTCGTACGTAATCTAATTATACCGACTGTATTTACTATAATCTGGGCCCGGCTCGTCCGGCTACTAGATTTAATTTCTGAGCTTTCATAACTTCAATCGTCTTTGCTTTAATGTTTTTAAGCGCGGAAAAGTGAATTTATCAAGCACACACCGGCCGAGCGAGCAATAACAGAGCCCCGGCCGGAGAGAGACGAAGGGCGCCCTGAAATCGGAATTTATAAGCAGAATTAATTAGACTAAAAACCACTGCAGCCTTCCCGCACTACTCTGAGCTGCTGTTTTAATTTACAAAAGCCAAACTTAATTCTTGTTCCGACTAAAGGAATAAAGAGAAATGTAAAGGAAAATTAAAACGATTCAAGTTGAAGCTTTGATTCGGTTTAGCCTAAGACTCTTCCGACATTTGCAAATCTAAATTCTTTACGTTCTGGCTTCCCCAAACTCCGCCGGCGTATAACAGAGGAGTTTTAGTTAACGTGTAGTTTTCTGAGTACCTTGTAATTAGATCCGGTTTACATTCCCCAGGAGTTATTGACTCGCCTTCCTGATTTGCTAAACTCGAAGCGGAAGAGCAAACAAATTTCAGTGTTATTAATTTTCTTGTTCGTTTGCATAATATAAATACGTTACAAAGGGATGTTCCCTGGTAAAATTCCTTGTGTATTTTAACAGATGTTAAATACGGTCGCTATTTAAGTTCACAGTCGCAGTAGTCCGGCCAGTATTGCTTGTCTATTGGCTTAAATGTTTCGAATTGGGACGGAGCTAATCCTCAGGAGCAACTTTCGTTCGGGGGTTACGTAAATGCGACTTGCCACCGCAGCAGCACCAACTTGTCCAGGAGATCGCAAACAGGATTAACCCGCGCAGTCAGGTGGCCAACTTATCGAAGAGTAATTAGCAGCGTATACCAATGGTTTATACTCCGTGGACCTGCGACATCAATTTCGGATCCATCGACGCACGCCGTGCGCTAAAACAAGGGTGTATACCAGTCTTGCTCAAATAAGGCGATTAGAATAGATTTCGAATTAAATGGAGCATGTGATAATGTCAGCATAACTCATATTTACGGGTTTTATTCTCAGACTTTCCCTTCCTGCCTTGTGCCCTCTTGCTTCTGCCCTTTCACTTCGCTCCGAATCGTAAAAATATTTCAGCGAAGATAAAATGTCGAATTATGCGCCTCAATAAGACGCAGTAAAACACACTGTTTACGTGCGTGCTCGTCTTATAAACAAAAATCGGATTTCATTATTTTTTTCTAATTTCAAAATTTGTTTTGAAAACTAAATTGTCAATCAGAAATGCATACTTCTAACAAAATGAAAAAATCACCTTTTCTAAATTCTTAAGGCCATTTTAAACTACCCTATTGCTTATACGTACAAGATTTGATTCAATTTCTAAAATAAAAATTTAGAACAGGAAATACGGTTTGGAGATAGAACATGTTCTGTTTTTTTACACAGAGAGTTAAATTTATCTCCTCCATAATTTGCAATTAGTACATGTTCTTTTGTTAGTTCTAACTAAAAATTAATGTATTTTGCACTTCTTCGGATAGACGTTTACCATTTGGAAGTAGTTAAAATTAAGGTGGAATTATTTGACTCTGATGAAATGAAAAATTCCTCCACACCAACACCGTAAGTAGTTAAGCTCCACACACTCGATTTTTACATACATAAAGCGGAGGTATATGTATACAATTTGTTAAACACCTTTGTTAAGAGTTGTTACAATTGCTCGTGATGATGTGACCATCTTTTAGCAAAGAGTTAAAATAATCTTAAAGTTTGTTACGTTTGAACACCTGCTTCTTAGCGCAAGCGTGTTACATCTTTGATTATGGAACAAATACTGTATTTTCTAATTAAACATCGACATCATAAAAAGTAGAAATTACCTACTTTATCTCCTTCTTGGAGTAAAGGAAAATAACTACTTTAAATCTAACACCTTGCACGGATGGTCTCGAGGGAACTACCAAAATAAGCGTTAGATTTGACTCCGTATTTTTCCCTGGGTAGTAGTAGTTTTTGATTCATTTTAAATTTTGATACATTTACTGCGTATGAAGAGACTCCATAGCAGTTTGTAGTCGTGATGAATAGGGAAAGAGAAAAAGCCAAGTCGGACTACAACTTTATTTATTGGTCATCATCAAAGAGGTTCTTCCTTACAATTCGGTCATCATGGGAGTCATGTTGTGCAAGAGTGTAAAAGGGCTTGATGATGTCGTAATTGACTAAACCGGTCGCCCGACCAATAAATAAAGTTGTAGTCCGACTTGGCTTTTTCTCTTTCCCTATTTACTGCGTAAATTAAATCGTTTAAGAAATTGAACCGAATGTTGCACAAAAAATAGGATAGTATAAAAAGTCCTTTGGTAAAGTGAAGAAGATTTCGCATTTAATATTCACAAAACATAGAGTTTTTTTTGTTGGTGCCGATAATTGAAAAAACTAATTTTGAAAGGAAAAAGTAACAAACTTTTCTTAAGCTTTCGATTAATATTTAATAAGCCATCACTTTTTTTATAGAACTGCTAATTCAATTATTGGATTTGAGTTATAAAGATGTTGTGATCTCTTGTAATCACCATTTCTATTATTCTACTTTTTCCCCTTCTGTCATGTCCTCTTCTTTCAACTTCTGCTGTTTGCTGCATTCATATTTTTCCATTTCTTTTTAGTTTTGGCCCCCCTCATTGAGGATTACTTGGTTGATGAACTGTGATAGTTGAAATCAAGATTTTTTTTTTAATTTCCTTTAGGCTAAGAACCAGTTTTACAATCGTGGAATAAGGACGGACTAACAGTTCGCCGAATATCCTTTAATGTTCCTCCATATCTTCATCACACCTACATCACGTTATTCTAAGAATAATGCTTATCCGACGATTGTAAAATCGGGCCTAAGGATGTTCAGATCCCCTTTTCTGTTAGATGTCCAAATTAGTTTATTTGTCTTCTCTCCCTCTCTATCCTCTTCAAAATTGATTCTTGTTTATCATCCTTTTTCTATTCCCACATTGCCTTCCTCGCTATTTTCTGCAAGTACATTAAATTTATTTTGCTTATTTTGGATTGCCCAGTTTTCGCTTGCATTTAGGATGGTCGAAATAGTTATTGCGCTGTACATTTTCGGTTGTATTTTTTTGCATCAATTGATTAATGAATTACTTTTGAAGTTAACTCTCTATTTTTCTTAAATTTTCTTTCCGTCTAGCCACGTTAATATGTTTATGTCTTCCATTTTTTGCATACTTTTTCGAAGCTGTTATCTTACTTTAATTCTTTCACATTACTATCTCCAGACAAATTAGTAGACGCATTAAGGTTCGAAATCACTTAACTTAAGCAATGATTCTTATATTAAAACTGAAGCAGAAAATTCCATAAATTTTCAACACCATCGAGGGTGAAGGAATATGGAAAACATTAAACCAATGGTTTTGGGGAAAACCGACTTAGCCCCAGCTGTACAATGCCAGTTTAAATTTAAGCTCAAGCTTAAACCCGTAACAACGATTATTTCAACAACCGTTGTTGAGGGTTTAAGCTTTGGGTTAAAGAAAACCTGGAATTGTACAACTGAGCCTTAAAGTTAGACTAATTTAAAATCGTTTAGCTTTGAAAAGACCTCCTTTGGTCCTCTTATTGATCCTGGAGTGCTATTGGGGTTCTGAATTAACAAAAATTAGATAAATTTTTTGATACTAAACTCTCGATATTTGAGATTTTCTACAGATTTATAACCATAAGCATATTAAAAAGGATAAATCAAACCTTTCCTTGCATACGAGGTTTGTTCACAAATACGCGGGATTTTCGTTTTTCTCATAAAGTCTTTATTTATTCATCAGTATCAATTATTTTGTCCCATTCAAAGTAGTCTCCATCAGATGTAATACGAGTCTGCGAAGCACTACTGAAACGGTATGGTGTTTAGCTCCTTCAGCGATTCTGGCTTTATCCCCTCAATGTTGGCAAGACGCAATCCATCTTCGGGAATAGGAAGAGGTTGCAGGTGACCATGTCCGGCGAATACGGAGACTGAGGCATCATAAAGCTGTTGTTTTTGGTCAAAAATTCACAAACGAGCAGTGAAGTGTGAGCAGGTGCGTTATCATGGTGCAATGGCCATGAGTCGTTTAGCCACAAATTCGGGCGTTTTCTTCGGGTTGCTTCACACAAGCGACCTGGTGACAGGAACTCTACGCCGTTGAAATCGAAGAAAACAGTGAACAGAACCTTCACTTAACGAAGTTTTCTCGGTCGTGGCTCTTTAGGAGCCTTCCATTGGGACGATTGGGCCTCAGTTTCAACGTCATATCCGTACACCCATGTTTCATCACCAGTTATGACCCGTTTGAGCATTTCTGAATCGTCGTTGACTTCATTCAACAACTTTTGGTCGCAACAAATTTTGCTGCTAGACATCTCATACATAAAACATTCGAAAAAGTTGCTTGGCATGAGCCAAATGATATGTCAACCCATGGGTAACCTCTCTGATAGTGACTCGGCGATTGTTCATTTTCTTCACTTTCTCGACGTTGTCATCGGTTGTTGATGTGATGGGGCGTCCAGGGCGATCGTCATCTTCAACCCTTTTGAAAACGCTTATACCACTTGCAAACTCTTGTTTTATTTATAGAAGGACTGGCCAAAAGCAACACTCAACATTTACAATACGGTGCTGCACTTTATTCTATTCTTAAAGAAATGTTTTATGCAAATTCGTCGTTCCATTCTTTCTACAAGTAAAAAATCGTCGAGCGCACCAAAACACGTGTAACCCTTTCGACAACCAACAATAAAGTAAGCATACAATATGGCTACAAGTGTCAAGAAACGTCAGGGGCAAGTATACAAACACAACAAGCAAAAAATGGTGACATTTGATCTTATACGTCCACAAGATTCAAAAGTTTCAATTAATTTTTGATCAAACCTCGTACGTTGCAAGCTAGCTAGCAAGCTAGAGCAAAAAGAAAACTTTTATCGACCGAGAAAAGAGATCCCCTCTAGAATGTGGATCTTTTCTCCTGTTCTTGCATTTCATTCTGTTTTTTTAATTTTAATTTTAATAAGCATTACAGTCAAAAATAGTGATCGCGTTGATAATCAGCATGTTGGCTGGGCGAAGATAATTAGTGTCAACGACTGACAATGGAGGTAACTGTTAAGAATGAAAATGATTATGAAAATAACGAGTGGATCCAAGCAAAAAATTGAAGACGTTTCGGAAAGCATGTGTCAAAGAACAAGAAACTGATAATAAAGTTGACCCTAGTGAGCAGCAAAATGAAATGCAAGAAGAAGAAAAAATTAAGAAAAAGCATACACGTGGCTAGGCAGAACGTCAGAAAATTTTAAAGTAATGACATCTCATGGTTTAACTTGAAGACTTGAAGGTGTGGATGTAAGGTAGGTAAGCTGTAACGACTGGAGGTGTATCAGGTTCAGGACGGGGTGGAATTGAGGTGAGATGACGAGAAATCGGTCTTTAGATGTCGTGTTTTTTGTAGTTGTTATTGAGTAGAAGTCTTTTGTTACGTGGTTCAGTTCAGTTTAAAGTGAAGAGGGTTCCGATAGGGCAAAGGCGCGGCTGACTAGTGAGTTAATGACTGACTGTTTTTCCATTACTCGGGAGTTGAACACTAAACTTTTTCCACGACTATTTAATAATATTGTCATCATTAAATTCTTGAGAAGGATGATGGTGTGAATGCGCCGATCAGTATGGGTCTGTTTGCAATACACAGAGCGTCTTAATCTACCGTTAGGAAGGCGGTCTACTAAAGATTTCAAGGAAAGGTAAGTGGCCTTCAGTTTCGTATTCCAAATTGAAGCGAATGTCAGGATATTGAGAATTTAGGTATTCAAAGAAGTTGTCTAGGGATTCCTTACCGTGTGGCCAAATAGCAAACACATCATCAACATATCTGAACCAACACCAAGGGGGACAGAAGTAAGGGCTTCTTGTTTGAATGCCTCCATAAAAATATTTGCTACTATTGGGGAAAGAGGAGAGAGGAGAGCCCATGGCTGTGCCTAAGACCTGTTCGTAATATTGATAACGTAACATGAAATTAGTTGAGGTTAAACAACATTTTATTAAGGGAATTAAGTCTTCGGGCTGGATGTGGGCTGTGAACAGTTGTTGGATGATTGTGACGTGTCGGGAATTGGGATTTTGGTGAAAAGAGATTCTATATCGAAACTGACCAGAATATCCTGAGGGTCTAAGGATATCTCGTGAATTTTTTGGGCGAAGTGCTGAGAGTTGAGGATGAAAGTTTCACTTTTACCTGCAAACGGTTTGTGCTAGATATTTGGAAACCTTGTAGGTTGGTGAGTTAATTGCCCTAACTAAGGGACGTAAAGGTGTGGATTTTAGGGAGACCGTAATGTCTGGGTATTCTGGAGACTTTTGTGTTTCTAGTGGGATAGAAGAAGATTTTATTAAGGCCGTTACGGTACCTTCTATACGTGAGATTGGATTGCGTCGCAAAGGTTGGTAGGCAGGGTCGTCTAATATAGTGTTGATTTTCTGGTCGTATTCTGCGCGGTGGTTATTCTCTTTGTCTACGAAGAGTATGACTATGGCCCAATTGTACAATGCCAGTTTAAAGTTAAGCCAAAGCTTAAATCCTTAACAACCATTGTTGAAATAATCTTTGCTATGGGTTTAAGCCTTAGCTTAGCTTTAAACTGGCATTGTACAACTGGGCCTATGTCTGGGTTATTTTTCAGGGTTTTGAGGGCTTGAAATTCAGTTTTTATACAATTTGGTTTAGGGGGTTTGGCTGTTTTAAAAAGAAGAAGTCAACGTGACGCAGTTTCAACCGGAAGCCAATTCAGTCATTTCATGGTGCTGTAGAAATTAGGTAATTGGTCTGGGAAGTACAAATACTAATGAATCCCAAAATCTAAATCAAAGATACAATGTTATTAGTAAGAAATTTGGAAATGTTTACAAATATTTTGAAAGCAGTTTGAAACCAATCTCAATACCTAGTTGGCAAGGAGAGTTTAAAAAAAATATAGGATACCTCGTTGATTCCTGACTTGGCATTTTGAAGTAGGTTGTTGTTTTCGTTCGTTGCTAGTTAATTTAGAGTTTCAATCCAAGAAAATAAAAAAGAAAAACAAAGCCAAAACAATTCCTGTACATAATCCAATAAATTCGACGATAACCATTAATATAATGAAATGTGTCGCAGATACGATCTAAGTTCGGTCATCATTTTTTCCCATCCGAAGTTTTTATAACTTCTTTCTTGTGTAACATCTTAAAATGGTGTTAAAATGTCTGGTGGCAGCCAAGTTATATCGCCGGTTACGGTCGGCAGTATTATGATAATTCGGACGCAGTGCGTGCAGATCCTTACGCGTAAATGTAGATGTGACTTTCAATTTAGTTGGCGGTGCGGGATTATGTTGGCGTCGCGATTCTCGGCGCCGCTCCTTCGGCTCCTTCTTACTTACCATCGCGGCCCGGGACGTGCCTGGATTCGGAAACATGCTTATTTCATGCCTGATTATCAACCGGCACACTTATGCGGTGCATTTAACGCCACGAAAATTTCTAATTTGGAAAATTTCTTTCCCTGCTTTTTCCACTGAGAAAACACATCTTAATATATGTATACACGAAGGACGAGGAGAATGTAAACAAAGTTATTCCATTTTCCCCGAATCTATGATATTAAGCTGGAAAGGGCAAGAATTTCGCTTTTTTCAGTTCATTTAATGATTTGCATTCAGTTCGTGTGTCCATGTAGGTATCCTTTACAAAAACCGCCCATCATTATTTTTTGATTCAGAAGTTATCCAAGTCTCCATTTGACTTAGGGCGGAGATATCCATCTCTTAATAAACTAGCTAATAGTTATTAGATGAATAACTACCGTGGAAACAATTCATAAAACATCAATCAACAATTCAGAAAAATCAAATTATTCGTCGTATAACTTTAATAGGAGATGGATATCTCGACCCTTACATCAATATGTTTTTAAAACCATTGATCTCTGAATGAGAATGGAGTAGAATGTGGGCTTTTAAAGATGTTAATGTTAACAATTTTTGTAGTTGAGTTTAGGTACACATAATGTAAAGTGTCAGAATTTTATACAGCTTGCAACTCTCCATTTGCAACATAATATTTCCCCGACATTTTGTTATAATTTTCGCACGAGAACATAAAATATGCACTGTCAGGTGCATTTAGCAACACAATACAAACAGCGAAGGCGCAGGTTAGCGGGAATACTTAAAGCATTCCCGACGACATGAAATATTCATGCATGGCATTAAAGTGAACAGTAAAAAGCGTCCTCACGATCACATTTGGCTTAATAAGAAAAAGTGTAATGATAAATAATTCAAATTCGGGCCGAATTTAAATCATTTAAATAAAACTCGCGCTCCCAATCAAACGATTGCTTTCCAATAACTCTCTAGAACAGTCGGGGCCTGGGAATGGAAAGTGCTTCGCGATGATTTAATGACGTAGAATAGGATATTGCTTTTATTCTCTGTAGAATTTTTTATCGCTGAGAGTTTTATGTTAAAATGTTATTTTTTTATTGAATTCCCTCTCAGGGGACGAAGCAAAAATAAATTAGCATCGTAATATATTTTCTTTGTCTCTCTAAACATGCAGGTTAAGATTAATTAAAGAAGACACTTTTCTAATTTAAGAGATTTCCGTAGTGATCCATTAATTTGGATGGTGAAATCGTTTAACCTGGAATTAGGAAGTGAAAGTATTTAGGATGCACCTCTCGCACATACAAATATACGTATATAAAGTTCATAAATATAGTTGTGATGCGTAATATCTGCCAGATGCCCGGACATAATATGAAGAAGTGACATTACCGCGCATTCCCAGACTTCTCTGAAGCGCTGATGAATCATGTAGAAAATTTCAGGTTTTAGTGGTCTCCGCAGGAGAGACAGGCCGGAATTCAATTTTACATTGCTGAAACTTCGCCCTGGTAATCCTTCGCCAGATATGAAGTGTTCCGGAATTTACGGCGCATATTAAACGTCCTAATAATAACTGTTAGAGTGTACCTAGTTTTCTGGCACTTAAAATAACTGTAATTACAACACTTATCAGCAAACTCTGCCGCCAGTGGTTTGTTTAATTTAGCAATCTTGCGCGCTAATGTGTCCTTGCAATATTTGCCGAGAGGGTACGTGTAGATGTAGATACGTGTTAAAGGTGCCTACAGACTGTGGAATGATGTCAAATGTTACCAAGTAGTGTTTCGCTTCAAGCACTCTCTTCAAGTTTTAGATGGCTTCGCTGTAATTGTCGCACGAATTCTCTTGTAACCGCCGTAACCTTCGCAAAATTATACAACTGCTAACAACACTATTACATTAAAACCGCATTTATTTTAACGTCATATCTTGCTCCACTTTTATTCCTAATTCTAAGATTCTTAATAAATTTACTTATACTACCGTCGAGAAATATTGTACACTACAAAAACCATCAAACTTATTTTTGAAATGGGCTTATTAAAATTTGTTCTTAATTTTATACCCTTTCGAAACTACATCTTCAGGATGAAGCAAAACACTCAGAAAATGTTCCCTTATTTTTCTTCTTATCGATTTAGAATTAAATTTTGTGATGATCCTTAATTTAGCGTTTCAATCGAGCAATACATTACTAACAATCGCTATAGGAATGAATACAAAACGTAGAAAAGTGTGTCAACTCTCAGTGTTCTATAGTCAAACATGAGTGAACCCTCTCTTCAGTTTAATTTTTTTCAGTTTTCTTGGAATTTGCTTTTCTTTTGATTTGTTGTCGTCAGTTTATTTGTATTGTTAAAATCAGGTAATAATGGGTGACTTAGTACCGGACTGATATTGCTATTGCCGTAGCAATGATCGAACTTGATCGAACACACCGTGAAGTTGCCCGAAGGTTTGGTAAATCAGAATCAACTATCCATCGACCATCGTAACGTAATTCGTTGGTGGCAAATCGGGGAGTATGTGAGAAGAAGAGGGCAAAGCAAGAAACGCTCAAACACGGTTGCAGATGATCGTTTTATAACGTTGCAAACACTGCGAAACAGACGTCAAACGGTAGTTCAAATAAGAAACCTATTGGAAGATGTTCGTGAAACCACCATAAGTGAGCGCACAGTAAGAAGAAGACTTAAAGAAGTTGGTCTCAAGTCATATGTGCCAATAGAAACCCCAAGACTCCAGAGACGCGACTAGAATTTGGTCGAGAACATCGAAATTGGAAATTTTGTTCACGGACGAGAGCCGTTCTGTATAAATTCAATTGACGATACGGAAAGATGGTATTGACGCCAAGGAGAACAAAAGGTACTAATTAATTTTACTGCTACTGTATCTTTTGGTAGAGCTTCAATTACGGTGTGGGGCGGCATTTGTTTTTGGGCACGCACAGGGTTAATGGCGATTGATGGCGGAGCGTTAACTGTAGATAGGTACAGCAAAGATATTCTTCAAGACCATGTGGTACCTTTTGCCCCATATATTGGAGAAAATTTCACCCTAATACAAGATAATGCACGCCCACACGTCGCCCACTGTGTAACTGACTTTTTAAACCAAGTGGGTACAATGACAATGATTTGGCCAGCACATTCCCCAGACGTGAACCCGATGGAACATATCTGGAACACGTTAGGCAGAAGACTTAAGTCAAGAATTCCTTCTGTTCCAAACAAAGAAGAAGTAAGAGTTGCATTGATTAAGGAATGGAACAGATTGCCTCAAGAACTGATCGATGACCTTACCAGAAGTATGGGAAGACGAATGACTGTAGTTGTAAGGACTCGAGGGAAGAACGGACGCTATTAAAGCAAAAGAAAAAACACATTAAATGATTAGCCAAGTTCAAAATGTACATAAAAGTTATTCAGTTTGGAAACATATTTTGTTCGAGTCTGACATCTTCGAGTTTTTTCTTTTTCAACAGATTTCACATGGTACAACCTTTGTAAAACAAATTCCAATTACTCCACATAACTTCGTTTTAGGAGATTATCTGAGAAATATTAACAATATGGTTACTATAGAGAAAATAATTAGATTTTATATCTGCTCCTTTAAATTTGCCTGTGTGTGTAATTATTTTCCTCAATGCTGTGGAACTGGTTACAAATATCTTGTATATATTAGCTCTAGCAGCCTAAAAGGCCCAAGGGTTTCCATTCTTTTTTATTTTCCGCCTTCTGTTTCGAATTAATGACGTCGGTCGGTCAGTTTTCTTCTATCCTCTTCAAACTCATTTTTTCACCTGTCCTTTGATCTTCCTCTACTTCCTCCACTCTTTCTTCCACCAACAGTACATTTTGGTCCTTTCCATTCGGCGCTCTTATTATATGACCCATCCATCGTATTCATATAGCCTTTATTATTCCCGTTATATCTGTTTCCTTAAATAGTTCTCTAAGCTCTTGATTAAACCGTCTTTCTCATATACCTTCTTACTTCCAATAACTTTTAAGGACTTTTCTTTTCCAGACTTCTAAAGACTGTATGGGTTCTGACCAGTTCGAATCAGTTGGTGTTCGTTATTCTGAAGCTCCTTTGAGAAGTGCAACTCTGATGAGTGCATTTTTGAACGGTTCGGAATTAGTCAGAACAGACCTTGTCTCAAAATCTGTACCCGTCGCTATAGGATGAATTACTGTTTTATACTTTTAAGTACCTTGACATAAATTTGCCCTCAAAAACTCTAGCGTTTATGCATCGACTTCCAACCATCAGTCTTGATTGTATTTCTTCATGTCATCCAGGGTTTCTTGATATCATTGCTCCTAAATACTTAAAGCATTCTTCTTCTTCGAAAAAGAAGTACGTTATCTTTAATAATAACAGAAATCAGTAGAGTTAACAAAATATATGACACCATAAGCTAAATCCCCATACAAAGAAGAAGTTATCGTTGTGCCATTCCTCACAAACGGAAATGGAAGTATTGACGGGAACGAAAAAAGAAGCATAAGAATTCTAAGTCACAGTCAGAAGAAAAAAGAAATGAAGATATGGCATTTGATTTCTGAACAGAAGAAAACTTGGAAGAAACCTCTGGATAAAATGACCAAGGATCATCTCGTTAAGTGTTAAACAAAAATAATAAAAGGGAAGTTTAGTAGATGGATACCGTAATGGGCACCTACGCGTATTGCTTGAAGTGTAGAAGAAAAAAATGATCGCCCTTTTAAGAAAAATCTTTTCCTGTTGTACTTTGAGCTAAGTCAAAATTTAATCTTCTTGGTTGTTACCACAATGGGACTGCTTTGAAAAAGAAACTGCTTTGAAGCAGAATCAAGTACAAACATATTCTGGACACTTCGAGTCAATCTCGACGCCTACTTATTTTAATTGACGTGTCTTCTTTGTTTTGATTATTTATTAAAACCTACGCTTCCTTGAATTGGTCGAAAGGACTTTTATTTTATCCCTCTTTGCCCGACTTAATTTGCGCAAATCGCCTCTTCGCTTTTTCTTGCAGTTAAACTTTTTCCAAGTTGGTGAAATGCTCTTTCGCTTTCCAAGAGCATACCTTGCCCTTCTTTACCAAGAGACCCCATGAATATAGAGTCTATTAAACTCATCAATATAATGTTTGAGGAAATCGCCCAACACTCTTGAGCAAATCCCCTTCATTATCATTGGACTATGATTATACCTAAGGAGAAAGTGTTTAGATCAAAAAATGATGTATTAGTATATCCGTAGATGCGTATTTCGACAGCTACACTGCCATCTTCAGTACACACACACACTCACAAGTTAAAAGCACTTCATGAAATCTTTGGTTGGTATGAATCAGATGCTATTACCTTCACCAAATTTCGAGTGGAAATGATGATGATGCCAGTCAAAATACTTATAATGAGTATTTATATAAATTTAGTGTCGAAGTTAGCCGTGACAAGGTGCTTATTATGAACTCATCACAATTTTGATTATTTGTTGTAAATCTTATTTTCTTATTATCTGTTTTCATTGTTACAATAGATATCATTCTTATTGTCGTTTTTTGTTTATTACAATAGATTACATACTTGTGTTGTCCTATCGTACTGTTGAGTTCTAAACCTCGAAAGCAAGGTTAGGAATTGCAAGTTCAAACGTCAAATTAACAATTGTCATAACGATGTTAGTTCACAATGACATTTTCATTGTCAACTTCGACGCTAGATTTAAAAAAAACACTCTTTATAATTACGATAAGAGATTTTTTTTTATTTATCAATTCGGATATAAAAGACAAAACGAAACGGATGATTCCAATCCAGTTAACTTTGAAACTGGAATTTCGCTTTCACGAATTTAAAATCATTCCATTTGGACGAAATTTCTTAGTGAAATAGAGTCGAAAGTCCAAAATGCGATAAAAGCAATGGGATATGCAGTTACTTCCTACTCAAGAGCATTGTCTTCGATTAAAAGAAGTCCAAGTAAAAGTTGACTGAAACGAAATTCTGCAAAGCAAAAGTCAAATACCAAAACTTGAACGAGTTAAGACTTTCTTTCCAATCTATTTTTCGGCAATTAAATCCGTAAGTTTAGAGTCGCTGCCTTTCTGATAAACAAACAAGTTCAAACTACACTTAATGATAAGGCAATGACCTCATAAGTGTCTCTTTAACCATTTATCCTTTTGGATCGGCATTTGCAATTCGTTACCAAGAAGTTTTAGACAACTCTTAAGCCATGTAAGAACTGAACATCGACGTTTGTTGTTAATTTGTAAACGAATCGGTGTCTCGTGCAATTTAACCGTGTTGTTAGTGTGTTACAGTTTCTTTCCAAGACCACCTTTTAATTGAATAAACAACTCTTAAGCCACGTATACACTAAACGACGGAAATCCATTGGCTAACAAACATCCAGATTTATTGTTCATTCTGGGGCGATTCGTTGATCGAAAGCACTTTTGACTTTTGGTATTCGTTGGTCATCCGGTGTACATTTGCCCAATTCATACGTAGCTTTAACTGATGTAATTATGCTCAGACTAAATTGATTTTTGATAACTATCTTTCAATTTTTCAACTTTCGAAGCTGTTGCACATATCAGCTTCTAATATTCTCTATTCTGACTTATCATATTTTCCTCTGTTAAGTAAGTAACTTTAAGTGTTGTGATGCTAGTTTTTCGGCGAGTTTTCGACTTTTCTCTTAATAGTGTATGTGTATAAAAGGAATTCGTTTTTCTTGTTAGATACCACGATATTACCCACAATGTGTTAAGGATTATTCACAAAGAAACAGAAAAACTGTAGAAATCGGTCACGTACAGAATCTATCGATATCAATAAAAGAAAATCCTGCATACGTTCCTTAAAGCCCGCTCGCTATTCCTGATGCATCTTATCCGTGTATGATTTTGACCAGTCCCCTCGTCTGGCAAGTAAGCCGACCTGTGAGTGATGGATTACGGCATCGATTAGAGTTGATTGCCGACCCCGGTCCCCCTATTTGTGCATCAGTTGCTCACACCTTTCCTCGACATTTCATCCTTCCATCTCTTTCTCCCGCTACTTTTCCGGTCGACTTAAAGCGGCCGGCGTGGAAAAACGCCCGAAATTAATTTCTTCCGTTATCACTTTAATTGCTTTATTGTAATTAAATTTCTTAAATTAACGGGCGGAGATGGCCGGCCGAGACGACGGCGGGAGGTGAGCCGAGTGCCTGCCGGAGGCGTGGGTATCCTCCGGCTGTTTTATTAGAATTTTATTAGGCAATTTTATACGATAACGTTCAACATCAAATAATAGAGATATTTTCGTCGATATTTTAATATTAAGTCGTCTGGAATGTTATACACTCTTTAATAAATACCAATACCTTTATGCAATCATGTATGCCTTATTCAAGGATTATAATTAAAATCTGAATATACGCCGGCCCGGCATGCTCGCCGCTCTTCAACGAAGACATTCTAAAGAAAGCCATATTACATTGTTAAAATATCATTTTAAAGTAGAATATTTAGAATTTCTGATTCAAATAACTTGGATATTGTTACGTATTTACGTCGCTTAAAAATCTACTACTTTCTACTCATTCGAAGAAAAATAATTTCTATTGTATTTAGTCGTAAATACAATTAGATAAAGAAGTTTTTACAGAAAGTTTTATTAAGGCATTTTCACTCATTGTGTTGAAAGCACATTATTTAACTCTCATAATTAAATAGATATATGTACGTATAATAGAAGGTGTGGTTAGTCATATCAACATAAACATAAACGCTTTGCATAAATCATTGCCTTCCTCTTCTGAATTGCGTGTAAAATCGAAGCATCAAGTGCATGCAGTACGCCAAAATATATTATTGGGAACTTTAATGATTTGCACTCAAAAGTACAGGGGGCATAAAATACAAATTATTTTTTTTTCCTTGAAAAATATTTGGTTTGTGGAAAACTATGAAAAAAACGAGAGATATCATTTACTTTATTATTACTATTTCGATGGCGTTCAATTCAATGGTCGTGCCACATAATAACCTTAATAAAATTTTACGTCCCCAAACTGAAATCAATACACCCAATGACAAACATTAAAATCGTGAATACGAAGGCAGTTAATTTGGGAAGAAACGGAGGAGTTTAAGAGAGATACAAAACTCTTCCCCCATTACACCGACCATGAAAAACAAAAGGCCGCTTTTTGCGAAGGGCCGTAACGCTCCCATCAACCCATTAAGTCGTACGCGAATGTCTCTATGAATCCTGAGTGCGTGATTATGATTACATCGAGAGCGGTTATACGACACTTGTTTTAACGAGATAACTAACAATATTGACAATAATTTTATTGCACTTCTATTGCGCCATAAATAAACTGTACTAAAATTTATTATGCACAAATTGCAACGTCGACCACTCATTATTATTGCTTTATTCCGACACAATTAATCACAAATATTGCGTTCGGATGTTAGGTGTTCCCAGATCACTTCCAGTTTTAACCCATCAACGTCAATACTATGTAAATATATTATGATATTCAACATTGATGCATACAATAATCTTTTTTGATAGCAACAGAATGATGTAAAATGTGAGGAAATGAAGCATTTTTTTTTAACGTTAGCTTGAAGTTTATTAGATCTTTTGACTTCTTATTTGCATTGGTGTATTGATGTTAATGGTGTATGACCTTTATTTCAAACAAATTTGAACCGACCATAATAATTCTTCAAAAGGAATTCATTTAGAATTGATCACTGCTTGATCATATTATAGTCATGGTCATATTAAAATTCCTAGTGGATCTTCTCAGAGATGAAACGTTGATTGTTAACCTTTTGTCTTTGAAGTCATTCGTTTGCTTTCAGAATTGACTTTCCCTACAGGCGACAAAACATCAGTATGAACAATAAAAATCAAGACTATACATTTTTTTTAAGTAGGAAACTTTTTTCCTATGTTTCGCTCCTTGAAACTACCGTTATGTGTGTTTTCTCTTTCTCTTTTGACGGGTAAAATGTATTGAATCATAAAAGGCCAGCAATCTTATAGACCCAAGTTCAAGTGTGATTCACGCTGGAAACTTTGTAACGTAACAAACGGGGCGGCAGTTTCGCGGCAAAACTATTAAATGTAAAAATTCCCACTTGCAATAAAATAAAACAAAACGAGCAAAATGATTTTATTGGTCGTATAACTCGTTACGACAATAGTAGGCCGCTCCGGGGTGTCGTTAACCGGTAATTAAATGACACGCCGGATGAGCTTTTTTTAAACATTCGACAATTAAATAGTTCGCGTCGTCATAATGGGCGCCCCTGCAACGGGCGATTCTGCGTGTGCTACATAAAGCACATTTGGGGACCTCCCTCGTCGCAGGAGGACAGTAAATACACAGTCTAATGGAGTCTCAAAAGCCAGACAATACACGTTAAGAAATAACTAGCAGAAATTATAGAAGTTCGTATACTTTGTCATCTATGTTATTACCGACGAAGGATGGGGAAATAGGGTTTGTTAAATTAATCTGTTTTCTTTTATTTGAGTTTGCTAAATGGATTGCAATTATTTTTTTTTTCTTCTCCGCTTGAGGCTTTCCTAACCAAAACATTTAACCTTCACATTGTTAAATCTTTTAATACGAGTATATTTTTGAATATGATTTTATCCAAAATTCAAAGAGATGTCTTAGAAGCCTGGGGAAGTCTGAAGTCTGCTTCCTTATTTAAGCAATATTTTTACTTCTTAATAAGCATCTGATTTTGTTATGTGCGAGCCAGTCCGAGCAACTTTGTATTGGGGTTCTTATATGGTTCTTCTAGAAAGTCTAATTTCAAGCGTGACTATGTGTCTGTTATGTAAATGTTTGTGGGGAAAAAGGGGGGCATCGTTGATTTTCGTTCGTCGTATGAATGTTTTGTTTTCGTTGGTGCTTCAAAATTGTACCTTTCATGAAATCCGTTGGTCTGAAAGTTAGGCATTCTCATTTGTTTCTAGCTGATTTGTCTGCGTCTCATCTCATAGCCGTAGCCGGCGGCTGGAAAAACACTGCGGTGACACCTCCAAGTGACATCCAATTTCCACCGCGTCATCGCCGCTCATCCCCCGCCTTGACAAAAGAGCCGGAGGCGCGTATTCATCACGGGCGCTGACGCAGGCTCACCTAGCAAGTCGAGCAATCAGCCGTCATGTAAGCATCTGCTACCGAATGACCGCGTTCGTTTATGCGCCACGATGGATTCGAACTATTCCCGTTACTTTGTTCAACACCATTCAAACATCAGATTCCGCCAAGTTGGATTTGATCTGCTTTCCGATAATCCCCTGAGAGAGCCGGTTATAGATTTAGGTGTGTCCATGTTTGTCCAACAGCTTTAAACTTGCCTTGGTTGTAATGTAGGTGCCTCTTACTCCTCCGTGCCGTAAGCCTCAATCCGCTAATCTGAATTTGCATTTTAGATTCCCGCTCTCTCGAACGAATCGGAATTAAACACTTATTTCGTTTATCAATCTCGTTTGTTTATCTTCGCCAGTTCGGGAAGTTTTCAGACGGAACTCTTCAATCACCTGGCTATCTCTCCTGTCATTCATCCCTTTTCGATTTCCCTCGGCGCCGTGCATCTCGCGCACGCCGGCCGGACATTAAGGGGAAACTTTTAAAATCGCGGCTTTCTTTTAAAACTTTAAACGTTCCTATTGCAGTTTAATGGCCACTCGGAAAGAGGGCACCGAATTGTAGTGGTCTCACACCGAACACTTTCGTCGCCGCTTTAAAACGGGAGAGCTTAATTCACTTCTCTTGTTGAATTTATTTACACTTTGATGATCTCCAGGTCTCACCTCTCGTCCGCTTATCACGAAATCTCTTAAATTGGGTCAATGCACCTTGATCCCCACGAAATAACTTCGAAACCGTTGGCTTTAATGATGGCGGAAGTCGTAAACATCCTAATGAAACTCTATTCAAAATTATAACTCAATAACGTTCTCATTATGTAACCAAAAGAAAAATATTTTTGACGAAATTTGTTCAACAATATACAGATGGAAATATTTTTAAAGGAACTTAACAAAGTATGTCAAATAAATTCATACCTTGACCTTTTCAAATGGAAAGGTTAAGCTACGAGGGGCGTTCAAAGTGTGTTGCAATTTGGGGGCATCTACCAAAGTTTAGATTTTCGTGCAAATTTTGTTTGAGACATTAGATCTAGTTACCCTTGATTTCAAAAACTGAGTGTCCTATCTGCTTTTGTTTTCCTTCTGTCAATTGTGAAATACGGCTGAGTGTAATTTGAAGAAGTTCGAGTATCGAAGCATCATCAAGTTTTTGTGCAGAGTGTGTAAATGCAAAGAAAATTTTTTGATCGCTTATCGAAAGTGTATGCTTTCGTCACTAGGTGGTTTAAAGAATTCAAGCATTCAATAGATTGGTGTTTCACAAGGAAGTGTTTACAACATCATCCATACCGCTCTGCACATGTCGAAAGTGTCAGCCAGGTGGGTGCCCAGAAATCTTTCTATTCAGGATAAGCACTGCAGAATGGAAGCATCACGCGAGCTCCTCGACCTCGTTAATTCTAATCCAGGTGACTTTATGGCTCGACTTGTGACTGGAGATGAAACATGGCTTCATCACTGGGACCCCGAAACGAAGCAAGAGTCAATACAATGGAAGCATTCAGGATCTCCTGCTCCGAAAAAATTCAAGATCATGGCGTCTGTTTTTTTGGGATTGTCAAGGGTTGCTATTAATCGATTATATGCCACACAAAACTACAACTAATGCAGAATATTATGCACAACTATTGAAAAAATTGCGCAACGTAATTAAAGAATGGAGAATAAAGTGTCCAAGGGGATTTTCTTACTGCATGACAATGCTCCAGTCCACAAGGCCAGAGTTAACAACTTAACCATCCACCTTAAAGCCCGGACCTGGCTCCTAGCGATTTTTACTTATTCCGATACCTCAAGAAATATCTTCGAAGGCGCAAGTTTTCGGATGACGAAAGTCTTAAAGAGGAGACGGAAGCGTGGTTTGCAGGACAAGAGGAAACATTTTTTTTTCGGGGGATTGCGTTGCTCAAGGAGAAGTGGGGCAAATGTATTGAACTAAAGGGGGGAGTACATTGAGAAGTAATAAATGAATTTAATTGCTGTTAGATATTTCAATGCCCGAATTGCAATACACTTTGAACGCCCCTCGTAAATTAACATCAAATCAATTAATAACATGGATTATAATAACGAAATTATATGTATATCGTTCCTCTTGTAAAAGAAATTGATTATACAATGATATACGATACGTAAACCGCTATCTGTAACATAGCAGTGGAGATAGGTGAGATAGGCGCGAGCCATTCCCATTCTGCAAAAAATTTACACTTGTATCAACAGGAATATCAATGTTAAGATCTTCAGATTTAAATTTTGCTGGACCTAATGAATAGGAAACTAAAACAGTCTTGTTTGTTTGTTTGTTTGACAGGTTGTTGCAATAGCACCAATCCATCATTTTTCTAAGTAGTGCACTAAGCTTTTGTGATAACTGTTCATGAGACGTGTAATTAAGTATTGATGAGCTGTTATCCGCATAATGAATGATGTCTTCTGGTTCAATAACTTTACTTAGATCATTAAGGTGAGTAATAAAATGAAATGGTCCAAGAATACTACCCTGCGGAACACCGTGATGAATTTGAGCAACTCCTGATACTGCGCCTGACCAGCTAACAATTTGAGAACAGTCGCTTAGAAAACTAGCAATCCAGTCTCCAGCAGGACCGCGTATACTGTACTGGTTTAATTTGTATAAAAGTGTATTGTGATGCACAGTATCAAAAGCTTTTGTTAGATCGAAATATAAACCAACGACTTTTTCTTTACATTCAATATTCCGCAAGATGGTATTATACGCAAACATAAGGCATCATTAGTTGATAATCCTTCTCTAAAACCAAATTGATTTTTGCTAATGATTTTATTAATGTGAAAAAAATTAATTAATCTCGCCAACATTGCTTTCTCAAAAATTTTAGAAAACGCAGAAAGGTCTGATATAGGTCTATAATTTCTTACATCGTCTTAGTACCTTTCTTCAGAACAGGAACAACTTTACAAGTTTTGAGAACAGATGGAAAAATATCTTCCTTAAAAGACTGATTAATTAATTTGCATAATGAAATAGTTAAAAATTCGCCAACGTACTTAATAATTGTACAAGGGATACCATCGACTCCAGCAGAATTTTTCTTTGAGACAGTTTCTGCTTCGTCGATGGGTTATAAAAATATGCTACAACTATTGCAATCAATAACTGTATCTTTAAAAAAGTTACCAACCAATTCATTTACTGAATTTACAAAATAACTGCAAAAAGCATTACTGATGTCCTGAGCATTATTATGATTGAAATTATCTAAATCAGTGATGTATTCAGGAAGAACAGGGATAGAATTTTCATTTTTTAGTAATTTCCAAGCCGCTTTGCTTTTATTAGAAGAAGTATTTATAAAATTATCGTAGAATCTTTTTTAACGGAAACAATATTTTTGTCATGATTATTTTTTACGTCATTGTAATGACGTGTAAACAATTCAGAGTACTTATGTGAATTATTTTTTAATTTTTTATGAATGTGTCTTAGTTCACGCCCTTCAGTAATTAGCGCTTGAGAAATCCACCCTTTACGTTGTTGTTTATTGTGCTTTTTTTGATCAAGGGGAAAATTTGTGTTAAAGTAAAATAAAAAAGTATTTAAAGAATTTGTGAAATCACAATCATCACTGATACACTGAAATGCTTCAGACTTAAAATAACGTCTTTCAATATAGGTCACATATTTCTCTATCCAAATTGGTAAAAAAATTATCTAATTATCTAATTATCTAGTCTAGTAGAACTATTGTCCATTAACTCGGGTAGGTGATATCTTCATATTTATTTAAAAAATTGTTTTGGTGACCTTTCATTTAAGAGAATGTATTTAAATATTAAAGTGGCATGACGTTTGAAAGTGTAATGTTCAGGCTTTTAAATCATATCCTAATTATCCCTGAAAAATTGACAAGTTGGTCACAATATGGTGTAGAAGCTCATTATGTTTAACTGCTCAAAACTCAATTTTCGTAAATGGAACACCCTGTATATTTTTACATCATGAGATACAGAATCAAATTCTACATCGATTGGTATTAGCATTCCCTATAGCTATTTCTTTTAGCTTCCTTGTTATCAATAATATTATAATGGTATATTTCGGTAGAATTATCGCAATTTCTCCCAGTAAATGTCAACAAAATAAAAATATTTATTGAGTTTGGGATACCCTGTATATATTGATTCATGTACTTATACGATACTCATTCATTAAAGTGATTTAAAAACGTTTATGAATACGTAAATCAACAGAAGAAAGTTGAGTTTGCTGTAGTCTTAGAAAAAATTCTAAGTTGTTTTATTTAAATTGAATATGTTCTTATCAGTTTTAATAACATTTACTTGTTAATTTGAATTAATGGAAAAATCAAAGCGGCATAGATTTGTGGCGATAATTGAAAACACATTCGGCAACAGTTTAAATATGAAACAATTTATAAACGATTTGTACGAGTTTATTTGTCTATAATAAATTCATCACGGCGAAACAGTGAATCATGAATAAATTCATAAAATACGGTACCTTTATACGTCCGGATTAAAAAGAGTCGAACGAATGAACAAACAAAATATCAGCGATTGCCAATAATTCTATTTATCCTGTCCACACCTCCATTCAGCTAGATTTGAAATCATAAAACTCATATGGCCATAACAATGCCAGAATGTCCGAGCGAAAGCAATAAAGAGAATTTTAATCACTGCATAGCCCATTAGCACATTATTAAATACATATACCTATGCGATATTACATCATCCTGCCAGTAATATCCACATTCCGAATAAATTTCGGACGTATTCCTGAAACGGATGAGCGAACTGAAACGAAAATACTTAACGCGAGGCGTTCGAAAAGGAACGAATTATTTTGGTGATGCGTGACCGGCGCTGTGTAAAACGACGTGATGTAGGACCTATAATTTTCACATGATATACAATTACACATTAAACTGAAATACAGGACGATGGGCATGATTTTAATAGGCAATGACATGCACGGTGCGTTTGAATTGGAATAAAACGTGCTGATTAGTCAGCTACGGCCAAACATGGCTGCCGTGGGATGGACGGACACACATACACACACACAAGCAGACATACCAGTTTTAATATTACATCCGCTACGAGATGATTTTCAAATGGGTTTAGCTCCATAATTAATAGTTCAAACAACGTATGTAAATAATCGCCTATCGGTTAATCAAATGTGAAATTATCTTCCGCCGTTTTTTTCTTCTTTTTTCTTTTTTTTCACACACGTCGACGATGTTACATATAACCAAAATCTGACACCCTGCGATAAATTAAAACAGAAAATATCGATAACGTAGATCGACTCAATTAACGTGTAATGCGAGTATGTTGTAACCACTTTACTCTCCTAATGTGGAACCTACTGAGAAACAAAACCTACGGTAAATACATAAGCTTTACGAAAATAATATTTTATATATTTTACGTTACACAGGAAAATTGTTGCCTTTTAAACAAATATATCAGTTTCTATCGTTATCTTACGTTATCTTTTCCTTAGTCTTCTCTTAGTCTTTAGTTCTAAGAAAGTTCTAAATTTGTTCTTATTTTAGAGTGTCTACAGTTTTCATTAATTTAAGTTTTCTAATGTTTTTTCCCACTTTTTTGCTTTTCGTTTTTATTTAATTTAAATTTGTTCAGTTAAAAATACATGTATTGTACTATTGTTTGTATTACATACGTTGAATGAATGTTACGTTCCTTATGCAAAATACGTTGAACCCGTCGGTGAACGTCGCCGTGGTGTGTTTCACTTTTTTAAATTAAAAATTCGTCGCAGTGTTTACACAGAAGAATAAAATAAATAATTCAGCGAGAAGTTTTCCAAAGATAAAAGTGAAAAACTTGAATGACAATGTACTGTAGAGTGGTTAACAAGATTGGTCCGTTATTAAGATAGCAATCAGTTTTATTCCCACTATAAAGTCGGAACGTAATACGTACACTTTCCTTAGATGTGTACACTGTGATAAAGCGGAACACCCTCGCCGGCTCCACCCCACGCTTCATAAGTTAAATGGGAAAAAGTTGTCTAATTTTGTAGTGTAGTTTCTCCTGTTCAAGACAGAATATGACATGATTATGCGTAAAAAAAGAATTCGCCCTCCTCGACCAATTTTGAGATTACTTGATTCCGAGTGCTACGCATTCAATGTTTCAAGTTCTTCTTCAATAATCTTGAATATACGTTGGGGGCTGAGTGCTGTTGCCGACGCTGCCTCTGCCGCTGGAATGAATTATGATATTGCCATGAAGGTTAGTGTTTCGGATGATTGTTACATTTTCTGAATACTCGAACTGAAATTGTTCGAAAACATTCTTATAGAGAAAGTTTTTCCCTACGGCCTCTACTCAAGTGGGTTTATTACCTAAATAGACAACATATTAACCTTATTGGCATTTTTTTACATATTAAAAAGTAATCATAACTTTAACAAATAGTTGATTTGTAATATAAACAAAAACGTGTTTTCTTTAAGTAGATAGATAGATCTCTATGAGAAAAACCAAAAGGGGTCGATCCTTTTATGTAAGTTTATGTCCTGCTGCTTGATTCTAGGCCTTAAATTTATTCTAATTTGCAGGGCGTAAAAACTAAAGCGTCCGTCGTTTTTGTACTGTATGCAAATAGTGGAAACATATTTTATCCGGGGGCCAAAAAAAAAAAACTTATTTTCACCCGTTTATCTTGCCCAATATGTTGGAGTGGCTGCATAAAAAACAATCCGAGTATATTCGACTTAGACATGCGACCGTTTCATTATTTAAGCTTGTAAAAGGGGGAGGATTTTTTCGCAGATTGGTATCTGTCGCGAAAGGTCGAAAATTGTATCAGAAATTCCGCCGCTCTTATTTAGAACAGAAATATATGCTGTAGTCCTGCGTCTCGTCCGTGTAGGCGCTGCTGTGGCTGTTGGCGCCGAGCTTTAGGAAAACTCACCTCGGCGCCGGATTCCTTCTCACTCAGCGGCGACTCGGAAATCAACCGGCTTTTTCTTATATAAAAGTGGAACAATTCGGCGTGAAACCAACAACATAAAACATCGGTACCTAAATTCGGGGGAAAACTTACGTACTACTGCACTGCGTTGCACCACCACATATTGAAAACATATACTTTCTGAACTTTGATTTGTCCCGAGGAAAATATCTCACTTGAGATTTATAACCTACAGAAAACATAAAAGCATTCTACAGTGATTTATACAACCAAATATTTATTTACTTTTTTAAATTCAAAGTATATCAAGTGTTCAACAAAAAAGTACAAATAACGAACGTGTCAAACGCTCCTTTACTTTCTGCCCATCTGCCCATCTTTTATTCATTTTTACTCAATGAAAGTAACGACCGAAGCCAATTTATTAAAAGCTTAAATGAAAAATTACGTGCAAAATAATGTTTCGTAAAAATATACAAAGATATGTTAACAATGGAATTGGACAAATTTAACCGGTTAAGCATGGCCGGGCATAGATGTGTGATGGCATTAAAGGATCGTGCTCTGAATTAGAAAGTAAGAATCACCGCCACGCAGGATAAATCTAACATACTGCCGAAGCTTTCGACCTTCCAACAATCTAAAGCTGTTTTCCTCTGGCGATAACTTATCCGTCCCGATTATACGTGGAATCTGATCGGAATTGTTTATTTCACTGTACTTCTTCGATTAATTAACATCGCAGCTGGATTTTTTTCTTGTGTCATAACGATTTTATGGTCCGTTTCCGTTTCGAAATGGGAGTCAAGTAACTACGTTAAACACGAAATAAAAAAAAACATTGGCAGTGGTTAGATTTCCTCAAATAAATGTTACGTATAGAGCTACTTATATATATAAAATAACAATTTTCTCGTTTCCTGCGGACTGCAACGGACGAATTTTATATAGGGTTACGGCATTCAATTGGACTTCAAAGGACATTTCGCTCCTTCTATTTTCCATACTCCGGGGGTGGACTGTTTTACATAAAATTTTACCTCTCTGCTTCTTAATTAAACGAAGGCCGTTTTTATTATTTTTTCTTTTTTTTTGTCGTAATTATGGCTCTTTGCCGAATCGATACCGTTGCAAGTGCAACAACGCTCTTTTTCCGTTCTTTTCCGGCCACTTTGCAATTCCAATCGCACGCCCGGTATTTTTTGCGCTCTGCTTAATTAATTTAATTTCGCCGACACACACCTGTTAAACCCGGACAATTGAATCCCTTTCGACCCTTGTTAATTGTCTGGAAAAGCGAGAAATCATTATATGGACCCGGATCGACCGTGATACGGCAAACCGCAAGTCTGTCGTACTACCTCCGTTACCAATTGTCATTACACACGTTTCGACTGGAATTGTTGTTTTTTATTTAGTCGCTCGATTCCCTCGTTTGTCAAGTTGATGGTAATTTTGAAATCACTTTTTTATTTCTAGCAAATTTAATACTCCGATATTATAGGGCTTTCACAGATTATAACTTATACATCACTCAGTAATCAAATTGTGTAAGTGTCCAAGTTTCTGTTTAGGTAAATAATTAAAATATGAAAAATCGCATACTGAATACAATTTAGTCAGTTGTTTCCTAGCACCACAACCATCCAAAAGTGCTTCTAAAAGAATTCCTTTAATAAAAATTGAAAAAGAGATATTTCAGTTAGAGACTGCGAGATCCAGATCTAAACAGTTTCTTTTCTTCCCAAATATTAAAACAGGAAATTTTGCTGCTGGATTAATTTAGTCTGATCGAACGAATGGTAAACATGCGTAAACATGATTTGTAAGACCAGATTTATAAATTGAAAGTAAAAGAGGACCAAAAATATAACCCTGTGGGACACCACAATTTACAAGCAGATATTCAGAGAACAAATTATTAAGTTCCACACATTCATATTGCAATTTACAGGCAGATATTCAGAGAACAAATAAATTAAGTTCCACACATTGACATTGTAGGTGTTGTAGTGTTTTCTTGACGAAAAGAAAAAGAAAAAGGAACGACAAGAAAATGAGGGCAAATTTTGATTACATTTATTTTTAAAGAAAAACAAAGTTCCTTCACATTTTGTTTTCTTCATCAAGAGCAAAGTCAAAAGACGATCATCATTTGTAGTGCATACGTTAGAAAGAGCGACCGATTTTTCGTTTCATCTTCAAATTAAAAGAAAAAATAACAGGACACTAAGATCTGTCAGGAAAAAAAATTAAGACAAAATTAGCGATTTAACAATTAAATTGATTCTCGGTTCAGGATTTTTTTGAGGAAGAAAAGAAAAAGTCAAAAGAAGAACGATTTCTGTTCTCAATTTTTTATGAAAAGAAGGAAAATCGAAACTTGTCATATTCTTTAAACCATTTTTTCTTTCGTTGTCATCCGTTTCTATTTTCTTCGTTTTCTCGTGGAAGGAATAAAACAAAAGGCAAAGACAGAACTTTCGTTTTTTTTTCTAACAAGAAAAAAATGTCTTTTTCAGTCGAAATTTTGTATGTTTACGAAAGTACTTTTTGCTTTAGTCTTTTGTTTTCGTCGAAAGCAAAAGAAAACTAAATAACAGTGTTTCATGAAATAACACTAAGAAGTGAAATGAAAAAGGGCAAATTTTGATTACAATCATGTTTATAAGGAAAAACTGAGTTTTTTACGTCATTGTGTTTTCTTCATCAAAATCAAAAAGACAAGGCGTATATCCAAAAGTCAAATCAAATCAAATCTTTTATCGATCCCTTTTTCACCACAATAGTGAATAGGACAAGTCAGTACATACAATAATTCTGTATGGGCAACCACCACAGATAAAAAAAAAACAGTCTAGTTACACAGTATTACAATTATGCTCTTGAGGTATAATATTCATTATACTGTTTTCACCCAAATACTTTTTAACTTATTTTTAAAGTGAGTACATTTGTACAATATTTTATGCAAATAACTAACAGGTTGTACATTTTTATACAATTATATTGTGGACTATGTTCATATTTTGATGACAAGTGGTATGCAGAACGCAATAATGTTCGATGTTTTCACACTCATGTTTGTTCTTTTCATAGTCATCTGTATTAACCTTCTTATCTTGATTCCTATTACCAGCTCTTTTAGTGCGTTTATCAGTTTGTTTCTTTGGATCGAGTCAAAAGCTTGTTTAAAATCAATAAAAAGTAGTTTCATTTCCAATTGGTTCGCTTGTGCTTTTTCTATTATCTGTTTTACTATGTGAATCGCATCAGTCGTTGATCTTCCTTTGGTGAAACCGTATTGGTATTGTCCTACTAAATTTCTTGTTGTGTTTATTAGTCTTGTTTGTATCAATGATGTCAAAATCTTATATGCATTATTCAATAGCGTCAATCCTCTGTAATTCTTACATACTTGTTGGTCTCCTTTCTTGTGTATTGTAATCATTTGTCCCGATTCCCATTCTTCAGGTATTCTTTCTTCTTCCCATATTTTTTTTTATTAGTAAATACAAATTTTCATGTAATTCTTCTCCACCATATTTTATCAATTCAGTATTTATGTTATCTCTTCCTGGCGCTTTACCGTTGCGACTTTTCATAATAATCTCTTTTACTTCTTCCTTCGTTGGTTCTTCATTTACCATATTTTGTTATAGGGCTTCACTCTCATCTTCTTCTAACTCAGTTATCTCTATATCTGTCAACAAACTTTTGAAATGTTATTTAAAAAAAAATTATAAACTTCAAACAAACTAATTTATTGTTAATTGAAATGTCATTTAGTTTTGCAATGTCTCGCCCAAAGCAGGGCGAGAACTGTAACTCCTCCTAGTTTAAAAATTAGCAGCTGCACACATGAAAAATGAATTCTATAGGAAAAACAAAAGAGAACTACACCAAACAATAACAAAATACAGAATTACATGAACAGTAAACAAAAGAGCGACGATTTCATCCTAGCGCAGAGCGAATAAAAATTTTAAAAACATATGTTTCCTATTTTTGTTGATTTGTAAATCATTTTAGAACATTTAGCATTTCTTTAAACACTTGGAAACCAACTTGCAATTTATTTTTCCTTTCGTTATTTTCCCGACATTAGGGAGTTTTTGGGACCTTCATACCTCAACACTCAACGCTCTATTAAATTATCAAATGTCAAATTGTCAGTCCAGATCGTTGCATAAAATATCAGTTTTGTGCCCTGATGGAATGATTGTTAGCCTTCATGCGATGCAGGAATTTTAACGCCTGATCCACGTGAGAGTAAAACCGCGGTTTAGTCCGCGAGCCAAGCTCGTCGTTATTATTGTGCGTCGATCAGCTGAAAACTGTGTTTTTAAAACTCGACGAGCCTAGCTCGTGACATGTCAGTTTGGTTTGACATTTACTCGTCATGCCTCAACACTGCTAGTGGATCACCACCGCAAGCGCGAGCCAACAGTTTTTAATTAAACTAATACTCCCAGCATACATAAAGCTTCCATATTGGAAACGACACGTTTCTGTCAAGTGCAAAACTTGACTTAAGGCTCACTGGTCGATTAGCAACCGATCCGGCGAGTAAACGCGCCCATTTTAAAACCACGGTTTTACTCGTCAGTTTTACTTGCTCGTGGATCTGGGGCCCAATTCTTGAAATCATTCGACACCATGTCGTATGCGACATGACGTCAAAATGACGTAATTCTCGAACGATTTGTATAGTTTTGTATGAGAGTCTACGTCATTTTGACGTCATGTCGCATACGACATTTGTCGAGTGATTTCAAGAATTCGGCCCCAGGCGCTTTAGCGATTAGTCAGTTGTTATGTAATCGAGCGTTCACCCGGTCAGTTTTGACCCGTACGTATGTTGATACGGTTACACGTAAATTTGTGTTACAAATTGTATAGTCAACTGAAATTGTGTACCACCAGCTACCATGGATATCGCCACCCTTAAACGCTCGCTATCGTAATCAACTTAACGTTAGACGCTATGCAAATAATGTTCCATTATTACGCAAAGTAATAAAGTGTAAAGTGGAATAGTAGGAATAGTCGTCTTTAATTTTTTATTGTTTCTACAAGTAACTATAAAAGAAAGAAATTGCTTTGTCTTCTAAACCAATACAATCAAGCTTCCTAAACGAGATAGAATGGCACACCTAGTCGAAAGCTTTACTTACTTACTGTCAAATTTAGTCAATACGTTATCAGTAATTTTCATCAAAGTGGACGTAATTTGAAATTAATTAATTTTGTAATGGAAGAAAGTTTCTGTGTGATTTAAGTTATGTGTAGATGGAGGAACCGAAGATGGTGATAATAAATTAAAAATATTTAGTTGTCTGTAATTTAGTTGAAAAATCGAAAAAGTATTGAATATTTATGGTTTTCCTGTTCTTTATGGCGCCCTAAACCCGATGTAAAAGAGAAGTGCTAGTAAAAATCTCCGTGCGGAATGAACAATTAGTCCGTGACACATAAAAATATTCCGAAACGATGAGGGTGATAGTTTCAGCGACATTTTAATCTATTCTTTCGGTGTTTAGTGAAGCGCAAACCGGAAGATGAGTTGAACAATAGCGGGAATAAATTTTTAGACCGCAGTAGTCGTTACTATGCAGATTGTAGGTATATTTACATTCGTTCCGTCGAAGATCTCGGGCGAGATTATACAAGTTGTAAATGTTGATGGAGAAGTTCGCGAACCCGACGACGTTTTTACGTCCACTATTATTGTGATTAATTTTATAATGAAACTGGGAAAGGATAAAAAGGACGAAGTCCTCGACGAAGTCTTTAAGGACGTAAAAAAAGGAAAAATGTAAATTCTTTCACTTAAACTTGGATTCCGTCAGGTACTTTTTCGTTTTATTACACGATTCAGTACCCCACAAGTAGGTTAAAGTAATTATGCATTTTATTTAAACGCTTCAATTTATTATAAAGTGTGTTTTATGCTAATGATGGGATCGACTGAAAGGATATAATTCACGAGAGAACGAGGGAGACTCTCTCACTTCCAGAATCTCAGATCTCACTATAAAACATTATTTAAACGGGGGGCGACCTGTCTACCAAAAACGTTACCCAACGCGAATCGCGACCATCCTTTTTGCAACTGTGAAAATTACATACCTCGCTGTAAAACGTAATTACAAACGTAAGGTAAATTTTATTTAAATTAGAAGCTGAATTACAGCGTAAAACTAAACTAGCCCCGACCGAAGCAAAAGAAACCTATTTGCACCAGAGTTGTTGCAGCTACACCACTCGTTCCACAAAAACAAGAAGTAAATGTAAGAAAAAGGAATTTGCATGATAATACCTTTAGTGAAGTCGCTCTTTTAAAACTCTTTGGAATATGTTCTTTCCAACAAGGAAAGAGACGCTCACCATATTTTTCTTCTTTTTAATATTGCATAATTCCACCTGACATTTGTTGTAATAACCCCCGAATATGACGGGTAAGTTGTAATTACTGGAAAAAAAGTTCGCAAACGAAGTTTGTTGGGAAAAAAAGGGGGAAAGCGCACTTTAGGTATAATAACCCTGCCAAAATACGTCATGTACGTGACAGCAGTACAAAGCGGGATTACGCGCGACATACAGCAATGCAAACTAGTTATATACATTTACAAATGAGTAAACTTTATTTAACCTTTCTCTAGCGATCTGGCTTATTTTCGCGATGCTCGCTCCGAGCAAAGGGATCCGGATTTGCATGGTCTGAGGTATTTCTAATGCAAATGTGGCTGATTATCCGCTACCAAGAAATGCGAGCGAACGAACGAACGTCTTCCACTAACTTTGCTCCCTCTTACAGAAATACGTCTTGTCGTAATGTATATATTAATTACTTGTTCCGGATTCAGACTTGTGCTCTCCAAATGAAATATTTTCATTCGGATTTAATTAGTTTCTTTTGGGAGCCAAGTTACGCGTGGTTACACTTCTTGGAAATTTAGCAAAAGATTTCCAAATTAATTTATTTTATTTCCAATTATGCAATTATAAAGTTTTGTTTTAGAAATTTATTATATTCGATCAAAATAGACAAATATAGTATGTGACTCATTGTGTCAAATATATTCCTCCTAATTGATCCTTGAACCGTTATCCTTTAATTACATTTATATCACCTATTAAGTCATCGTAATTTCAGTTCTGCTAGTTGATGTTCGTCGACTGTTTGTTTAAATCTAAACGAAAAATTAAATTGTGTATATTTAGAAAGTAACCAACGAGCCATTGAATGATGATAAGTTATCATATCAGTTCTGGCTAGGATGAATAATAGTTAACCGTAATTGGTCGTGCTGTGATGATAAGGAGTGGGTATCATCGTATCACGGAACAATAGCGTAGACTTAAAAATATTCAGAGCTTTGACGTAACAATTGCGCGCCGCAATAAAACTCCGGCGAGAATTTACTACCGACAAATTCGGAGCGATAAATTTCCCGTTTAGTTTAAAACTGTGTTATCACTGTTATATTTTAAGGTATATAAATTCAATACTTGAGAGGTATGTTTTAAGCCGGCGAAAAACACCGCCACATGCGAGCAACCGACCGAACCGGGATGTCCTTTCGCGACCGAGATATATGTGTCGAGATAGCGGGACGTTTCTCTATTGATTCTGGTTAAAAGCTTCGCGTCTTCTGCTGCTTTCGTTCTTCCTGAAGAGCACTCACGGCGACAAGAATTAAGAGCGCTAAGGTAGGAGAATGAAGGCTGTTACGTGCCCTTTGTATTTAATGGAGAGAAAACATGCTTTGACATCACCTGTTTTTCTATTAGTTTGTGATGGACGCTTTCCTGTTTTCGTTCGCGTTAAATCTCTTAAGACGTGTGACTTGACGTTCAAGACAAATTTACGAGTAAACATCGAAGTCACGTACTCGATTTAATTGAATTGATTACTCTCGAATTTAAAAAAAAATTAATTAAATTTTAAACTAAATAAAATCTCTCGGGGAATCAATAGTAATCAATTCCATCTATTATTAAAAATCATATATGTATCCTCAGGAACGCCAGTTAAATTTAACATTCGGTTTATTCGCAGAATATGAATTGTGAACTTGCGTTTATGAAATCGGACCTCAGAATCTCTTACGATTATCAAAGATTTGGATTGAGTATATTCAATAGCAAAGTTAATTTACTATATCATTATTAATTCATGATCATGATTAACGTAACTCTTTAATACAAATGCATGACTATGGTTTTTTGAAGATACATCTCGATTTTAAATTGTAGATTGTCATTTACCAGTATTTTCCGCCATTTTATATCTTGATTCGTTACGAAAAATAAACTGATTGATAGAACCTGAGATATTTCCTGTATATCTTACTAGGAACTTTAGCTACAATGTTGGTCACCTTTTGATCACACTTAGGCCCGGTATTTCAGTCACAGTTTAACTTTAATCTTTAGTTTATTCCCATAGTAACAATTATGAAAACGATGGTTTCTATAGGAATAAACTGAAGATTAAAATTAAAGTATAACTGAAATTTCGAATCTTAGAGCCGGTATCACAACCAGCAATTCAAAAAAACTTTCATCAGAGTGTGCTATGAAAAAAATTATGTTTGTCTGAATGTAAAGTTCGAATGTTGGAACTGTACTAAACCTTCAAATGCGTTACGTCTTGAATAAATCCACAAACCATGCATTTTTTCACTGTTTCTGAAATATATTTCTAACAAACAGCTTTCTTGGTGATCAGTGAAAGGCCATATCATTGAAATGTGTGACAATAATCAAAACTTAAATCTGACAGAATTGACAGATGTAATTTTTAACGAAGAAACGTCATCGACATTTTATATCTCATACATGCCCTTTATATCTATCTTTATTTATCATAGCACACCCTGATGAAACTTTTTTGAATCACAGGTTAGCATTAGTTTAAACTGCAGTTGGACAGTAAACTGCAGATTCTAAGATATTCCCGTTTTATAGCTGCCCTTCTAAGTTTAAACGACAATCGGTGGTTGAAGAGAAGCTTAAACTTACTGTTAATATAAGTGAGGTTAGTTTTGATCGAGTTTTCTCTCGTTTTATTGTCTAACTTGAGTTTAATTTCACACTCATTAATCTGAAAATGAAATATTATCATTAGACTGATCTGAAGTTTTATCTCCAGGTTAAAGTTTACGTAAACTGCACTTTTAAACCAATGCTATAATACCGGCCCTTATTCTAATAGAAACTGTGATATCAATTTTCAAAGCTCTTTTTGTGTAATCCGCACACTTGTTAATCCGGAGATCCAGTAATCCGGACAGTCGTCACTTCAACTCATAATCCAGAAGACTGTCGTTAATCCAGACAATGCAGGTATAAACCTGTAAACGCATAACACTGGGAGACGTAAACTCATGTGCGTAAGCTAAAGTGCATTCAAAAACTCCCATATTTGGAGTTGGCCATACTCTTGTTCACATTTTATTGTGGATATTTTTGCAACTGTTTAAACTAAAGTCTATACACTGCGAACCTTATAAGACTGCACATAGTAATTATATCAGTGGAAGCTTTATTACATTATTATTTCCAAATTTATTTTATTCGCCGTGGTTACCGTGCGTTGTTAGTAATGACACTACTGATTTTGAATTGTCAGATTGAATTAAATTGTTCTTTTGACTTATTGTAAAATAATGTATACAGTCGCCGAAAAAGTAGGAATGTATACATTATTCTCAAATGGAGCTTCGTTGAGAGAGGTCTTTGCATTATTTGCCGTGAAATTTCATTAATGTAATGTAATGAAATAAACCTTCCTTCCTTCCTCAATACTTTCTATGTGCAGTTTTTAAATGATTCGGCATTGAAAATTGTGTAGTAACCATAGCGACGTAATGTTAAAACTCCTATGTGCAATTTTATATGACTCAGAAGTGCATTATCTGATCACGTAATATTCGTCTATGTGCAGTGTTACAAGATTCTCACTGTATATCTATGTATAAAATAAACATATATAGGTAATTACGTGGTAAATATTTAAAGATTTCTATTCTTGTTACTCCTTGGACAATTATGTTGGGTATTAACTAACAAGTAGATACATGAAAATCCAATCTACTAATCCGGATGAGCCTTATATTGTTAATTGTCCAGATTAAAGAGTTTGCACTGTACTTCTTCAAAAATCTTCTACATTTTTCAATTTTTTTTGTGGATTTCCTATCAGCTTCACGTTGTCCTTCTTCTTTTCTTTCATTTTTTTTTTCGCTTTTGAAATTTCCTTTACCATTCGTTAATTTTTCTTCTAGGTCAGTGATGACCACGGAGTGGCCCGTCAGAATATTTAGAGCGACCCTTGTAAATACATATTTATAAATTGTATAAAAATTTCGATGAAATTAATTTCATCATGGACTTTTTTCACCTCAATAATAGGTGTCACCCTTTTTTTATTATGGCTATATAATTTGTGAAAAGTGTCAAATGTCATATTTCAAAAGTCAAATTAATTTTACTTCCTAATGCTAACGCCACAAATTAATATTATAGCAGATACAGGCCCGGTATTATAAAAGCAAATTAACTTTAACTCCCAGTTTATTGTCATAACCACAATTGTGTCCACAATTCTTACCATGGGAATAAACCGATAATTAAATCTAACTTGTCCTTATAATACCGGCCCTTGTTAATTATTTCAATTTTCATTTTTTTTTTTTTTTGATAAATTATCAAATTTATTACATTTTTAATGTTACATTAGTATTTTTTAGATTCCTTTTGTTAGTCTCCTGATTTTCAATTACTTTGTTATTATTTCCTTTATTTGTAGTTTGTTTCTTTTAATCAAGTGCTTTGTATTTCGTTGACTTTCTTGCAGGTTTCTTTTGCTCTCTACCGGGCTTTGAGTTTCAAATTTCTTTTCGCTGAAGATCATCGATTTTTTAATTTGTTTCTTTTTTATCCATCTTATTCTTTGCACTTTATGAAACCTCTGACGTCATGAAGTTCTACAAATTACTTTCCTGGGGCCCGTTTCATAATAAAATACAAGTTAATAATATTAGTATTGAATAAAACGTTTGATGATCGGATTAAGGACGAAGTAAAAAACTATAGCTGACAGTTTCGGTTTATAAACCGACAGTTTCAGTTTACAAGCCAAAACTGTCAGCTGAATGAACGAATAGTCTTTTACTTCGTCCTTAATCCAATCATCAAACTTGTTATTCAATACTAATATTATTAGCTTGTATTTTATTATGAAACAGACCCCTGGTATACAAAAATTATTATCAGAAAAGCAACAACAAATTTCGCGGTGAAAAATGCAAATGCATTCCACAGCTGCATGTAATAAATAAAATAGATAAATAAGACCCGGTCTTTCCATCTGCCCCTTAAAGTTATTCGGCGAATAACTTGATTTTTCTGAATGGTTGCTTGGTGTTATAAATTGTTTCCATGGCAGTTATTCGCCGAATAACCATTAGTCAGTTTATTAAGAGATGGAAAGACCGACCCTAAAATAATAGCTCTTTAATTAAAGTAAAAAAATGTTAAGCGATGGATTATAGATAAAATGAAACGTTTTACACTTTCGAAAGAAATCGATATGTTTAAGCGATTCCTTGTAAATGTAATCGTCGGTCCTGTGTATAAATATAATACATCAGAATCAGAGAAGAAAAATAATGCACTTTTTAATTGAAGACGTAAGTGGATAAAGGTGTTATGTCGCAAAATTGAAATTCAGAATAAATTCAAATAAAGCGTTTCAAACTTTGCTTTTCTTTGCTTCAAACTGGTGACTCCTATTATACAGCCATATTATTAGTACTTTCATTTCCCACACTTTATTATTTGAATATAGTTTTATATTTCAGAGAAAAAAATTAAGTTAAAATTACTACAAAATTTTTAACTTAAATTTGACCCATTGGTAAAAAAAAAGGTTCGCCATCCCTGTTCTAGGTCCACTGACTGTTTTATTTATTACTGAAGTTTTATTCTTTGATTTCATTCATTCTAAGTTTGAAAAATAAAACGAGCAAAAGGGAATCTGATATTATAATAGAAAATAATAACGAAAAGTTGAAAGATCAAGCAGGATAGTAGTCAAAAGGGAGCAATTAAAAGTTTACTCTTGTTTGATTGCCAAGCTTTCGGAAAGTATTTATTTCCTTCATCAGGGCGGCTATAATATTAATATGAAAGTGTTACACAATCGAAAATGATGAGTTTTAAAATTCTACTTACATCTAAGTGAGGTTAAGAAAGCTAAAGTTGCACATTATGAACAAGCCAGGAACAATTTCTTACGTAGTAACCATTATTAACAATTCATAAAGTTGTATTGTAAAACAAATTAAAATTTAAAAGTCACAATTTAAAATGATGGACAAAACATTTAAAACGTTAACGTGCACAATGGGTATGTGGTAACGCTTGTAGTTTAGTTTAACTCATTAGGAGGGAAAAGATCCCGGCGGGAAATTTGAAAAACAGACTGTAATCCTGATAGAGTTAAAGAGAACAAGAAATTCTTAAAATTATTAATTAGATACAGAGATTGGTGCTGGCACAAAATTTGTGGAAAATTTCACAGTAATAAGGGGGCAAAAATTAGTTAACGTTCAAAAATGTTAAAAAATTAAACTACTCAAGTTTGTATCAGAAGTATTGTGTGTGTTAATATTTGTTAATAAATTATGATAAATTAAACTTAAGTTTGAAATATCAGTTTGTTTATTTATGGTATTATTATTTATGAGAATGTGATACATTTCTAAGAAACTACGTTTGAAGTAGTTGGGTTCGATAGTTAAAATTTCGGAATTTTCATAATCGAAATTGTGTTTAATTTGTTTAAAGTGGTCAGCAAGGGCACAACAACCAATTTTTCGTTCATTGTGAGAATCACTTTTGTGTGACGAAATACGAGATTTTAGATACCTACAAATTTGACCTATGTAGACACTGTCACACTGTTCACAAGGTATTTTGTAGATCACATTGGATTGGTCAAATTTATCAGTAGGGGTTTTAAGTTTACTGAAAATAGTTTTGAGGGTTAGAATTTGTCGGTTGGCTATTTTTAAGTTATAATCATAATGTAAGAGAATTTTCTGTAACTTGGGTGTAAGATGTTGAATAAAGGGCAATGATCTGAATTTGGTATTATTTATGTTAACGTTGGTAGTATCGTTTTGTCTGGATTCAATACCAGGCATATGTGTGAAATTGAAAGTGCTATTGTTGTTAGATTGATTCATTATTTTGTTGACCAAAGTCACAGGATAACCATTTTCAAGAAAAATCGATTTAAGTTTGGCAAGGTTGGTAGCAAGGAAAGATGAATCAGAAATCCTTTCGACTCTTAACCGTAAGCCTTTAAGAACGTTGATCTTCATTTTTAGAGTGTGGTAGGAGTTATAGTTTATGTACCTATTAGAAGAAATAGGTTTGGAATACCAATCAATTAAGATCGTGGTATCTTGTCTGATGACTTTCGTGTCCAGGAAGGGAACACAACAGTTTTCTTCACACTCAATAGTAAATTTGATGTTGTGGTCATACTGATTAAAGATGTCAAGGGTCTCGTCTTGTTTGCTGTCAGGTATTGCACAAATGATATCGTCAACAAATTTCTTTAGAAACGGAATATTAAATGAAAGTTTGGGAATGCAAACCCTTAACAACAATTGTTGAAATAATCGGTGCTATGATGGGTTTAAGCTTCAGCAAATTTAAACTAGCATTATACAACTGGGCCTTAATGTCATGTGTTGGTTAGTCTTGATTTGCCTTTCACATCTTCTTTTGACTGTGCTTCTTTGATGTAGCAGACACTTGAAAGTGTGTCTTCCTTCACCGAGATCTTCCTCTTCATTTGGATTTTTCGCCCCATTTGTATTATGTTAATCTCCTCCAATATTCTAGCTCCGCAGAAGTGATTTTATTGCACGCATTACTTTTAATTAGAAATCTTTGTATACTCATCTTCATTGGGTCTTCATACTTTCTCCTGTTTTCATTTCTTCTATTTAATTTCATGTGTTCTTTTTAGCCTTCCTAGCCAATCTTGTTACTTGTTTACTTTTTCCTGATAAAATTGTTTTTCTTTTATTCTTATTTTAATTTCTAGAAAAAAGAGTTCTTTTTCATTGGATTTCGAAGAAGGTATTTTGAAAATCGTTATTTATGAAGGCGATTTTATTAAATTGGAGATATTGTTAAATTCTTGGAACGAATTACGAAGAAAAGTTTTGCAGAAAACATATACGGGTATTGCGGTCGAGATTCGAAAAGGTTATCTACGGGTGCCCGGTGGCCGCATGTGCTTTATCATACGATCCGGTTTATTTGAATAATAGGTATCGAAGCCGAAGAGAGAGAATCGGAATTGTGGAAAGAGAGTGTTGACAGAAGTTCCCTTGATTAACGGCAACAAATGCATAGGGTTAGTACTACCACTTTCACTTAATGCTACGAGCGTTCGTGAATTTTAAACAATGTTTAGACGTCAATATTATGATTCGTGAGTGCCATCTCTCAATTATGAATATATTACGAACGGATATGTATACACATGGATGGCATGAATGTCGATGTTCTTGTGGCTGTTTACTCGGCTCCCGAATACGCATCAATTCCGAAACGAAATTGAATCAACCGTACGCGCATTTAATTGTAATACCCACCTCTATTAAAGCTTTCAATTTCGGAGAATGTTTATCTTTTACACTCTCGCAAATGTATCCGGTGTGATTCTAGATTGTTATATGCTTTTATTTACTTTGCAACTTTATAGCTTCGACATGGGGTGGATCCTGCGGTTCGGTTTGGGCTGCGGTGTTAACTGAAAAACATCGTCAGCTGAATTCATTCCACTTAAACAGCCAGAAATTGTTTTCGCCGCGCTCCGGCGCGTATTTCTACGCCATCGAATGATAAAGTTATTGTCTTGAGTTATCTAACAGCCTGGTGGGCGGCTGAGGTAGCTAAGTGTTCCGAAACAGCCGCGACCTGACCACAGCACAACCCGCGACAACCCCACGTCAAACCCGGTCGTATAAAAAGCTCTCATCCCTTGTGCTTTATTTGCATACCGTTCTCAGGCGATGTCTCCAGTCTGGAACACGAAAAAGGTGTTACTCTGAGACCAGTCGGAGGTGCAGTGGGGCTGAGAGACTCGCTAAAATTAATGAACTCCTGTCCACGTAGGAAACGAAATAATCCACTTTTCCAGCAATTTGCTCTACCTTATAGCCTTTATTAAGTTTCTTCTCGTGCCGTTCTTTATATTACTTTCTCTTTTTCTTTCATAAAATTCACTTGTTTTATATCAAAACTTTTCTTGACAATCAACCCCTTAATACTCGCTCCTATTCCCAACAAATTAATTTCCAATTATATTACAATCAATTAATTTTTATTATACTTTGCCTACCTACATTAAATCTGGGTTTCAAATTTCCAATTCTTAAATAATTAATTAATTAAAAACCAAAAGTAGAACCAAAAGAACTCTTAAACATTTAGAATTAATAACACATCGGTATTGTGACATTTAAAGAAATAAAAAACCAAATTGTTCTTAAAAAAGAAAAATTTTGTTATTTTCAAAACTTTGTACAACTTTTTATAACAACAGTGAAAAACACCAATGCATATGTATTTGAAAACTACAAAAATATTTTAGTTTAAGTTTCAAGAAGCAGGCAATAATCTATCAGAAATGGAACGAACCTAATAGGGAGCAAATAATTTGAAGTAAGTGTCTGAGTGAGAACAAAATATAAAAACAGGAAGAATTAATAAATACAAACAACAGAATTTCACGAATAAGTAAGAGCAACAGTAAGTAGTCCAAACATGTATGAACAATAACTTGCTAGTGAAGAAAGAAATGGTATGAAAAGCAAGAGTGAATGGAATATGAAATGAAAACGCTAAAGACGAATCGAACCACAAGAGCTAATAAACTACTACGAACATACATGTTGATCAGACAAAACTAGTGAGAAGGTTAACGGAAACAAGAAGATTATAAGACCTAATAAAACCAAGACTAAATAAATCGTAGCAATAGAATGAAGTTGCTGAACATCAGAAAACATGAAAGAACCCCCAACTCATTAAAAGGGACAAGGAAACAAGAAAGAAAAACAAAAATAAGGTGTCAAAGTATTTTACAATAGAAAACGCGTTAAATTTAATTTTGCTGTCAACATGTTTAAGAACCCCTCTATGCTAACTCCACTGGTGCAGGAGTTGTATGACGCCGATAATTTATAGCTTATTACCTGCGTGTCTGCATACGTGTATTATATCGCAATTTGGGTAATTAGCCTTTGGTGAAACAACAATTGATGACACCCGGGGGCCAAACCTCTGACTTCCACGATGATCCCTTGCATCCCTAACCATTCTGATACTCATTTATCTTGATTACATACATGTACATACGTGGACATTTGGACTTGTTGTTTTCGAATTTAACAGTGCCGAAATCAAAAGTGTTCTAATTTATTACTTTTTATAGTGATCTCAGCAGTAATAAATTGTCAAGATTACTCTCGTCTTTTTGGAAAGTACAAGTGGTGACCTGACCTGTCAGTTACTGCTTAAATATTTTTGCAAATAACGTTTACCGTTTATCGTCAATGTAATTAATGATCGGAACTTCTTAACGTGAAAAATATTTTTTTTTTCATGTACAAGTTTGTGTAAAGGAACTAACCCCAACTTTACACGAGTCAGTATATTACTAAAAAAATTGATCAATAATTACTTAATCAATTTGCAATAGCTTTGTATATAACATGATCTATTAAACAATTTAGACTCAGTCGTACAATGCCAATTTAAATTTGAGCTGAAACTTTAACCCCTCACAATGATTATTTTAACAATTGTTGTTAAGGGTTTGAGCTTTAGCTTTAAGATAATTGTACAACTAGGCCTTAGTGATGTAATAAAAACGTGTATGTGTTTAAGTTGGCCATAACATTATTTTGCTTATTTATTTCAGGAGACATAATTTTAAAAGGTTATTGATTACTTCTTCATTAATTCTAAAAATGTTTTTGAACTGTTCCGGAGCCTCTTTCTCAAATTCTTTATGAAAAAGACGCAAATTTCCTTACCCTTTCCGAAACCATGAACGATTTTTTTTTCAAGTACACAAACGACGCATTATGCATCAAAACAGTGAGCATTACAATTTTTCTTGGCAAACTTTCAAGAAGAACATTAGTTAAGAAATTACTTTCTGTTTTCACAAATATTTAGTTAAAATTATACCAAACGTGATTGCTGATGACAAATTGATTGATGCTGATCATCACGGATGACTGATAGACTAACAATGTTTTACCGTTTTTTTTTCTCATTCGCAAGAGAAACAAAAGTGAACTGAAACAATCAGCGACGAGACACGGAATATACTTGAACAGAAATTAAAGAAGAAGAAGATGGAATTATAAAGGAATTGTTAATTTTGAGCTTTTACCAAGGAACGAAACGATCAATAATTCCAATGTGTACTGCCAACAACCAACCAAACTGAATGGCAACAGAAACGCTCTAAATTGATGAATCATCTTTAGTTAAAGAAATTATTGGAGCTAGGTTAGGATATGCTATCACGTCCATCCTAGGGTCTCGACATCAAACTTTCTTGTAATTTATTCATTGCAAAACTCTTGATGAGCATCAAATTGCATTTGGAAAGGTTTTTTGCCGAAGATTTTGCTTTTCGAAAATGGAATCATGAAATTTCCTGAAAGGCCGGGAAAGATTTTTGAATAAATTGGTCGATACATGAATTACCAACAACATATTCTTAATTTTTTAAACAATTTATTATTGTGGAAAAAATATCTTCAAGAGAAAATTGATAAAAACTACCAGGATAAAAGAAAAAAGGCCAAACAGAAAATTAGAGAAGAAAGGCGTAAGTCTTGGAAGGAGTTGGGAAAACTAATGGAGAAAAATTACTAAGAGAATGAGAGTACAAAACCGGAATATAGATTACAACAAGTGATAACAAAAAAGAAAGAAAGATACTCACAGCTGAAGATCAAATTATAAATAGATGGAAGAATACTTCAATGATTTATTAAATAGAGAGAGTAAAAGTCAAGGAAGAAATTAAAGTAGTATAGTATTAAACGAGAACAGAGAGGAAGGAAAAGAAATCAATATGGAAATTGAAATAGAAGAATTGGAAAAGCATTGGAACGAATAAAAACAGCTAAAGCAATGGGAGTAGACGAAGTTGCACCTGAAATACTAAAATATATGCGAGAAAGGGGCAAGAGTAAAATGTCAAACATACTAAACAAGTGTTGGAATGGAAAAGGCATGCCAAACGAATGGAAGGCAGGTATAATATTACCGATATACAAGTAAAGAAATTCAAAGCAATGCGGAAATTACAGAGGACTCAAAGCTTACTAAAGCATTACAGAAAAGAGGATAAGGCAGATAGTCGAATCGTAACTACAAGACAAGCAAAATGGATTCAGACTTGCACACAGCACCCAAGACCATATTTTCACGATACACCAAGCAATTGAAAAGAAATTAATAAGAGATCGAGATAAATACCTAGGTTTCCTAGACATGAAAAAAGCATTTAATGCAATAAGTAAAAGAAAGATTTGGGAAAATTTGGAAAACAAAAACGTAGATACACAATTAATAGAGGCAATAATAGGTATATACAAAGAGACAAAAAATCAAGTACGAACGTGCAACACAATGTCAGACCAATTCAACACGCCAGAAGGGGTAAGGCAGGGTAGCGTCTTGAGCCCATTACTGTTCATATGTGCAATGGATGATACAATAAAAGAATCCCAGAACGAAACGGAAAAAGTATTAGTAGGGGTATCAAAATCTGCATCCAGTATCCTTGAACTCATGTGCTTTGCGGATGGTATTGCAGTGTTTGCAAGCACCGGAAATAAATTAAAGTATGGAAAGGCACCTTATGTACATAAAATAAACTACATACATGGCCATAAGCAATAGAGACATTAAATTAGACATAGAAATAGATGAAGTAAAAGTTGAGCAAGTAAATACCAGGTTTAAATACCTTGGAACAATAATTGGATAACAAGAAAGGAGAATTCGAGGATGAATTAAATGACAGGATAAAGGCAGCAATGCAATGCATAAGAAGTTTATTGAGCATAAAGAAATATCGCCTAGAACAAAGACAATCTACAAACCAGTACTACTGCATGGAAATGAAAATTGGAATTAAACAGAGAAAGAAGAAAAAAGAATCCGAGCTGCAGAAATTAAATATCACAGAAAAGAAGTAGGAGCAAGAAGAATAGATAAGCAAAAAAGTGGAGATACACAAAAGGAGCTAGGCATTAAATCAACAAGAGAAAAAAATTAAGCTGGTGTTGTCACCTAGACAAGTCAAGGACACTTGGGAGGCGAAACCTTTGGAGAAAAGCAAAAGAGGAAGGCCCAAAAGAAAGTGAAATAGCACAGCGAAGAAAATGGCAAGGGATAGGAAGAAATGGTAGAAGTTTGTAAAAAAGCAATAAGCAATGTAAAATGTAATTAATTAAGGAATCCTCGACGCCCTATGGGTACATATAAGGAAAATGATTATGTATGTATGTTATTATTGTCAGGAAGTTGACGTTAACCGTGTTGCTTTACATATAAAAATAAGTTGAAGGACAACGTTGTCAATTTCTTAAGTCGTGTAAAACCAACTTTTTCAAAAAAAAAGTTTCGCTTAAGCTCTTCAAGTACATCATCGGGTGCTACCTACCTGAAGGACAGCAAATTGTACGAGTAACTTCGATGTTCTCCGGCAACCCCAAAAGCAAAGGGTGGACAAATTGAATAAAATAAAAGTCACCAGCTGAGCACACTTGTTTTTATTTGTACCGCTCAAAGAATGTAATAATAAGAAAATAAATAATTCATTAACAAGTAGCGAATTCGACCCAGGAGGGGTCCCAATGAGTTGAACAAAAAAAAATTAAGAAGAACAAACAGGATTACTCATAATTACATGTCCTACATTGCATTAAGTAAGTAACGGCAACCTAATGAGGAAAAATTTGCTTAAAAATGGAACGATATAAATGTGAGGGTGTATTAAAAGTTTTTACTGAGCTCATACTATGTATGGTAGTAGATAGTACTAATAGCAAGTTTTAAAAACTTGATGTATGAAATATCAAATAGTTCTAGTGAGTAACAATACTGATATCAAGCCAAAGAGTAAGCTGAACTTTGTCGGATAAACAGATCTGCTTTTCGTTTACAGCAAAAGCTTAAAATAATTAAATGAAAGTCACCTGATTAAAAGTAACAACGCCGCGTTTAGGTGATGCTACAAAATAAATAAATTAAAATATTTCCGACCTGTTAGACCAAATCTACGTTTAGACAACAGCTGTCACTAGTGAGGATAGTGCTGCCAATGATGTCACAAAGTGGCGTCACGTCTGCCGGTCAAGTCCAATTTTCCCGGACGAGGGGTGGGCCGTGATGCCAAGACTTCTAGCCGTTACAAACTTCGATTACGGCTTTTTCTTCCACCCAAAAGGTCGTAGATAACTTTCAAAAGGGGTATAACTATCACTGGAAGCCTAGTAGAGGAAAGATACGCGTTACAAACAGAACATACGCACAAAATTGCCGATAAGACCTACCTGTTCTTTGTCCCAGAAACAGGCCTTAGAGAAGCTTAATAAAGAGCTTGACATTTTACTCGGCGTACACAAATCTCGAAGTAAATTCCGTTTCAGGCTTCAATCAAAAGATTCACATGAAAAGAAGCACAAAGATCGTAATCACATACGCATAATAGATACGCACGCCGAGAAATCTGTGGGAAGAATGAATGCGACGCGGAAAGGACGCGTTCTTCCCAACTTACGCTGAGACGCGGGTCGTTACGAGATGAAGTCATTTTTAACCGGCGAAAGAGTGAAATGGACAGGTACCGTAGAGCCAAGGTTACTAAAGAGACAAGGTTGTCTGGGAACTTTCAACGTCACCACAACGTCACTTAGTAGGCCCATTTAATGCATTTACACAAATAGATGGCCTACTGGATGACGCGTCACTCCACGAGTTACCAGGCAACCTTCTCTCTTTAGTAACCTTGCCGTAGAGCCTAGGCAGCAGCGTATAGTTTTGTGTTGCAATTTGGTGCGATATGACGATGGGCACGTAGGCCTTGCTTCCTGTACAAACAGGGCAACAGACCTGTGAATAACTTAAATGAATTTTTCAACCGTAACACGGGAAGAATGTGCTGACTTTCTATCTACCGTTTCGGCCCAATTTGGGGAATCTTCAGTAGACAAGTAGCTCATGAACTCAATGGGACCTCAATTTATTTACGCTCGAAATTTAAATAACAGTTTAGATGGTCCAATTTTTGTCCTAAAGTTGTATGAGAAATAATGTGGGATGGCCTTAGTAGTAAATTGGTTGCTATTTGTAATTTCTCACTCAATAAGTCAAAGAGTGGCCACGCGATGTCGCGACCTAAACTGTTAAATAAATTTATAGTTAATCTACGTTAGGGATGTTTAATTTCTGAAATGTCATAAACATTATGGTGTTGCAAATCAGAAGTTTTTTTCGAAGGCATGGTGTGTTGATGTTTAGATTTTGTTGTTGAAAAACTTGAAGTTTGTTTAAATTATTTGCAAAGAGATAAACTGATTTAAATTTAGGTTTATTACCTTTCTCGCAATTGGAAAGTTTTAAAGGCGCCTAAATAGTAGCGCACGGTCTGTGCCAAATGCCATGTAGAAAAATGTATAACGTAATTACGGAAATTTAATTAGAACTAATTAAAGGCAGAGCTTCTGGCGTCGAATTTTGTTCTTTTTCCTCGGCGCGGTCTTGGCGAGGCGTGGTTTTGGCGCCAACTGCATCTTACCCGGAGATAATATACATAGTTAGGTAATTAATGCTGCGACCTCGGCTATTTGCATGCCGTCTGATTATTTATGCAAATAAAGCATGTCTAAAGGTCCTGCCTTGCAGCGGCCATCGCATCGCACCGGCAAAGGGAAATTGCTAATTTTCTAAGTTACCGGCACAACTCGCCCGACAATTACACGCCGTGCATGACTTAGAAGGTCGGCCGAGATTGAGAAATTGCAAGCACGCTACGTGTTGCATACCAAAGCCGTTTTAAAATAATCAGGACGACCGTCTTAACTCGTACGCGCAATCAAGTGATAATTATTGCTGAATTTTAGAGGTACTTTAATTAACGGCCTCGTAAACGGCGGCTCGGTATCTCTCGTTTTAAATCCGAAAGAATGACAATTTAATTTCATCAAAGTTAAGTTTTTAGATCTCCGGTGCCACGAAATGTTCGTTTTATATCCTCCATTTACCCTTTGCCGCCGCCAAGCCACCCCAAGTAATAAGATCATCATAGATCAGCCGCCCGCTCTCCTTAGCACGCCATGTCGGACTTTGGTAACGTTAATTAAACTTAATTAAAAGAACTCCCTACTACCGCGGCTTGAGAGGTACCAGGATGCATGGCTAATCTTTGGACAAATTAATTGCCTTTAGCATAAGTAATGCAGTTTGCGAAATTTTACCCCGGCGAAAGGGGTTCGTTCTTTTTAAATTCAACCGCGTTTCCTTTTTTTCTCACCCAAAACTTTATCCTGTTATTAATAATTGAAATTACTTTCTCAAAGTCGATTAACTTTCTGTTTTATAATTGCATTATAATTAAAGTCCTTCTTTTTTTTCTAATTGGAATCATTTGTATTCTTACTTCACTGAAAAGAAACGATTCTATTTTAATTCTGTATTACACTCCATACATTGATAAATCATTCTTGATATGAATAAAGTGTATTGTACTCCTCTCATTCTAACACTATGCTTTTATAAGGTCTTTGCAGTTAAAATTTTTGTATGAATGTGTGAAGAAAAAATTGTTTCCAACAAAGTAATGAAGTAGGAACAATTCTGATATATGATCTGGAATTCATTGCATTAAGCACACGCAGCAAGTACGATTATGAGTCTGATAGGATCTCGTCTTAGACTATGCGGAAAGGACACATAAGCGACTTCCTGCGTCCGGAAGTCCATCATGGATCCAGAGGGACCCTGAAAGGTGATTGTCGAGCAGCCGGATCAACATTGTTTTCCCTTATGTGTGTATCTAGACAATGAAGCTCCGTCACCGCCACGAGGCCGGCAATTCGCGTGGACTCATCGATGATATCGCTCCGTCTTCACTCCGGCTCGTTTTATAACCCCCGGCTTCCTACGGCTATTATTTCCACAATTGTCAGATTTCGACGCTGCCGACACGACATCACCTTAGTTATCTTGGTTCTGCTCTCGCGTCTCGGAACGACCACCGCAGGTCGCCCGGCTCCCGAAGGATGTAACGACGGTTACACTTATCGTGCACGTTATAGTTTTCCTTCAAGGAAGGTGTATCATAAACTCTCTCGCAATTTATTCCTGGCAATCCCAGAAACGTAAGACAAGGTTCCAATCTTGTTCGCCACTTTACTGGCCATCTCTTGTAGATAAGGTCCATTCCTCAATCCGTGGGGACTTAACCGCGTTTTCTTATCGTTCCATCGACGTTTCCTCACGCATATGACTCAGATATGACTTGATGCTCGATCTGTCGCCTTCCCATTATTTTTATCTCGAATCTAATAATAAAATTAAAATAATATTTTTAAATCGTATTATATGTTATTATATGAGCGACTATGATGGCCATATTCACTCGGATGAAGTTTACGAACGAACCGTACACAGACAGGCGAGTGGAGCTAATCATCCAAATAAATAATCACAAATATGTATAATAAGTTACGATGCTTTTTCTATTCCTTTTATTTTATAATTTTGGAGATAACCTGGTAATTGATTTTTTCCTCTGTATTACCTTGAACTAGTCAATTTTCCACTTTTCAAGGAAATCATCGCCATTGGACAAATAACAGGGAATACGTTCCTTCCGAATTAAAAGGGGATAATAAGTTTGTGAAAAAAAAAATGTAGGCCGGGTTTTATAAAAAAAAAATCAGAAAACACAAGCAGCTTCATATTTATTAACACAACTAATAATACGTGCCGCAATAAATTTCTGAAGTCGAATGCAGCGGGGATTTTTTATCTTCCCTTCGGTTAAAAAATGTTGCTATTATTTTTTCACCTCTCCCGTTCCAGGTCATGCCGCCGTGATCTCTCGGTCCTTATCTAACGAGATTCTGGTCCGCAAAGGCCAGTAAATCATGAGCCCAGATAGTCTACAATCATTCCTCACTGTTACAAGACCACCCTAGGCAATACACGCAACAAATCTTTTCAGGTGACTCGTGGGCACTCCTGGGAGAACGTTATGACTTAAAAATCATGCTTATCGATTCCTTCCGTCACGGTGGAACGAACGAAAAGGCTAAACAAAACGTTGAAGCGGCGGGCAACAGATGTGGAAGAGAAATTCGCCCGCGTAATGTAATTTATAACGTTCACGGCGATACGTATGGGCCCTTTGGAACGGCCAAGGAATTCCATTTAACCGTGGACAACAGGCAAGGTATGTTGCTGGTGCAGAGCGTCTCTAAATTAAGTTAGCAAATGTCGCAGCCCACTGCACCCGCCGCGACGCAATAATGGAGATGACCATTCCTACTGACTCTCCTTCATCACCTCATTTTAATGAAAATGCCGTAAATGCATTCTGCATTCAACGTTCAACACGTGATAATGCAAATGAAGTTTTCGATGGCAACAGCTTCAGTCTTTTTTTTTCTCACTTGCATATTAATTCGGACTTAATGCAGCCGACTTTTTGTTTATTGACCTCTTTGTGGCTTCTTGTTTACTTTGCGCACAGTATTTAGTCTACATCGACTTTATGATGTATTCAAATTAACAGCAAAAACCGATATGATCACATTAATGGTATTATTTCATTTGTGCTTATCCCCAGAAGACAAATGAAGTATTAACAGGATTATATTTATAGTCGGTCAAAAAAGTACTGACACTTCCTTTTTCACTAATTATCAGCTTTGCTTAAAACAACTATAATCATGGTAAAACCTTTGGTATTTCTAAGAAGCTTTCTTTAATTACCTCTTCATGCCCTTGGCATATAAAGTGAAATCCGATACTTTTAAATTAACAGCTTGTTCGTGTTGTTCATATTCATGTTCTTCTATTCGAAAGCCAAATCAAAGAAAAAGTCAACCGGATAGTGTTTTTCTTCTTCTCTTTTCTGGTTTGCTAAAAAGTGTAGCATTGACGCTCTCCAGGACCATCAGTCCTCGGCAAAGCTAGCTTTTGAACTGGTCTTCTTATTCATAATCATGATCTTCTATTCGAAAGACAAATTAAACGAAAGGTCAACAGGATCGTTTATTATGATCGTCGGATTTTCCTCTTCTCTTTTCTTGCTTGTTGAAAGTTGTAGCGCTGACGCTCTCCAAGGCCGTCAGTCCTCAGCAAGACTACCTTTTGAACTGATGGTATCAAAGACCATAGAGTTTCCTATTTATCAGTTAAACTCTGCACATACTTAGGATTATGTTAATCAGTTACATTGGTTCAAAAGGAGTTCTCACGCTGATGAGGATAATTTACAAAATCTGAATACTTGCCAAGCATACTATAGCGTATAGAAGCACTCAGAAAAGGAATCCAAAATTCCAGAAAAAGAAATCGTGCAAAAGATAAAAGAACGTAACGACCTATTCTTAAACAATAATTATTAGAATTAAATATGATATGGTGTTCAGTACGAAAGGAATGGTACCAGGTCGATCCAAGTCTATGATTTAAAGAGCACTGAAGCAGAAGGATCTTTAGAAACCATTATACAGTCTTATTTAAGGTCATCTGAAAAATATAATGGTCTCGAGAAATCGAGGAAAATGGATGAAATCAAAAAAAAATATTTTGCCATTAAACCTTATGCTTTTTAGACTCTTTAGATTAAGGTATGAAGGTCGTACAGGTAGGTTTCAATAGCCTTCCTAACTTGTTGATTGTTGGAACTGAATGATAGATTCAACCGAACTTCAAGGATGAAAGTTTGACCAGGATTCATTTGCAAAAACCGAACTTCAAGGATGAAAGTTTGACCAGGATTCATTTGCAAATTATATTACCCCCAAGAGACTTTCTTCTTCTCTTTTCTAGTTTGCTAAAAACTGTAGCATTGACGCTCTCCAGGACCATCAGCCCTCAGCAAGGCTAGCTTTTCAATTGATCGTATTATTCATAATCAAGATCTTCTATTCAAAAGACAAATCAAAGGAAAGGACAACAGGATCGTTTGTTAGGATCGTCAGAAGCTTCTGACATATTTTTCTTCTTCTCTTTTCTTGCTTGTTGAAAGTTGTAGCACTGATGTTCTCCAAGGCCGTCAGTCCTCAGCAAGACTACCTTTTGAACTGATGATACCAAGGGCCATAGGGTTTCCTGTTTATCAGTTAAGCTCTGCAGATACGATTATGTTAATCAGTTGCATTGGTTCAGAAGGAGTTCTCTTGCTGATGAGGATAATTTACGCCAAATAATCAGAATATTTGCCAAGCATTGGTTTAAACTATCACTTAATGGATAAAGTAAGCTCAGAACTCAACAAAACCACTCAGTTCAACTGTAGCACTCAAGAAAGGAATCCAAAATTCCAGAAAAAGAAATCATGTAAAAGACAAAAGAAAGTAGCGATCTACTTTTAAACAATTATTAGTATTAGAATTAAGTATCATATAGTTCAGTACGAAAGGAACTGTACCAGATCGAGCCAAATCCATGATCTAAAATGCACTAAATTAGAAGGATCTCTCCTAAAATCTTAAGATGATCTGGAAAGTATGATCGAGAGAAATCGAGAAAAATTGATAATCCAAAAAATATTTTGCCATTAAACCTTATTCTTTTTAGACTCTTTAGATTACAGGTATGAGGTCGTACAGGTTGGCTCCAATAGCCTTCCTAAGTTGTTGATTGTTGGAACTTCAAAGATGAAAGTTTGACTGTGATTCATCAGGATTTAAAGAACAATACGAGTTAAGTCAAGTGTGAAACTTCGATTAGTACAATGAAAAGGATATTGAAAATAGGAAACAACTAGGAAACGTCCCAAGAGAACATGAAATGTCGCCATAAAAATTTTGCTATTCAATAAAGGGCTCAGTTGGATGGACCAAAGTAGAATCCTTTATGAAGTGGTAGTTTGGAAGATTAATGACGGAATGAATAGTTGACTATTCAAAAGCGAATTGCTATCTTTATATAGTGGAATCCGCTTATAATGGACTTCAGGGGACCAAGTGAAATAGTCCATTACAACCGAGAGTTCATCATAAGAGAATTAAAAATATAAATTGAACAAAATGTGTTTATTATCAGAATTTTTATTAAAAAGTTACAAAAGCTAGAGTCTATTAATTTATACTATATATTTATATATTGGACTTTGAAAATGGTTCATTATAACATAGTTTCCATTATAAGCGGCTTCATTATAGGTGAATTCCACTGTACACAGATTTAGTTTCTTTGATTAGCCAGCTGTTTATTCCACTTTTAATTTTCCAAACTGCCACTGCATTTCTTTACTCTCTCTATAAAAGACTCTACACCTAAACTCATAGAAGGAGAGAATATAAAAGAATTGACTTTTCGTCCTTGCTGATTGTTAATACTGTGTTGGATGGATATCCTCACTTTGAAAATACGAATAATGGGTAGATCTTTGTTTATAATTTCATTTATGTAATTATCTCCAAAAAAATTCTGGCTTTTCATCTTACTATATGTCATTATGCAACAATATATTTACGTGTCACTGTCAATCTCTTGCGGTAGCGTTTACGAATGCGATTACGATGCGAAAATAATTGGAACACTTGGAAAAGTTAAAAACATTATCAAAATTTGTAAATGTACAGAAAAAAACACACAGTGCAGTCTCTATAACGTGAACGTCCCCTAACATGAACATCCCTAACATGAACACCCCTAAACGTGGTTTCGGTACTCTGCATGTTCTAAAACGTGAACCACATTGTTGTATAATATTCTAAAACGTGAACACTAGTAAAATTGCATTTAGATTTATCAAGTTTCAACAAGTCAGTAGTTCTCAGTGCCTGCTTACACCCCGTAATTATAACACATATACAGGCTGTCAGTTTTTCGAGAACAGTCATAGGGATCTCAGTTATTTGAAGAGACGTGAAATCGGTTAAATTGGGACAACGTTGCGCATCCATGTTTAACATAAGCTGAAAAGAAAATTCACATATCCTTTACGGTTTTCAGGATATTTGAAGAAAACGAGAAATCGCGATTTTTTTTAACAAAACCGTTAAAGATATGTATTTCTAAGTTAGACATTATTAAGGCACCTTTTTACAGGGAATTTAATTGAGGAGCTTGGGAGAGAAACCTGTTAAGTGCGGAGAAACAAATTTTACAGGGCACGTTTTTTTAGAAATATTAAATATATACTTTAACTATATTAAAACGTTTTACGTCATTCGATTTGATGTCATCTATTGACAAAACCGTGACAATATTTTCATAAAAAGATTCCTGAAGTAATTAATTAATATTTTTTATATGCAAAAAACTGAAAATTATGATTTTTGTCAGTTAACATGTTTTTCTCCCGAGCTCCTCAATTCTGCCATCGCCTTTATCATCACGACAAAAATGGCAAAAAAACAACATTCAACTTTCTGTTTGCTTATGGGCGCTCTCTTGAATTTTTGTATTTTTAAATAATGATTTCTTCTCTGATTCCTCTTGGCTTTATTATTTTCTTCTCCACATTTTTATTTACTTTTCCTGCCCACAATGACTTCCCTATTTTTAATTTTCTGTAATTTCTTTCATTATTTGACTTATTTGTTATCAAGTTTCCATTCTGCTTTCGCGCAATTTCCAAATCAACTACTTCTACATTCTTCTCTTACTTTCAATAATAATTTAATTTAATGATGGCTTGTATTTTCGATTTCAAATCTAAGAATGATTCCAGTTATTTCATACACTTCTTTGCTTAATCGGATAATATTATATCCAAGAACAAGTTCAATGTTGACACTAGTGACGAGCTACTTTTTTTTAGTAACGCGCCTGTATGTTAATTTACAACTTGTGATTTACAATTTTTTATTTAAATTTCCTTCTTTCTATTGAGTAAGATGGTAAGAAATGAAATTATTATTAAAGTATTGTTAATTAGTACTTAACGATGATATAGTATCTTGTGTTATGAATTGAATACGTAATGCAATCTAACAAGTGTAATTGCTTTTAACAAATGTAAGAATGATATAAACATTTCCTTTTGGAAGTTGGATATCTTAAGTAACGACGTTTCACTAGCCCACCACTGATCCAAGTCAATAAATTAAATCTCTTATAGGCAATAACTCATATTTATGATCCGGGAGATCTTACACGGCACCCCTTGTCTTGACTTGCGGCCAGAATCTCTTAAAATGATTAGTTCGCACACACTCCGTTTACACTTTACGAGCAAGAGTAATTGTATCAAGTACGCAATCGAGAGTGGCTATGAATGCCGCGCATGTGAGTGCTCGAAGAACTGTGAAATCCGGCCCGGAGTTTATTGCCATAAATATCTATAAATCTGCGAACTTTTTGCTTCATAAGATGCGGAGATTTTATGATAGGCCATTGTTACCTATAAAAATACCTATTTTTCTTGGGAGTTGTTTTCATTGGGGTTCACGTGACTCCGCCGATGGCGGCCCCGAGGTGACTGTGAAGCGGTTTTATTGGTTCCTTAATAAGAATGTAAACCCACGCTCTGCGGTTTCTGATGGTTTAACGCGTCGTCCTGGCGGCTGCTAGCTAGCGGGTATGTGTCCACAAATCCTTGTAATGATAATTCATATGGATTTTCCTTAATGTAATCTGATTCAGCATTTCTCAACACCGCCGAAAGTATATTACTCAGTTTTCCTAATAGCAGCCAACCAACATTTCTCTTTTTTCCTACAGAATCTTCTTTTAAACTCGAAAAGAAAACTACTTTTTTGATTTTGTATTAAAAGCGTAATTGTCTTGTTTATTTAAAACATTCTCGGCAGTGCATGTTTAATTTTTTTAGTTTTTGGAAGGCGAGTTGTTTTTTCTCTTTTGTTCCCACTGATGATTTCTAAATGATAGGAGGAGTTGTTTGACATGAATATAATATAGGTCAACGGTGTTCTTGTTTCATTTGGCTAATATATATCCGAGAAAGGGCCGTTAATTTAAGCAGTTGATTTTTATTGCGGTGAGGTTTCCCTTTGAGAACGGCAACGATCCTTATCTATTCATTTCTGCAGCCTCGATTCGTCGTCCCTATATCACTATATGTTATTCTCAGCTGTAATTCGTAAATCCAATTCTTTTTTGCAGAGGACTGGAAGCATACGAATGCCGACAATATAGTATTTCCTCTTTATTATGAAAGTCTTAAAAGAGAATGACTGGTGATCTCGGCAGGCAGAACCGTTGATTCCCGCATGTTATAATGTGAAATAGGCAGGCAGCGAGACTTTGTGTTTTTCTTTCCCGGTTGTACTTTTCATAAAGAGAGGGAGAACAAACAATTCAAAGTGAGACAATTCAGACATTTGCGAAAAAAAGGAGCTATATAAAAGCGATGCTAAACTATAAAACTCTTTGCCTAAAATTAGTCCGGGTCCCTGTTCCGCACAAAGAAGACAAATTGTTCGTCGAGTTTTATCTTTTGTTGTGTTATATATGACCTCGGCGCTCTTCTTTCATTGCAATTAGCGCTTCGCCTTGAGTAGGTACATTTTTAATTCCTCAATCCAGCTATTATAAACACAACATTAATTATCAATTTGCTGGCAGGCGAAAGTCTAGCGGCGCCCGACTGCCATTGTTTCGACGCAGCATTTTTAATTGAGATTATTGCACCATCTTTATTCAAATTAACATTGGCTCTTACAACTCTCGGGTCATTAAAAGTATGCATAATTATTACATCCACTTCCACTATTGTCTTCTGGAATTACTAATTTGTGCGTAACTAATTCCGTTCTTAATCTACCCATTATATCCCCAACATTACTCATTAGGTTACCCACTCACAACACATAAAATGTGTAGTTCGTTAAATGATACCATCATCAAGTAGGCGCACTATCTTTAACTACACCGGTATATTATATCTACCAACTGAACTAAATATCAGTGATTCACACTGAAACATTATCCAACCATGTCTAAACAAAGGAAGTTAAGTTTTTTATGTTACATCTAAAGATAATGTTCGGACGGTACATGTTCCTGCAAAATATTTTTCTTTAAAGATAACTTGTCCATTAGAAAACGAGCGAGTGCAAAAAATCATGTTTTTTTAATATACCATTTTGACATAAGCAAGATTCATGTCTAAGCCTTTCTTGTCATTAGCGTTCATAACTATGTATGTACTATAACCTTCTATTCATTATTTTCCTTTGTATGTAAATTTCTTTGAGCTGTTAAAGTCTCTATTTGTTCTCTACCAATCATCAGTCAGTTACTTAAAAAAATCTCCGTTTTGATGTAGATACGATTACCGTCGCTCTCCTCCTTGGATCTAAACATCGTTGACCAATTAGGACCTCTGTCTTTTACAAGTGTTGCTTTCCAAATTTAACTCTAAACCTTTTGGATCCCTATCGTCCTTTTCGCAAGCTTCTTCAACTTTGGTCACAGTAATTACAACAAGGAATAAACTTTCCTTTTTAAGTTCAATACGAAAAGGGATAATCGGATAACTGATATAACCATAGTAAAGTTGTGTGCATTTTCATTCAATGAGATCAATTGCAAGCTCTTAAGCTGTGGATTTTCCTTTTCTCTTCGTGTCTTTACCAGTAACCACCTGAAATGAATCCTCTTGTTATTAATTTCCTCATTAGCTAACCATACACGAGCATAATTCCCGCCGGAAAGTGCAATCGTGAAGGAAAGAACATGTATTAATGACGTACGAGATGACTAGCCAACATTCTTACTTCCTTCAGGAATCATGTTAGAGGAGTTCCAACGTTCCAGACCGATACGATAAATACTTAGCTTCGTGTAGACTTGTTTATACTTCTACTATTTCCAAGGTTCAGTTTGTGTTAGAGAACAGGATTTGTTTCGTTTCAATTTCTTGAAGGGAAAGATTGTCAAAGGAAAGAATGGTATGAATGAATGCTGGTGTATGGCTAGCTATTGATCTCAGCAAATCATCTTTTTACCTCTTCTTTAATTTGACCGTTTTGGCTTCCGGTTTCCTATTACGTATTGTATATCCTTGTTGTCCTTGTCCTCTATGAAAGAAATTGATATTTTGTAGTGAATCTTGGTTAGGTAGGATGAACTAGTTATCTAATTTGGAAACGTCCCTTTGGAATGGTTTGTCTCCGTCTGTAGGTATCTATTCTTGTCATTAGCTTTATGTTGATTTAATAACCTTGAAGATTTAAAATGCAGAGCGTAACTCCTAGAAATGAACTATTTCGTGGGAAGGCTTGAAGATAGTGCACCTTGAGGAAGAAAGTTGACTATAATGTATACTCTGCTTTTTTTTCTTTTAGATTCCAATTCCTGCTTCTTCTTAAACCACGTAATACTTACAAAAAAGATTAGGTTATCAACGTAATAAAAGAAAACAGTGGTCTAGTTACAAATAGGATGATAAATGTTTTCAAAAATAATATGTGATGTCACCTCATGTGAACTTTTAATTCGAAGTAATCTATTGTCACCTTTATGTGGTGTCGGGTAAAATCAAAGTCAAATCAGATTAATTTAAGTAACACATCCGTCCGTTGATGGCGTAATCTGCATACAACTCATTACACAGGTAAATTAGACTTCGACGTAGCAGATCACCTGGGGAGATCCGAGGCTTGGGGCCATTACGGTCGCAACAATTACATGTGGCACGGGGATGAAGGTGAGGCAACATCCACATCCATTTCCGATTGATGTCGCTGCTCTCACTCGTTCCATTGGCAATTACGTTCCTGTTTGCTTTTATGCGGTTCGTTATTCAAATGCTCTACCTACATATTACATTCGTCCGACGGACCTCTGACTGACGGGAACCGTTCATCGGGATGTGAATAACAAAACCGCGAAAAAAAACGCAATCAATTTGCGGCGCGGCGGTAAACAACGTCAACAATCGTGCACGCTCTTGCGCGAAATAGTCGAAATTGCCGCCGTCTTAATTTACATTTCCTTTGTTATTTCTCACCCAAGAAACCATTATAATCTTCTCTTGTTAGGGAACTATAGAGAAAGGTGTTTTCGTAAGACGTAACTCGTTGACATGTCGCATTATACTAGAAGTTGTATTCTAACTAGCTCATTCCGTACCATTGTAACCTATTGTACATCTTAAATTAACTTTAAAATGTCCTCAGGAACGTCGCTCGCTTAGGGAGCCCGAGGTGATTTATGCACACCGGAGACATCTACTGACGGTAACTCAATTTTGTTTGTGTGTTTCATTATAGGTGCGTTTTAATTAACGAACGCACTTGACGTTATCATTCCGAGCTTCCTCGTTTACTTCATTAAACTAAATTTTACCCACGACACTACTGCGATCTTTAATTTGAAATATTAATTTTAAGCTCCCACATAATTACGCCACTATGTAAAATGTAAATTACCAAATTCACTTTTCTTGGACCCTGTGAATTCCAAAAGGCTCTTCTTCAAAGCAAAAATCTTTTTTTTTCTCTGTAAACCAAAATCCCCATTTTTGGTATTGGGTCTTCAAGTGTATTCTGCTCTAATTCTCTATTCCTCCTTACACCAAAAAATCATCAGCATTCCACTTGAATTTCATTTGTGATTTGTAAAAAGTATTGCGAAAGAATCGTATGAAAAGTTCAAACAATCCAATTAACATTAAGGGATGAATTGCCCGCGAAACAATGAAGACTTGGAGTCATAAAATGTTTCCAAAGAATCTTGTTCAAACTGGAAAGTAATATAAAATATTCCATGTGACAAAAACTAAAAAAAGGAAAGATTATATTTACACCTCTTAATCTAGGTAGGAAATAAATCAAAAAGGCATCCAGCAATGAAAGCGTTTACCGAAGTGCGAAACCGAAGAGATAGCTTGTTTTTAATTCTCAATTTTCACCGCGGCGGAGATAATTGGACTTCGAAACGTGCATTAAACTAGTACCGGAACACATTTCTATACCGCAATAATTGAATTCCACGTGATTTTTTGAAAGCGCCGGAGCTTTAAAACTGCAATCAAAACGTGTACGTGGAGTACGTGTGCCGGCGCGACGCCGTCCGAACGCGCCAGACAGAGACGGACGGAGGGCGTCCCGTTAAAAAAGCCCGATGAAATACGGGAACAATCATTTTAAAAGTCATATTTGAAATACGTATAGTAAACATCATGTGAATAAGCATTATAAGCATCCGAACGTCCGCCACAATCTGTTACACACCGCAGAGCTCCCGACATTTTTCAAAAGCTCTTTAATCGCGATCGAACTATTGAAACCTGTTGCGATTCTTTCACTAAAATGTCAAGCTCGGTATTGCTCCTTTTTTTTTGTAAAAATTACAACATGTGGAGTATCATAGACGCTTTATAAACACAAAGTTTTATTTATTTTTATTTACATCATATTCTATTCTTTACTACAATTATTGAAACGCTTATGTTAGAGATTTAAGAAGTACAATTTCATGTTTACAGAGATACCGAAAACCATTTCCCATTGCGAAAGGTAACGAGCGTCTAGATAAAAACCTGGTCAAGTGGGTTGTGATCGAGAATTTATCCATTGCATTTATAGCAGAATTACTAAATGTAGCCTACTTGACCAGGTTTTTATTTAGACACGAGATACAAGGAGATATAAAGTTGTTTATAACAGAAGAAAAAATTAAGGAAATTATATTATGTTAGAAAGAAATTATCTCAACTTCGATAAGATAGAGATCGATTTGAAGTGACCTTTTCTAAAGTGAAAGCATTGATCTTGTTAGTTTTTTATTCCTGTGGAAGTTACCAACCGATTTTGAAAGTGTCTGAGCAGAAATCTAATTTTATTGTAATTTTCATTTGATTATAAACAAGGAAAGCTTTTATGTAAAGAATTGATTCGATTCGATGAAAAGCTTTTGGAAAATAATTTCTTTTATTCTGATGAGCGTTGGCTAACTTGTAATGGCAGAAGGTCTATACAGTCTCAAAGTAAAAACTTGATTTTTGGAATTGTTTTTAAGACCCAGTTTTACAATGTCAGTTTAAATTTGAGCTGAAGCTTAAATCCATAACAACGATTACGTTGTTAAGGGTTTAAGCTTTGGCTTAAATTTAAACGGGAATTGTAAAACTGTGCCTTAGGGCCCAACTTCATAATGGAATTTAAAGGAAACTTTCAATTTAAAGTCACTTTCATATGTAAAAAATATCTACAGTTGGTTCTTGTCCGATGAAATTTGTATCACAAAATCTTCTAAGCGGACACTAAATCGCGTAACTATACACTTTACGTTTCGCAGTCGTTCGACTTCTGACGAAGCAGTCGAACGACTGCGAAACGTAAAGTGTATAGTTGCGCGATTTAGTGTCCGCTTAGAAGATTTTGTGATGTAAAAAATATCTTTGTAAACAAATCTGAATGTGACTTTAATTTTAAAGTCTCCTTTAAATTCCATTATGGAACTGGCCCTTCCTCCTTTAAAGCTCTAGACCTTTCCTAATAGTAGCAAAAACCAGACATTCTTTTTTGCTTCCATCAGTAGCTTACTCCATCTTCTGTTTTAATTCACACGGCCAGAACAAATTGCTTCCAACATTCTCTGCAACAGCCAACTTCAGTACTGTTTGTCTTCCGACTTAGCTTGGAATTTCTAATACTGTTCCGTAGTTTTTTTTTATTTATATAGGCTGTTTTTTAACTTCATGCAAGAAATGAAAACTTGACATTAAAAGTGGCAGAATGAAGCAGTTTTTGTATAACAATTGATTAATAAATATTAGAGATAATAAATGTTTTCGGCGAACGATGAAACTGTTTGATAGTCCCTGGTTTATTTTTATTACGTAATCGGAGAAGTATGGTGGTGTGTCAGCATCGGCTGATAAAATGGGTCGAAGTTCTCGTCTCGCGTCTGCACGTCATCTCAAATGGACATGGATGAATTTTCCATTAGTGTTATTATGGACTTGATTTTAATTTACGGCGAATGTGGTCAAAATGCGTTGGCTGCAAGACGTTTGCATGCACAGCCAGCGTAACCGAGATTACCCTTTGCCAAATAGCTGATCCTTTGCGTCAGTTGTGCAGTTTATTGTTTGGCAAATTATTCGTGAGGAACAATTACCCGTATCAGAGTGCAAGCTCTGATGCCCGCAGATTACCTCCAACGCTCCAACGCATGCGATTTTGTCGGTGGTTACTCCGGGAACAGACGGACAATCCGAACTTTGTTAATAACATTCTCTTCACCGACGAATCAGTGTTTACAAAGGATGGCATGTTTAATTTTCACAACATGCATGTATAGGCGGGTATGTTAAAAGGTACTTTAATCGGTATGTTTACGTCTCGCGCAGGAGGGAGGGGGAACTTCAAATACTTATTGTGGGTGAAGGTCACCGCCCGTTGCGTCTAGCGGTTCTAAACATTTCACAGGGAATTGCCGGATGTCGGTATGAATTTTTTGATTTTTTTTTTCGTTTTAATTTTGGAGCATTGGTGAGAATATCTGTTAGCAAATACGCCATTAATTTTTTTGGACGAACTTGAAGAACACACTGTATAAATGAGAAGATTTTTGAAAAACATTTGTTACACAATAAAGCCAGAATCGAATTTATTTCACTAAATAAAGTTTGACAACTAAAATTAAATGTTGAAATTCCACAATGAGACCTGTCTTACTGGATTGGTCGGATTCTTATAGCTAACGAAAACGCAAATTATAGATTTTCATAGCCATCATAATATAAAATGAAGGGTTGACATACATTTCGAATGAAAGCCTGTAGAAGAAAATCAAGTAGATTGGTAAGAAGACGCAGATGCGGATGGACAAGCAACGTACCTAGAAATAGTAAAGTGTAAGTGGTAAAAGAGCAACAAGAAAGCTTGAAGGAACCAATAACATATGGAGAAAGATACTAGGAATAAAAAATCTATTGGACAATTAGTACCAATAGCAAGGAAGAAAAGATTGCAAAGGATTTGTAGGTACTCTATGCCGCTGAAGGAATAATAGGAAGAAGAAGAATTACTGAAACCATTAGATAAAGAAACGGCAGTGCCTGCAATTTATAAATAGTTAAAAAAATTTAGGAAGTCACAGAGAATTGTTGATAATAAAAATGTTGAATATTAAAAGTATAATGCCTAATTAAATCTCTTTTAAAAAACGTACCTAGATTTAATACCAAATGCTTGGAAAAAAATCCCCTATTGATCTATGGAAGTAACACCATTATCGCAGTTTCTTTATGTGTCGTCCAGGGGGGGACTTTAAATCTGTGCAGATTATAAAAACCAATTTAAAAGAAAACATTTTTTGAATAAAATGTATGTAAGTGATTCAATGCAGTTGTGAGAAGTGAGAATATTCGCTTTCATGTATTAACGGGAGCTTATGGGAGCGATTTCGTCGACACATTAACAAGCTAAGTTAAGTCTAGACTTGTGTATGTGTATGTAATAAGGGGCACTTATGCAACCGCGCTGCTCATCATTGCCGTTGCATTCGTCCCGGCGATGACTTAACGCTAGACGCCCGTATTTCGGTTCACCAGCGGTTCTATTATTAGCAGCACAATTGGGCCCGCATGGTCCAATTTACCGAGCCTCCTCTCTACCTGGTGTATTTGATCCGCGTTTCGAACAATTAAAAAAAATTTATGACTCCTGCCATGTGCGCTTTACAATTGGGGGTAATTGTTTTAAATTTCCTTCCTGTCCTTTAGACAGACTCACAAACATTTTCAGGCATATGTACGTTGATTCATGGGATCATTTTGATAGTAATTTGCTGTTTTATGTTACTTTGTAAAACCAACATTTCTTATTTAATTATTCAAGAAAAAAACGTGACAGATGTGAATATGAGATGAAAGGAAAACATCCAAAAATGTAAAGCAACGTCATGACATCATTTCTTACTCCAATAATTGTAAATTCAATTGATTCCGATTAGAACTATTTCAAAATGTGGACACCATTACAACGGTAAATAAAGCCAAAAGAAGGAAATAGAGTTTAAGACTGAACCAGCTTCCAGAACGCTTCTTCCCTTTCGTTGGCTCATTATTCTCTTTGAGAATTTTAGGGTAATATTATATTACTCCCATTTCTTCCTTATTTTTAGCAAGACACGTGATTTCTAGTATCTCCTTCAACACTTCTTCTCGGTGTTCTCTTTGGCTGCCCCCACTCCTCTCTTTCCATACCTATTTCAATCCAGTGCTCATCTACTTATATCTTCTCTTTTTTTAATTACTTTTCTTTGCCACAGCTCGTCGTTTCACGTTATTTTTGAAAGTTAATCTTAAGCAGCGGTTTATAAAGACCTGCAGTTTCCACGTGTTGGTACCCAAGATTCCAATGTCTTCAGTAATTGTTAAATTGAATGAATACTCTATGTATTTAGAAACGTTTTCAACTGTATTTCCATCTTCATTTATTATATTGCCAAGATTTATCCACTATTTCTCTAACTATTGTAATGTCTGACTGATCATCTAGCATTTTGGTTTTCCTTTTATTTATTACCAAACTAATTTTCGCAGATTTCCTCGCCTCTTCAGCGCCATATTAAACAAAAAGGGCAATAAAGTGACCTATTTTCTACTGAATGGATGAGGAAGGTTGTTGCTTTTCTGATGGCCTTTTCTTGATATATCTGAGTTCAGTAGCGTGGGTCAACGCACTAGTTCTACCTGAGTCCAGTTCTTTCCTTGCGCCCAGTCCTCGGAAACCATTAAAAAGTACCATGGGACAAGGTCTAGTCTATCCTTGCAAAAAAAATTGAGCGTTCTAAAACGTGAATAGAAAACAAAATCCATAAAATTCAAATAAGAATTAAAAAGTAAAACCTAGACATTCTGGACAAGGAATAAATGAAATTGACTGATTAAAAATCTTACCTATTTTATGAAAAAGACAATAGATAAATCGTTGATAGAGCTTTCAAGGAATACAGAGCTTTATTGGCTTACACTTGCATGCCACAATTCTTAAGCGAAAATTTTATTTGCGTTACATTAAAATTCAATAAATCGGTAACTTGTTCTTTCTGAATATTAATAAATATTATACAGGGTGAACAAAAAGGAAGAAACATCGATGATAGAGCCGTTATTATAAGTTCCACAAAAAAAGTTTCCAACAAAAGTTAATTCGCTTTTTTTCAAATTTAATAATAAATTTTACCAGCAAACTGATGAACTTGCTATGAGATGTGGTTTATCTCCCTTACTCGGTGATCTGTTTATGAACAAATTAGAGAAGAAATTCTTCAATTCTAATAGCCCTTCTATCCAATATATTTCTTTTTACTGCAGGTATGTTGACGACATCCTGATTATCTTCAATGGTCCTCCCCCACTGGTCGAATCTCTTTTAGACCATTGCAATACTTTACACCTCAAAATTAAATTCACTTGTGAAACTGTGATTAACAACTTTCTTGACATTACCATTGTTAAACACCCTCTGTCTTATAAAATATACAGAAAACCCACCCATACCGATACCTGTATATCTTACAACTCCAAACACCCCTTAGAACACAAATTAGCTATTTACAATTCCCTTTTTTATAGAGCTTTTCTTATCCCTATGTCTAAAACAGATTTCCAACAAGAAATAAGCACCAATTGCTTACAATAACGATTTTTCTTTATCTATAATCAAAAACCTTTTTTTTTGAGAATTAAGAACAAACTACTTAACATTACTATTTACAATAATTACTAACATAACAACAATTTTCCTTTTAACGATAATAACATTACACAAGACACACATACAATTTTCCTTAGCCTTAACCTACGTACCATACTTTTCCCACAAAATTTAAGATTACTTCTCTAAGAATACTAATAAAAACAACTTCAAAATTTCTTTCTGGAATAAAAATAACTAAGAAACTATGATATCCCACACTAAAGACAAACCCAATCCTTTAGAACAAAGTGGTGCTTATTCTATCTCCTGTCACTCCATTTACATAGGACAAACAGGTAGAAACATAAGAACTCGCATCAAAGAACATATCAGATCCTTTAAATTTGAGAAATCTGACTCCAATTTTGTCAATCACCTAATTTTTTCTTCCCATGATTTTAATCCTAATAGTAATGTCAAATCCCTCCACAATTTTTTTGTCTAAAAACAATAAAAACTTTAACATTCTAAACGATCAGTTGAATGGACCTCAGGAGGAGTTCTTTAGGAGCATCAACTGGCAAAATTTTTAGGGTTTAGTTTGTTTATATGTTTCACTTTACAATTTACCGCCACATTTCACTTTTTTAACTTCTGTCCGCCATCTTAAGTATAATGCACGTTTTCATTGTGTAAAAATGTTTGCTTCCCCCCTGGGGCTCTCTTGTGCTGTCCCCATTTACAATTTTTAACTTGTTTTAATCTGTTTGTATTTGTATGACTTTACAACTTTGTTGTACAATTAAACTTCATTTATTACGGTATGTAAACTTTATATTTAATTTTCTTACAACTTGATATTGCTTGTAGTCTGTACGTGCTGAAGATGATCTTCTTCTGAGGCCGAAACATATGTCCGAATATAGATCACTTCCAAATTTTGGGTTTTTAGTAACCTAAGACAAATACCAACTTTGTTTCTTTTCATTACATACTGGTTACTAACATCTTATGGAGGTTCTTACCAAAAATACAATATTTAACACTAATTGATTGTAAAAGATGTTTCGCCATTAACTTGCTTGCCACTGTGCTATTCCATGAGAAAAAGGCAGTCTTTAATTATTCAATAAAAGGAGTTTCAGTTAATTTTCATTATATACCTAATAGATACAAAAGTAGAAAGAAATAATATGCTCGTATGAATAATAAGATAAGTTTATTCGCATATTTTCAGGCGATGGTGTTGAACTAGAACTAGACGACGACTGGCAGGACCCACTTGGATCTTCTGCCCTGTTTCTAAAGCAGTATTCCATAAAGCTGTTTTTATCAAATTCTGTGCCGAAGCGTATTTGAATTATGTATATCCTCATGTTCCTCGTAATTATTTTTTTAATTTTAAAACATCTATTGGACCGTCGTCGTTCTCTATAATCTCTAGATCAGCTACATCATAGAACAATTGTTACTTTTTAAAATACAATTTTATATCTTTCACATTGTTTACGCTTCTTAAAGTCATGGAACATTCCCTTTCAATTTCGTCGTTTATTTTAACAGTAACATGAAATCAATCCTTCTTGGCCTTATTTTTCTTTTGTCGTACCATGATTCCCTCAAGCAGAAAAATACTTAATAAAAAAATTTTTTTCATGCCATCTTTTGCTTGTTTACACATATTGCACACGACCCACACGACCTCACGACACGTACCACATTCTACTTGAATTTTTTTTTTATACAACTCTATAATATTTTTACATAACCGTAGAGGGAAAAAATGTACCATCAATTTCGCCAAAAGAATAACGTCACAGTCCGAGATTATGACACCAGAGGAAAAAATTAAAAACCTCAGCTTGTGACAAATAATTAACCATTTTACTTTTGTTTGTAAAATTTATAATGACAGCTCTACCATCAATGTTCCTTACCTTTTCTTCACCCCGTATAATATTATTATAATCTACAATCTACTAGAATTAATAACGGGTTATTTTTGATTATTTTTTTATCAAGCCATCGCTCAATTTCTTTAATCTTGTAATGTTATCATTTTCTTTAATTTGTTGTTATTTTCCCTTTAATCTGTGGTGATTATTTCCTTTATCATTTTCTTTAGTGTATTACCATTATTTCTACTTTTTGGATTCCGGAGTGGGTACCACATCAATTTCTTCTTACTGCCGATTGTCTTTCTTGCAAAAGAATTCTTCAGGGCTGCTGCTGCGACGAAATGTCGGCAATAAGAAGACATTGACGTGGTACTCCGGAGTACCGCATCAATTTCTTCTTATTGCCGACGTTTTGTCTTTCTTGCCCACTCCGGATCAATTTCTTCTTACTGCCGATTGTCTTTCTTGCAAAAGAATTCTTCAGGGCTACTGCTGCGACGAAATGTCGGTAATAAGAAGACACTGACGTGGTACTCCGGAAGCCAAGAAGAAGATGAACAATGGGAAGCGGAAGCCTTCAAGATCACTAAGTATTATTTCCTTTACGGCCGGTATTACCAACGCTTTAAGGAGACCTTAAATTTAATTCGTGTTTAGAATGTGATGGACGTTATACAAACCAAGCAGAAATGTCACAATCTAAATACGACTTAAATTTAAGGTCTCCTTAAAACGTTGGTAATACTGGCCATAAGTCCATTATTAATATTTGATATTATGATTGGTTTATCATAGTAATAATAATTCGGTCAAAACCAAATTGGCTTCAAAACCAACCAAGTAGGCAATAGTTCGCTTCTTCCCTTGACAGAAATTGAAATAGCAAAAGTATACTCGCCGGCACTTAAAACGAAACGCTGCACCAAGGCCATAGCACTGTCTAAGGTTCATTTTCGGACGAGTTTATTGCTTCTCATTTCGTTTTTAGTGCGGGCGATGGTACATACTGATTATTTCATTGAAACGTGAAAATAGACGGAGATAGGATAGAAAAGGCTACATTATGAAATAAATTTTAGAAAACGCAAACTTTCACCAACAGGCTAAGCCACGTATGTCTTGTTTTATTTTTTGGAACAGGAGATTTAGATGCGCGCAAATAATGCGCATACGTTTCCAACTCAAATAGAAACGTGTAGTATGTATGTGCAAATTTATGATATTTGGAATTTCTGAGGATAACTAAAACAAATGCTTTATTATTTTCAACGAAGTCAACCGTTTTTTTAAGTTACATTTTCCATGATACCTCTGATTAGTTTCAATTTATGTATAAGTATGAACCACGAAATTAAATGTAACTTTTTCATCATCTGTTGCACGTATTTTACCTTGAATGAAATCATTAAGAAAACTTAAGTGTTTTTACGGTGTTTTTTTATTTAAAAAAGTATATAAAGTATGAAGTAATGAGCCAAATTTAATTGCTTTACAGATCAAGCCGAGTGTAGTAGTTGCTAAACACGTGATTCACGCAAATTAAATATGACCTACATAATTCAATCGCGCATTAAAAAAAGCACATAAATAATCATTCCGAAGTAGATTGCAAAACTGTGCGTTCTATGTATGTTAGTTATAACTACAACCACCCCGCAATGTTGCGGCACGTTGGCTCGACAATTTTATAATCCGTAGTCCTCTCTCAATATCTGTTTTATTCTATATTCGCTGGAAGTCCGGTTTAAAAGAATAACACGACATTATTTTTACGACAGAAACTTCCACAATTGCAACACAAGTGCTGGCCAAATGTTGTAGGTACTCCAACTTTACGATCGGGCAATCGCTATAGCCATTCATGCCAGCACAACTGTACCTATACACGCACCCCCTATTAACTGCAGGTCTGATACGGGGGACCTGTGACTGTGAAACCCTATTCCCGACACGTCCCAGAGGTGTCTTGATTATTGCAGTTGTACCATTCACACCATCTGTCGCCAAAGATTTTTTTTTGCTTACCTGCCAGGGAGTGCATAGTAAATACCCGCCGCGTCGGTTTAATCTACCGTTGCATTTTAGGTTTCTAAAAATTTTGGAAATCTCCGTGCGTAATTATAATTAGCGACAGAAATTCGTTCCCATTCCAGCGATTTGTTTGTCTGGATAGTCCGACTAATTACGCATAGAGTGTTTCAACAAAGCACATCATGGCTTCTGATAGAATACCTGCATGAGTTATTAAACATGATGTATAATGAGAGCACTAAAATATGTAATTAATCTAACTTTCGCGTCGGGCACGGTTCCAGTATTATTTCAAGGAACAATAATAAGACTGATACATAAATCAGGTCATAAATCTCGGATAACTAACTCTCTGCACTCTTTCGTTAACAGCCTTCAAAGGGTTCCGAAAAGGCGAGGATTCTTACGTAACCGAACATAAATCGATATTTAAATACTTTGAGGTTATTAATTATTCTTCCAAGTTTCGTACTAAAGTAAAATTTTGTATTTTAAAGACACATCAAATCAAATTAAAGGGGGGAATTAAAAATTTTAGAAATATTCTGCAACTACATAATGAAATTGATTAGTTCAAACTTATTATATTTGTCAAAATTTCTTTATTTATTTCCAACAGGTTTCTAAAAGGTATTTTGTTTTTTTCTTTTTGATTAAACATCCTGTGTTTAATTTATTTATTGTTAATATTCTTGGTTGTGAAATACATTTGTTATTTTGAAAGTATGCTACTTTTAGATTTCGGCAATTGCTTTCTTTTTCTCCACTTTATAATTATTGCAAATAATGCAAAAATTCTGGCAAGATGTCACTATGCCAAAAATTTTGAGTTTAGAATTAATTTCAGTGTTTTTAAACGAAACTGTAAGACTTCAAGTAAACAAGTAAATAAACGAATAAACAAAAATGTAAGATATTTAAGATATAAGAGAATTATTTTGGAAAGAAAACGGAATGAGAGTTAGGCCTGGTTTTTCAATCACAGTTTAACTTTAACCTTCAGTTTATTCCCATTGCTTCTATAGGAATAAACCGAAGTTTAAAGTTAAACTGTGATCGAAAAACCGGGTCTTAGTGAATTATTTAATATAAATCTTGGTAGAAAAACCAAAATCTAATTTCATCTTTTTATGATTCATTTGCATTACATTTCCTTTTAAAAATTATCCACAAATCCAGTGAATTTCTTGCAAGATATGAGTGCCAAACACCATACAAACAAATGAACTATATTGCTATTTTCATTGATAAAATCGAACTATTAAAAAATATTTAAATTCATTTTTGCCAACTTTTTGAAAGATGATTTTCTTCCACTTGACAAAATTTTTAGAGTTATTAAGTCTGCAACTTTTTCTTGCTGATTTTCTTTTATGGAAAAAATGTATTTTCAAAATTCGAACATGTTTCCACGAGTATTAAAAAGAGAGTTTAAGTTATCACCTTTTCATCACCTGAACCAAGTGATAATAAATTCTTTTTTAATGTAAACAAATCTCTACAGATTTTTTTAAGTTTTACCATGAAACGACGTTACTTAATGTTTGCTACAGTTCGAAACCAATGTGACAAGGGAGACTATACAAAAAAAATTGGAAAAACTCTCACATTTTGAATTGTATTTATATTACACACATTGACGCATATTTCAACCGCTATGCTTTTATCTTCAGCGCAGAAATCTAACATTTGTTGTAACGAACGTAAACGGTAATGTTGACAACTTAAATGTTGTAATATCCATTCGTTATTATTACCACTAATCCACAAATATTTAAAACTGAATTACAACATTTTTTTGAGTGAACTTTCTGTTTTATTAGTCGAATTAAAGAACTTGTGATTTTACTTCTGCAACTGTGATCTTTCGGCTTAGAAAAATACAATCTTTAAAACTAAACATTAAAAAAAAATAAAATAAAAAGGTAGACGCACAGCGATTCTTGTTGCTTGCAGCGTTACGTGAACCAGGTCATGATGGCGGCCGGACGGAAATTAATTTTACGTGTTTCTAATTAAGGAGCTTTTCCGGTCCGACGTGATTTTTCCCTTGTCTTCTTAAAATGTTAATTTAATTGAAGATTTTTAGGAAGAACGTAGAAACATGTTAATTTGTTTCTCTATTTGCATCAGATAATTCAATTTAATTAAATTATATTCATATATTGCATAACACGCGGAACAATAATTACATTTCTGCTGAATTAAGGAAAATATATTTATTTTAAAATTACTTAGGTAAAGGAACCGTTTAGAATCAAAATTGGGATAATTTCTATTATCCCAATATAATTTGTTGGAGATAGATAAATAAAAATCGTAAGTTTATTAAGTCGCCTTCGGGAAAATATAGATAAACAGAATATCTCTGTACATTTCAACCCCTAATCTAGACAAATTTGAATTGACTCGATCACCATTAAGTCCAATTAAGACGTTGCCATTTTTCTTACTTACTTAATTTTTTCACAGCGCAATTTGACAAGATGTCAACGTGTAATATGTCAATGAGAAAAATAATTGCTTATTACACGTTGACATTTTAAAAAATTGCGATGTGAAAAAATTATTTGTAAGTAAGAAAAATCGCAACGTCTAAATTGAGCTTTACACTTCAGATAATTCTGTCACCTATGATAGGTTAAAAAAACACATTGTAAATAAGAAAGAGATATAAAATTATCTTATATTTATTAGGTCTCTTCGATAGCTCTACACTTTTAACACCTTTACTCTATTTTTCTCACTCCTACTTATGTTATATTATGTATATCGCACTCTCTCAGGAGCGGTTGGTGCAAAAAGTGTAGAAAAGTGCAGAGCCATCGAACAGACCTATTGAGTTGTCTTCAGGGTTGGATTATTTCACGTAAAAAATAGTTTTCTATATTACTTACTGAAAATTGTGTGGATGTAGAATAAGTACCGAGTGACTTTTTAAATTTTTTATCGACGCTTGCCATGGAATTTGGACGGCATGTCTTAGCTTTACCGTAAAACAGCATCAAGGCGTGCAATGACGTAATTGTCACTCAAGCTAAGATATGCCGTCCAGATTTCTTGCTAATAGTTGATAAAAAAATTGAGTATAAAACCCTTTCTCTGTTTTCTGTCTCTGTCAAATAAAAAATTAGTCAAACTTGTTGGAATAAAAGAAGAAATGAGAACTAAGTAGCAAACTGTGAAAATTTCATTTTTTATAAACATTTCAGTGTATCGTCAATTTGACAGTTGATAACTTTTATTCGATCGCATTGTATAAGACGCTGCTCTAGTTTGACCAATTAATAGGTGGCTTACCATAAAAATATTTTTAACGTACAGTTCTTTCGCTCGATCTTTGCAGTTGCGTCAGAAAATTATCGACTGAAAATGACAAATTTATAAATTCTATCATTGTTTTAACATACGTATTAGATAAGGATAAAAGAAAGTGTTAATTTCGTTTCTCGAATTGGCAAAGTATGACGTAATTGCAAAGATCGAGCGGAAGAACTGTAGATACGTATTTTGACAGTTAAGCTCTCATCTTCAGTATGCACACAAAACTTCCTGACATCTTTGGCCGATATAAATCAAGGGATGTTCCTCACCAAATTTTCAGTGGAAATGTAATTCAATGTAAGTCACCCGTTAAACGTCAACCGGTTCAGGATGTCATCCCTTTTTCGCTCTTTCTTCTTTCATCAAAAAATCAAAACCAACTTGACCAACTTTTCAGTTGAACAGTCGTTATACAGTTTTACAACTTGTTGTAAAAGAGACTTATTTTAATAAGAATATATAGTACTTTAGGCAATTAAGAGCGATTCACACGAACAAGTTTTTCTTTGCAAGTGACATTAAAAGTCTTCACTCTCTAATATTTGCATGCGTTAGAAAGAAACAACTAATTGCTTAAAAGTTTACTTGTATAACTGTAACTTTTACAGAAAAACTGGAATAAACGTTATTTTGTACATGTTTCTGTAAAAGTTGACGATTTGCGCAAGTGCAATTTACCTACCGATTTACCAACTTAACTTTACTATAGACCTGTTCGTTTGTATTGCTCGAAGTTACTCTAAAAGTTGTCAGATGTAGTTTTCAGTCAAATACGTTTCTCTCGCGCCGAGAAAACTTCGAATTTGACTGAAAACTACATTTGACAGCTTTTAGAGTAACTCCGAGCACTACAAACGAACAAACCTAAAGTATTATTCACAAGAGAAGATCGTTGCGTCATTGTCTGGTGTTGCATCAACAGACTTATGAATCATAACTCCGTCCTTTTTTCTCATTCACCGTTAACAAAGAAATAATACTGAAATAATTGTCGGTTCTTGCTTCGACGGTTGATTACGCAGCGATTGATTATGTTTATATTTAAATTCGTTTTAAAGTTGGCAGTTTTGTACAAGCAAGGGAATTTACAAGAAAATCTTGTTCACGTAAATCTCTTTTTAGTCATTAAAAAATTGATTTTACTATATTTTCAAAAGAATTTTTAGTTGCTACTTTGTTTACATGCACAGTAAGCAGAAAATTCTTAATTTTATTTCACTAACCCAACTTTGATTTTCATTATGAATTTTATGACACAAAGATAACTTAATGAAGATAATACAAACACCTCTTGTATCACAAGAGTGTGTTTGTGTCATCTTCATGAAGATAATACAAACACCTCTTGTATCACAAGAGTGTGTTTGTGTCATCTTCATTATGTTATCTTTCTGAATCGTGTCATAATATGAAAGTATCACGCGATCATTTAAATTTATAATCGGAGTAGGCTATGAATTTTGAATTAGATTGGCAACACTAACTGTTGACAGCTTAATTTGAGTTTGAATTGTCAAAGCGACGCTTCAAAAGGTTTAATTAATTGCCAGGGGCGAACACTTTGAACATTTGCTATAGTTGGTGCACTTCCTTTAAATTAAAACAATTGAACCCGATGAGAATCCTATAAACGTCAAAATATTTACATAACCTCTAATCTACACAGCGAGCCGATTGGCAAGGTGCACAACCATATAAAAAAAAAACCGCCTACTTTAATTATAAATTTAAATGATCGCGTGGTATCATGATCATTGAAGATAAAAAATAATTGTAAGCAAGAAAATGTTTCATACAAGAAATACAACATTACTTTAATACATTAATGCTGGATTTCACAAACGTCACTTAACTTTAATCATCGATTAAGAATAATCATTCCTATACCTTCAACACATGTAACCATGGCAACGTTTACTTTTAACGGATGATTAAATTTAAGTAACGTTTGTGGAATCCGCCATATGATAAGCCCATACTTAAGAAATAACGAGTGTTTTTTTTTTAATTTGAATTCGAAGTTGGCGCTGAAACGTTTATTGTGAACAAACCACACAACATATTCTTCACTTATCAAACAAATAAATAAAAACCTACAACTTTACTGGTCTTAGTCGGGTTTCTGAAACGTTTCATAAAGTTAACTAATAGATAAAATAAATATTCCTATAGTTCTAACATGTGTAGCCATAGCAACGTTTACTTTTATCGGACCGTTAACTTTATATAACGTTTCAGTAACCGGGCATAAATGGCTGTGAAATTATTAATTCTAATAGTTGTAAAAAAAAATTATAACAAATAATCGAAGTATCCGCCACCTCCGTCGAGACATGTTCGAATTCTTCGCACAATTCCTTAACTAACATTTATTAACATACGAGGATGCTCATTAATTTCATTAATCTTTTCCGAGATCCTGTGCCGCAATTCAACTAGTCCATGTATTGGCTGCTGATAAATCGAATTTTTTACATGTGGCCATAAAAAGAAATCACAAGGAGTGAAGTCACAGGATCTTAAGGGAAAAGCGACTAATAATTTGCTGATCGAAAAATTCACTAATCAAGTTTAAGGACTCATGAGTTGTATGCACAGTGGCTCCGTCTTGTTGAAAGAAACCAAGTATTAGTACATCGTCATGAAGCTCATCGAAAAGCGCAGTAGAATCTCCTCTCGATACTTTCTTGCTCTCAAAAAATATGGCTCAACTTTTCTGCGCCTTGAAATTGCTACCCACACGCCTACTTTTTGAGGATGCATTGGTCTCTCTTCAAAAGAGTTTGGTTTCTCGGAACACCGCAGCTTCATATTTTGTGAGTTAACATATCCTTGTAAATCCGTAAAAAAGATTTTCTTCAAAAAGTCGTCATTAAGATTATTCAGAAACCAATGACAGTATTCTATTCGCTGTGGATAATCAGCTTCATGCAATTTTTGGACGGAGGTTAGACGATAAGAATACAAGTGAATATTCTTTTTTATGATTTTCTGGCAGGTGCACAGAGAAAAAAGAATAGTAAAAAGTAACACAATTGAGCTCCAGTAACAAATTGTGTGAGATATTTACACAATTATTATGGTCCGTTCACAATCGAATTTCCACAGCTTACTACGACTTCAAATTTAAAAAAACACTCTTTACTGATTGATTACTATTTATTTCGCCTGAGTTGGGTCGAAAATTGTTCGGTAAATGAAGAGGCCAAAAATATCTGGTGTCTCTTAAGTTGTCTTTATGATCTCTTTGACTTGGAGAAATCAACCTTGTCCAGATATATGATTACTACTTACACGTGTTATTTCACCTGAGCCAGGTTTGAGAAACGTATTGTAAGCAATTCATTATAATTTCTTTTTGAATTGTACAGTAGTAAACAAGCAGGACATTCCTACACAGCACGTATCAACCCGATCTAGAGAAATATTAATTTGTCCAACATTTGCATGTTTTTAGGTGTTTTATACGTTGGTTTTGAGTGACTAAAATCAAATTTCAATCACTAGCGACTAAAATTTAATTTTAGGCAATCAAAGTGCAAAATCAACAACTATCCATGACGACCGACCATGACTGCTTGACGTTTTAAGTAATGTCACTTCAAAAATATCTTTTCAAGATTCTTTGTTATTAAAAAATCTAACTGATGGACAAAACGTCGTACGTCACACGTGAGCGAAATGCAATAATTGACGAGCTTCTTGGAAAAACCTCACATGTCCATTTTTGCCGAAATCGCCATTTCACTGCCATCTTCGCTGTAGAGCTATCAATTCCTATACTGAGATTCTGTAAACATCTCATAGGAGCCGGAATATAACTTAGCAAAATCTGTCACATGTCTGCTCGAATTCTAACAGAAACATCATATGTCCAGGACATGAGAGATTTTTTTCTAGAAACTTTTTGAGAGGTTATGTTTAAGTTTTATGTGATATTATAATGTGATAATATTGGTGGTTAACTATTTTCACACTGATAAGTTATGAGCTGAATTCTTACAATAGGCACAGTAATAATATATTTAAGAAAAAAAATAAGGGTGATTTTTATAATGTTTCAAGTAAAAACCTCACATGTCCAGTGATTTTTTAATTTTTTTTCAAAAACAATTGACATTAATAGCAATCTAGAATTTAAGTCTTATTCTGTGAACATTGAGTAACATTTTCTGCAGCACAGACACTCCTATAACAATATGTTAAGTCTACAGGTACATTTTTAGTTTTTCCAAAAAGATAGTTTTTGGACAAATGAGGTTTTTCCAAGAAGCTCGTCAATTATACACTTGTGAGAATTGTCTCACTCGTGCTTTGCACTCGGGAGCCAAAATTCTCATTCATGTATAATTTTGCATTTCTCTCACTTATAATATAATCTACTATTATTTCAAGTAATTCTATTATCTGAGATAAGTTCATCATCTAGATATTTGATGGTAATCTATTGCATGCTACCTGTTTGAGTTAGGTTGAAAAACGCATTGTTGCATTCATTAAGTTTTCTTTTTGAAATCAGCAAAACATCCCTTCCCATATCAAACTGATCTGAAAAGAAATTTGAATTATTTCAAGTAATTTTGTTATCTGAGATAAGCTGAAGAGATATTAGATATTAGCTTTTAGCCGTTTAATTGAGATGACTTTTTGTTACCTGAAGTAAGTTAAAAACGCATTGGTTGCAAGAAGACGTAAAAAATATCTTAAGTTTATTAAGTTATCTTTATGGATTGTATAAGCAAGCAGAACATCCCTATATCAACCTCATCTCGCAAAACCTTTTCGTGATTCAAATCTCAATTGGACCGCACGCGTCAATTTGATATCGGCATCAGATTTGGGGGCGGTGAATGCTGCGACGCTCGGCGTCGGTAGCATCCAGCGTAGGTAGAAGGACGGCGCGCGCCGGTGGTGGGGATGACGCCGTGAGGGAGGGATGTTGATCACGACAGTGTGGCACAGCGTCTGCCGCGTGTGGCTGTAGTAGTCAGTGGGCCATGGTGGCGCGCAGTGAAAGCATGTTTGGGTGCTACGACAGCTACTCTTACAGACTCTGGAGCCTCGCCAACGTGTGGAACACCTGTCAATGTGAGTAGCGTACATTGCGAGACGTGAATGCCTCAAATACCAACGCCAATTAACAATTTAACTTCAATTGCACGTTATCCTTGGTAGTTCTTAGAAGCCGTCATCAGCGTAATCCTTGCACGTGTTCCCATGCTCTCCGAACAAGAGCGCGTTCTTCGAGTCAATTGGTCTGTGTCAGGAAAGTTCATATGTTAGGGTTAACTCGAGAGGTCGACTTGCGTGCCGCTGTTATTGTCTGTAAACATTCACGAACCAATTATAAATATTTAGTGCATGAAGTCATTTTTAATTCGGCGCCGAACATGATGATTGCCCACCACCGTCGCCAGCAGGTGGTTTTACCTGGTGGTGGATTCTATCAATGAAACGCACACCTTTACACCTGCCGTTCTCATTGGCTCAGGTGTAGTAGGAGGCGCCTTGCTTCCTCCGTTCATACTATTGGATAACTTGCACCTGCTTATCCGGTTTTACCTTACCTGTACGTGCGCCGAAATTCACCTCAAGGTGAACCAAGTTTTTACACACAACAAATCACCTCAGCCAAAACAACTTATTTATGGGAATTTTTACCCATGTACGCCCATAGACTTAAATTTCACGATACCGGACTTATCAAATTATGTACGTATGTAAATGTTTGGTGTTTATCTAGCTATCTGCAAGCAACAAATACACCTAACAGAAACTTTGACCTGGGCCTTCCCTTATTAACAATTTGATAAACCTACCGCATAGTGAAGGTTCCTAAATAAAATTTATTTATTCGGATTGATATTGAAATCGAATCATGGTTCTATTTTTATTCAATTTTCTTTACTTTTTTATACATCTTGTACCTATTCTCAATTCATTCATTGTTTATGTTTTGTCAAATCTTGGGGGGGGGGGGTGCCCCAACTTAATTGATTTTAATTGTTTTATAAACTACTGTGTAGTGTACATAAATAGAAGCAAAGTGTATCTTCAACAACAAACATACCTAAAAGAAACTTTGACCTACTCTTCATTTATTAATCATCCAGGAGATACTGTTGTATATTTGCATGTGACTTCGTCTAATTTTGCTCTCTATCTTATCAAATTACCGAGGAAGCAGAATGAGTCAGTGACCAAAACAAAACATTCACCGCGGTCACCTATGTATGTATGAAACAGATCGCACTTCGTCATAATTAGTCCGTTCTATTTGAACGAACTCCAATTAACGCGCGTTCTTTGTTCGCGGCGAGAGAGAGAAGCAAAAAAAAAAGAAAAACTAACCTTCAAAGGATGTGTATAAAATACCTCGTTAACATTGTTAAACGAGTAACTGACAATTCTAATAAAGGCGCGTGAAATATTGTTCCCGTCTGTTGTAGGAGCCGTCGCCTGCAACTTTCGTTCTATTCGAAAACGAGAACATTTCGATGTTGTGTCAAAAAAAAATTGAAACGTCAATTAATTGATGGCGAAACCTAACAGAATCGAATTCGTTTCAGTTCCCTCGCTAGCGAACGGAATCAGTAAGGAAGCTGAAGAACTGAGCGCGAGCCCCGAATACTTCATAAAATGTCCTCAGTGCCAAAAAGGGTGCCAGACTTTCCAGTCGCTCAAAGAACACATGGAAACCTGTCACCCCGATTTGGGCACCTCAGAAAATGGCACCGCGTCCACACCTAGCGCCGTCTCTCCCACACCCAGTCTAATCGGGCCGGGCGGCCCTTTCGCCTGCACGCAATGCACGACATCCTTTTCTAGCAAAGACCAGCTCGAGAAGCACGAGCTCCTGCACTCACCGAACGCTCAAGTGGTAAGTTGTTAATTTTACATCGTTTAAGATCATTCTCCAGTGTCAAGTGTCACTGTAACTTTTAATTAGATGTGTGACTGCACGCTTACATTATTTAGTTTAATGTTTGACATGTTCAAATTGAGAGGTTATACGGGCACATGGGGTCAAGTAAAATGTTTACGTAACAATACTTTACGACGAACAATAATAGTACGGGTCCAGCTGCTATATTTCAAAACTTTCTGACGGTGATTTAAAATGTGTTAGGTTTTCACGTTACAGATACTCATTTAACATTTTACAGCGTTACAATTTCTTAAACGTCCATGAAAAAACTCTCGTTTCTTTGAAATGGAGTGAGAACCGTCGAACTTCTACCTGCTCATACAAACACAAGTTCCAGAAACCTGTTTTATTACATTAACAAAAAAAAATGGCACGTCCTCCTCGACTATATCCGAAACTGAAGAGGATTTCGTTTACTTTCATTAATAATAACTTGCTAAACTTATTATAAACAATCGGAGCTGATTCTTTGTTTTTGTTTTGAGAAAAACACGTTAGTAAAATGACTTTTTTTATTGTGGTTTAGGACGCAGCTTATATGTATGTATAGAGAATGCATCAGCAGCTGTGATAACAGCACACTGAGTAAATAAATGGTACCGTCGGTTGGCAAATGGTAAGGTCAGGAATGACTTCGTTAAAACTGAACTCATTTCGGAACTGTCACATAAAAATTGAGGAGCGTTTGTTGGAAATCTGTTGAACAAACAATTCTCCGGACAGCTCTTTTCAAATCATACGTATTTACATTAACCACTATCTCGAGATTAAATATATTTTTAATGAACACTTCAGAAGTACGTTCAAAATTTGCTCTTATATATTTGAATTGCAATAAAACACATGCAAAAACCATGAAGATTATTACAAAAAATGTTATATGTTGCTGAAGGCCATTCTTCAATTTCTTAATCTATGTATTTCATTTAAAGAGGAAATTATATCAAAATTAAAACTATCTGGAAAAATAGAACGTGTTCTATCTGTACAGCTCAAAACATTGTAGAAATTGTATCAAATCTTGTAAGACACAAGAAATAGGGCAATCTAAAACAGCCTTAATAAGAGAAAAATATTTCAAGACATATAAGGTCTGTTCCAACATCACCGTCAAAAGCATACACTCATCAAAGTTTTACACTTGATGAAGTTGTCAAAATCGATCATTATTTCGGTGGGCAACTGATTATAACGGTTTCGAAACGGTCAGAAAGTGATGTTGGAACAGAGCTTAGGCAGTGTCTTTAATGAATTCGTTTAAATATGAGATCAATTCAACTTTTGCTTCTTGTTATCGTTGCACACATACCATAAAAAAACGAATTTGAGTTTCTGGTGCCACATGTTAAGAAAACAATCCTGCAACAAATTTTAAGTTTAAAATATGACTAACAGAAAAGATGTACATTACGATTTTGTCGTCGATTTTGATTCATATTGAATCAAAATAGAATCCCCTCATTTGGAAGTAACTCAATAGTACTTGCTCTTAAACAATGATTTGCTCGTAATACTACGAGGAGCGTTCAAATATGAGTGAGAATGAGTTTAGAACGTGTTTATTATCAATGAAACAAAAACGTGTTACATACTATTTTTCAACGTAGTCCCCCTCTACTGCAATACATTTGCGACAACGTTCTGGAAGCTTACGTATACCGTTTTCGAAGAAGGTTTTTGGTTGCGTGCGTATCCAGTTTTGCACAGTTGTAACGAGTTCATTATTATCCCTAAATTTATGGCCACTTAAGAACTATTTCAATGGTGAAAGCAAATGACTCCCTACAGTTGTGCCAACTTCTTCTGACCTTTTCTCACAGTTATCCAATGATCAACCCGAATAAATTGATCAATCGTCCCAACATGACGTTTTCGGTCGTCTCACGGGGTATATTTTCTACGCGGTTCTCGATCTTCTCGAAATTTTTTCGCACAATCAAACACCCTATGCCTTGGGCAGACATTTATCCTCTAACTGGACTCGAAGTCTTGTAAAGATTTCAGACGGCAAAACACTTTCATTCACTAAAAATTTAACTATGATTAAAGCTGGTTCTTGTCCGATGAAAATTGTATCACAAACTCTTTTAAACGGACACTAAATGGCGCACAAACACTTAACGTTTCGCAGTCGTTCGACAGCATCGTCGAACGACTGCGAAATGTTAAGTGTTTGTGCGCCATTTAGTGTCCGTTTAAAAAAGTTTGTTATATAAAAATTTAACGATTATGTGTTGTGCCACAAAACACGGTACTTTTTCTCTGAGATGCTACATTATTATTGGCACACGTATAGGAGAAGAATTTGATTATTACTAATGACAAGTTGGAATATTCCAGAATATGACCCAGAGCGCTTGTTTCCATCCATTGTTGTCTGTGCTCGAGGCAACTAGATTCTCACTCATATTTGAACGCTCCTCGTATATGCAATACATTAATAAAAGTTTAGTCTACGCGGTTTCCTTTATTTCGTTGCGTAGATTCACACATGTTAATATTAACTAAAGAAACCACCACAAAAAATGCGACTTGTTACTGTTATAATACAAAATACAAGATACAGTCTTAGCCCTAGGACTCTTTTGAGTACAAAATCACGCAACTCGTAGCTTCAAGCTTATTGGACGATGCTCATAAGAAACGGATGAAGTTGCGCGATTTTGTCGCCTAGTCTATAATAGACTTAGGGAGGAGATATCCACCTCTTAATAAATTGGCTAATAGTTATTAGACGAATAACTACCATGCAAACAATTCATAAAAAATCGAATCAACTATTCAGAAAAATCAACTTATTCGTCGAATAACTTTAATAGGGGATGGATATCTCGACCCTTAAAATTGCAAAAGGGCAGAATTTGTAGGTATGTCTTTTTGTGTCTTCAAGCTGATGCATACTCACTTTTGTTCATTAGAATTTGCATAATATCAATCTTACTGCACAATACAAACTGAATACGTAGAATCCACTCAGACATCTAAAAAATGAACGCCAAAAGTAGTCGGTTTTTGGACCGACTATTGAAAATCAAATGGATTTTACAATTGTAACAAGCCAAGCGTTAGTTAGCGTTTGTCTGTTGCAAAGTCATTGCCAGATAGTCTTCTGCGAAACCATCAAATGATCGAGCATTATCTGCAAGCAAGTAAATTTTGGTCAGTGCTCTTTTGAATCAATATTTATAATTCTTTTGTAATTCATTTTATACAAGCAATAGAATTGTTTGATATCTACATGTAAGAGTTTCTTTTATACATTATGAAAGTAAAATAAATATGTCCAAATTAATCATCCCTTTTGTAAAAGCATCATATTAATAACAATCATAAGGTACAGATAAGTTCACTTTAGCTAGAGTCTTCAAATTTGCTGCGGTGTGATAAGAAAATATTTTATTTAAGGATTTTATGACTGTCGCCAAAATTTCATTTTCGCTGTCGGTATAAGTTACACGTACAGACGTTTTTTCATCGTCTTAAAGTGATGCTGAAATATTCACTCATCTCCGCAGGAAAAAAAAAAACTTCTGCACGGTAGTCTCATATATATAAATTGCCAAAGTAAAATAAATACGGTCAGACTAAACATTCAACACTGAAAATAAATGCGCGCGAAAAGCTGCGATTTTCCATATGTCGAAGGAAAATTATTTTTGACACCTTCCGAGTTACGAAACGTGTCTTACATAAGAATTTGCTTAAAAAAATCCTCCCCTATTTATTTTGATGGGTCTCAAATCAATATTGCAAAGTAACATTAGTTGAATTAGATGTAATAAACGTCGAGGTGACGAGAGTAGTGTTTGAATGTGTGTATAGACAGTAAGAAGTAATAAATAGAAAAACTTCATAAGTTTTCTGAATTGTAAGGTAATAAATACCCAAGTTCATGATGTAAGGAAAGAAATAGGCGGTAATTATTCAGGCGTGTTCGCTTGTAAGGAAAGATATGTGGCCGTTTTGTCTTTCACTTGTGAATTCGACTTTTCGCGCCTTTGAGATTTACAATGTGCGGTAGAAAGTGTCGATATCTTTTAAATTAAAAATATCGAATTCAAACAAACAAGCTTTCATTAGGAGCGAGCCCGGGCACTTTATTGTCGCTAACGCTCTCGTAAATATTTAAGCACGTGTGAATTTTTAAATTTCGATAAATCAAAAGCGGACGAGCGCGTTCTATTTCGGTCCATCGCGCTTATCGGTAAGTGTTTTAATGGCTTATGGAGTGGCCAAGAGCCCGAACGATGTGTAACCCGATGACAGAAGCAAAAGCTCGCGGGTACACAAAAAGATGCCACATGTGTACGGCGTAGCGTGTGAAAGAGTTACTTACGTGACTCGGTAATGGGGCCCCGAACAGAAACATGTTTTGCTCGCTGCTGTGTGCTTTTTTTTCACTTTCAGTGTTCCGTCACTTTTTGCCGGCATTCTTATGCAATTTAGATCGCGCTTAATGAAGTTTTTTAATTATTTCTCCAAGCAGGAGCGCTGTGCTCCGTTCTGACGATAACCGCAAAAAATTACACGCTTAGCAAAACTGTCACGTATATATGTTAAGCTGAAATGCACCTGTTTCAGTTTGAAAGGATTAAGTTTCTAGTGCTAGGACGCAGCTTTTTGTTTTGCATTAGGATAACGAAAAACTCGAAGGCTTCGGACCTTCTCTTTTTTCTCCCACCTTCTAATTTCCACGCACCGCCGGCTACAAAAAATCTGACTTAATTAAATTTTCTAACAAAGAACTTTGTTGTTAGATACTTTTTTTATCTTTATACAATCAATACTGTAGGGTACTTGCTTTATTTAATTAACACCAGCCTTTTTTACATTAGATCTACAATATCATTACGATAATTATTTTTGAAAAACATCAGCGCAGACTTCGCTAAAAAATTAAGTATTTTACTTATATTTCTAATTTAAAAAAATTTGATGCTACATCGTTGAAGTTCCATTAATTATAATATATGTACATTGAGCATTAAAAGTAATGTCTCCCCAATAAAATTTTATGCCGCCATCTTTTATTTTGTCTTTGCTCGTTTTTTGTGCGTCTGCTTATTATAGTGGCCAGAACAGACACAATACTTTTAACTGTTTTTTTTTTAACTTTGAACTTATTCAGTTTTAAAAACAATGAACCAATGCATTGCAATCTATACAAGCTACGTTTGATGAAACCAAACGAGTTTCAATGAAGTAATTTATTATTTTAATAAAAATTATACTAAATGTTTTAAGAATAATCTCTTTCTCCTTTTTAAATTTTTATTATCATTATCGAATGACTGTACAGTATTTCTTAAAGCTTCGAAAGCTTAACCATGACATTTCATAATTAACACTGACAATACAAATTGTTTATTTTGTAGAAGCTTACTTTTCAATACTGAACATAGGTGAATTAAAAAAGGCATACAAGTCTTCAGGCTATAGGAATTTGCAGCTAAGCGTTCGCCACCTGGTATCAACTAAACAAATCCTTGCATGCTACTTAACATATCGTGTTTTGGCGTCGATACTGATTGTGAGTGTATAATGTATCAGGATTGTGTTATGTGTGAATTTCAAATTAAATCAACCTGTGTATTTGGATTGGTACGTACTTAAACACGTGCATTACAAAAATTCTGCGTAGCTTACAGAGGTTCAGTTTTATCCGCGGTAGCGCTGCGATCTTAAAATCAAACGCCTATACCTATTTTGCAATATTAGTGTATAGTAGTAGAGTAGTGTAAATCGACCTCTCTCTGATTGACATAAACGCTGATAATTAAATCATTTAAAATTATACAAGGCATAATTCTACTTTCCTTTTTTGGTGTCAAGAAGACCACCCTTCTTCAATTAATGTAATTATTTGCGTTTTTTCGCCAACATTTAAATGCGCCACGTTAATATCGTTCTGTCACTTTGACAATTATTTTGACTTATGAAACGAAAATAATTTCAAGCAAAGGCAAATTCACAGTGAGACATTTTGAGTGTACGCTTTTTTAAATTCCGCAACAGTACCTATGTTCAGAGATGATATTATCCATTCTTTATCTATTTGTTATCGCAATAGGCCGTGATTTTAAACTAGTGAATTGGCTATCATGTTAAATTAAACCAACTGAATTTGGTGCCATAATCTACGTCAAATTGTGACAACTCAAATCAGATTAACAGGTGTTGTCAATTCTCAACTTTATATAAATGTGGCGGTGAATACACCTCGTGATGAAAAGAAAATATCGCAACACTGCCCAATTCGGAGTAAGGGTTAAAATATAAATCAACATGTCATCAATCATTGTCAAAATTTAGTTACATAATATGTATAGTCAACCTAGTTTTGTATAGGTTTTATGGTGTTGCAATAAAACGAAGCGACAGAGAGGCGACAAAAAGACCGCTTTTTTATAGTAACATCATAAAACCGATACAAAACGGGGACGACTATACATGCAGCGTTGCTATGTCTGGGGATTTTTCCTCAGATCTGGGGAATTTTTACCTGTATTGAGCAAAAGGGAAAACTTTAAAAAATAAACGAGGAACGGGAGAAATTTTTACCTCTTTGTTTTTGTAGAAATCAATACCCTCTAAAAAAATTTATGTTCTTTTTTGTCCTCAGTTAGGAAATTAATCTGAAATCACATTTTATTTGTCGGTTGGGTTATGGGTTACTATTCGATTCTGTTGTGTTTAATCATCAATGATAAATATCAATTGATAAACGCAGACCCCGAAGACACAAAGACAATAATATTCTCTTTGCGAAGACATTAAAGTTGTGGTATTGAAATAGACTAAATGACGAAACTTTGGAAAGAATTTTGCATTCAAAAAATCTTTTAAAAAAACAATAATATCTATAGTTAGATTTTTAATTAATATCAAATTAATTTGTGATTTATTTTATTTTTGAATAAGAAATTTTTTTTTTTTTTTAATAATAGGTTTTTATTTTCATGTTGATATTGTCACTCATGCGTATGTACCAGTTGTCAAGCTTTCTCATCATGTATTCACATTGTTAGGAACATTTGTTCTTATTTAAATCATATGCAAAATTTCTGAGGAAATCTGGAAACTTTTAGGAACTTTTTCTGGGTATTAATATTTTGTTCACCTGGCAACACTGCATACATGTGTACTACATTCTCACTCTCTCACTACACTTTCACGGCATACTACGATAATAAATAGATAAGGAATGGATTACACACGGGGAAAAAAATATTTGTTGAATTAACCATTTTCATTGTTAAATAGGACCTACGAATTTATTTATTTGAATGAACAATATATATTTTTGATTCAACAAATGCTTATTATATAACTCAACAAGAGACTTGTTGAATCAAAAATACATATTGTTCATTCAAATAAATAAATTCGTAGGTCCTATTTAACCATGAAAATGGTTAATTCAACAAATAGTTTTTCCCGTGAAGTGTTTTCCTTTTTAATCTAGTGTGGAAGTTGGTCAAGATAATTTAATTGTGAACCTCATCAAAATGGCAGTGGTTAATTTGACATTTGAACTTACCATATCTAACTTTGCTTCCCAAGTTTCGAGTTGTGGGACAATACAACAATGTGATCTATTGTAACAAACGAAAAAAGAATGAGATCTGTAATTGTAATAAACGAAAAGAGACAACAACGTAAAATTTACAACAAAATCAAAATTGTGGTGCGTTCACAATAAGCACCTTTGACAACAAATTTCAGTTTATTTCCAAACCTGAAAAATTTCACGCTGGCAAGAAATATGCGTCCGATTTGGAAGTTATTGCCAGCACAAACAACTATTTTTAAGAGCTGGACAAATCGGCCTTTTTTTAATAACGGCATAAAGGGCAAAGGCCCTTAAATTTCGCTGGGCCAAGTGTATTGAGCTACAAGGAAACTCCATCAAAAATGAAAATTTTTGACCCCGTCTTTTGTTGTTTTCTATCTTAGGCCGGAAATTATTCATCCCATCCTCGTACGCTAACCCATTAAATATTTGCTGTATTTTATTCGAGTTCCCAAACATAATTGATTAAAATTTTGCTTCATTTTGTTTCCTTAAAGTTTTAAAATAGGAAAAAAAACTGATTAACTTAATTTGCGTGTCCTTTTATGTTGGTATAGAACCCTTCATATTTTCTGAAACACCCTGTACACCGAAAGTTACTTAAAAGTAGACGATGACTTTAGTTTCTTACTCTATGTTACATTTTTCGGTATGGCGGTATGGCGTTTTACAACATTTCACAATTTCTATTTTCAGTTCCTTCAAAAACTTCTAAAGGCCTTTACAGTGTACCTATTTCTTGTACTGTTCGATCCAAAATTATTTCGTAGGGGGAAGCTTGGTTTGAAACTTTTACTGATTCATATCAAATCAAATGTATCTTGAAGTTTCAAATTAAACAGATGGTCAATTGGTTAATTGTGTCAATTAAGCTAAGGCTGTGATTTTATTTTTCATAACCCCCCCCCCCCTATCTAAATAATTTTGGACTGCACAGTACAAAGTTTGGTTCAATTTCTATTCAGAACAAGCTGCATATGCATTGTGGAACAAAAGTATGGAAACCTCTAAAAAATTGTTATAAGTCAGAACTTTCACACTAACTTAAAATTAACATTTACATAATTCTTAGTAAACCCCAACTTTGCTTTTTAAAAAAGCGTGCGCGTTTTAATGTTACGAACTTACAAATGTCGAAATATTTCTAAAACAGTGAACATTAGGTATAGGATATGTTACACATGTTACATGTTATTATGTTAATAATGATTTAAACAACTTAAACAAATAAAAAAATACTAGGTGTCTTATTTAAAATTACAAAGTTGGCAGCACTGGCAAGAAATCTGAAATATTGACAACACCATCTTGACATCCGCGCTATCATCTAAATTAACTGTTCCAAATTTCGTTTCGATAGTCCTAACCGTTGTTAAAATATTTAGAGGTTTCCACACTTTCGTTCCACAGTGTATGGTTAGAAGATAGAACATGTTCTATATTTCAGATAATTTTTGTTGAGTTGATTTTTTATACGGTTTACTACATAATTTAAATTGTTCAAGAAATTAGATCAAGTCTTGTGTGTACAATGTTTAGATTTCATGTTAGTTTCTTCGATTTGCATTAAAACAAAAAGATATTTTCTTTTTCATCATGCTTTCTAATTTCTAAAGTACTCTTTTTTTTTTCATTATAAAAGTATTTCCACTGAATTACATTCTCCCAGGAAGAACTTCCTTCTTGTGTAACATTTATTCATAAATAATAAATACTCAAATTGTGTAATTTCATTAATTGGTAACAGCAAAAATATTTTTATGTATTATTTTGACTTATACCAGTATTATTATCACATATATGGTAATGTTTTTAAAAAGTTAAATAAATGAAAACAACACTGCAGGAATGCAAACCAATGATTTTCTTAATAATTCTTAAATACTATTCTAAAATGCTTGCAAAAATTATCTTTTCTTTTTCAAAAGTATTAACAATAAAAACGATAGTTCGCTGTAACCTCTTTCTTCTTGTGACATTATCTTTGGTTACGATTGTACATGCTTTCATTTTACATCGAAAAGTATCAAAATTAACTAATTCTAACTAACGCCAGATATATTTATGAAACTTGGCCAAAACAACTCTGTCCGATGTACCAGACGTCGTATGGCAATTGTAAATCTTCATTCGTAAGTAATTTAAACGTGAAATCTGTTTCGCGCTTTATGTATGAAAAAGTTATAACCAAATATTTAACTAATTTATGAAGTAGGAATTCAATTGTTTATTAGTGTTTATATAAGAATCCGACAGTTATATCAGAATCATTTCGCAGAATATGTAACGTGTGTTAACCGCAGACATTTCGTAGATGTTTACTTACCACAATCAAATCTAAAACGTGATTCAGATTAAATCCTAAAATTGAAACTCGTCTCTTGCGCCAGTTAATGTCTATCTTCTTATTTCCAGTCCTGCAAAATTTGCAACAAAACGTTCGCCAACGTCTATCGCCTGCAGCGACACATGATCAGCCACGATGAAAGCGCCGTACTACGTAAATTCAAATGCACAGAATGCGATAAGGCTTTTAAGTTTAAGCATCACTTAAAGGTAATTTGGTTTTATCTAATCAATTCCGCGGCAATTCATTTCCGGAATCGTTAATTTTCAGGAACACATAAGAATCCACAGTGGTGAAAAACCCTTCGAATGTGGAAACTGCGGGAAAAGATTTTCACATTCGGGCTCCTACTCTAGTCACATGACTTCGAAGAAGTGCTTGGTAATGAACTTGAAACTCGGTCGAACTCGCGCCCCCAACAACAATTCTCTTCTCGACAAGAATTCCCCGACCAGTAGAATCCAGAAGCGGCCCTCCGTGAGCCCCATGAATAACAATCTGACGACTAGTCCCAATCAGAACGGTTATTTTCCAATTTTGCCTAAATACACGGAAGCTGCCGCCGCTTTCCTCCAAACATCGCTCGCTTCCAATTCTGCCATACACCCGTTTTATATACCCCCTCCGAGTATGCTCAACACCGCCGGCCACGCCATTAGCCCTTATTCGATACCTACTCTAGGCCAGTTCCTCGAACAACTACACGGAGCTTCCCCCCATCGAGCTCCGACTTTGGAAACGACGGAGGCTAACATCGAAGATTCAAAATCGCAACATCTAGAAGGCCCCGCTCTTTCCCCCAAACACCAAACCTTGAATAAATCAAACTCGTCCAGCTGCGGCGATTTAGTAATGGATGAAGAGTTGGTAGCTCCGAAGATGGAACATGACGCTGAAGATAAATGCAACGTCGCAGATGTCAGCAGCAATGGAGGAGACTTAGAAGCAGTGAAACGTATACTGGAAACCGTAAACGCATCAGTCACTAAACAGTTGCTTCAAGCGAATATGCAGAAGTTTTCTTCCGATACCAGTGAGTGCAACAGTATCAATTCCGCGCATTCCCCCTCGCACTTCGATATTTCGTGCAACACCTGCAAGAAACTTTTTAATACACACCAGCAACTTGATGAGCACGACTGTGACCATGACTTGAAAAGCGAAGGCTTAGCGGCGAAACTGGAAGACGCACTCACCACAAAATCAGAATCCGACCATCCCACCGGAAGTATAAGCGGAACCGACGATGATCCCGAATATGAGAAAAGTCATGATCGCAACGATGATTACGAAATGGATAGCGAGAATGTCACCACCACCGACCAACTATCTGAGGACGGAAGAAAAGTGCGCGTTCGTTCTTTAATTTCAGACGAACAGTTGAAAGTGTTGAAGGATAATTATGCGATCAATCCACGTCCGAAACGTGAAGAGTTGATGAAAATCGCCGAGCGAATAGGTTTTCCGGTTAGGGTTGTACAAGTGTGGTTCCAAAATACGCGTGCAAGAGACAGACGTGAAGGCAGACTAATTCAAGTTCCCTACACAACTCCTAACGTTCCAATTCGGTTTCCATCATCACTCGTGCCTTCAAACCCTCAATTTCTAGGCCATAAAGTCTACCCGGTCACCGCGTCCCCACCTCAATACATTTCTGAGCAACCCCTGGATTTATCCACAAAAAGAGAGCCAATCTCACGTGATTCTTCACCCTCTAGTTCACCTAGGAGACCTCCATCGACTAACCAGCATTCTGATTCGGGGGACGACGTCGTTAATCTCAGTCGTAAATCATCAAGAAGTCCAACACCATTTCAACACGTGCCATACCAAAGTCATTACCAAAGTTCGAACTGCTCATCAGAACCGCGCCGCTCACCATCTCCATTGGATTTCAACAACGGCAGCCGACTAGCACAAATACTAGCCCAACCCGCGCACAAACTCGCCCTACCGGGCATGGGGCTAGTCCCCATGGAAAGGTTGATGCAATTTGGCCCCCCGGATTTGCCGAGTTTAAGTCAGCTGATCGGAAACAGAATGACGAACTTAAGCCCAAACTCAGATAAACGTAGTTGGTCCGAAAACGGGGATTTACCGCACGACTCCCTTCAAGACGACGATCCCAACAAGAGAACGAAGATGTCGCAGCTCGTCATGAAGAGCCTCGGAAGCCCCATGCTGGGGAACCAAGACGGAGAGATCGAAGGTCAGTTCACCTGTGATCAGTGCGACAAGGCGTTTTCGAAACAGAGCTCCTTGGCACGCCACAAATACGAACATTCAGGTGGGTTGCTTAATTTATTTATTTTTTTTATATTAATGGATGTTTGAGTGTCGAGTTTGTTTACGTTTGATACAAAATCGGAGTTGTAATTATGTTATGGGGTCAACAGAAATAGAAGTGCGCGCGGGCTTTAATTATTTTATGGTGCGTTTGCATTTTAACGCCAAGTATTGTTATTCTGAGTTTGCAACACAGATGTAAAGTATTTTTACTAGAAGGAGGAACTCAAAAACCATTTTGAACAAAATATTTTATGCCTGTTTTAGACGGTCATATTGTTTGTACAAATTTATGACAAAGTGAGAGAGATAAGCTACCACAGTGAATGTTGATTGGTTGAATTGGCACTTCTCACTCACTTTGTAACAAATTTGATACAAAAATATGACCGTGTAAAACAGGCATTAGACAATGGAATTAATTTTAAGAGTGGAGTTCCACTAGGTGTCTCCTAATTATATTTAGTGACGTGACTAAAAATTTATAATTGAGAAAAAAATGGTCTTTCTTCAGCATTTAATTATTCGTTTCATATAATTTTTTTGGGTGAATTCGAATATACTTTTTCCCTTGAACTTATGATGTGTAACATCAAATGGTAATTTCTTTATAGGTCAACGTCCTCACAAGTGCGACGAGTGTCCGAAAGCTTTCAAGCACAAACACCATCTGACGGAGCACAAGCGCCTCCACAGCGGCGAAAAACCGTTTCAGTGTTCGAAATGTCTTAAACGATTCTCTCACTCAGGATCCTACAGCCAGCACATGAACCACCGGTACTCGTACTGTAAGCCATACAGAGAATAATTACTGTACTTTGCTCTGACTAAACAAAGGGAATACTCAAACTTGCCATTTTGCAAATAGCCCGTAAAGATAAACATAGCTAATGTAAATAAGTATTGGTGAAATATTTATAACGTTGCAATGATTTGATATTCATATTTTATTTTTAATATATATATAGCTGTACATTAATAAGGTATATATTAATAATAATTATAATGATAATATATTGTAGATTTCCTAGGGTTGTCGCATAGTAAAAAGAAATTATGTCCAACATCACAACTTGAACATCGATTATTATTTAATAATTCTTTTTGTATTTTTATATTTGTATTTTTTTTATTGTTGGCGGTTCACGAAATTTATTTAGACTTAGATATTCAGTCTGGTACCTGTGCAAAAATACTCAGAAAAGTAAGTATACAGACGGACCTAATTAGTTTGTGCCAAAAGAATCAACTGTCTTCCTTTTAGAGCAGTTGTGTGTGCGATGGTACCAAAACATCAAGCAGGCGTGGGCACGTAAGCAATTCTATCTCTCTCTAAACTTAGTCATTCTGTGCAATTCATATGTATTTGAAGCTACAATTTTTTTTAACTACAAATTTTAATGAAACTTTCTTGCAATATTTTTTTATTAATTTTAGGACATTCATTTAAAAAAAAAACAATTACATAATAAGAAAATGCGTAAAACTTCACAATATTTTCTCCTAATATTTTATTGTGCAATGTCTATTAAAATAGGGTAGCTTCAAATAACGTTATGCTGAGTACACGAGTATGAATGGTTACCATATATTTAAAAAAAAATATATTGTGATTAAAATAAATATTATTTTTTTATTATTGCGCGTAGATGTGTATATGTATAATGTATTTGCTTTTTAAGTGCCATATTAATCAACGAAAACGTAGCGGCAGCGCGATTTCAAACTTCGGTTTCGATACATCGATTGATCCCATAGTTCATTAGTATAATTGCCTTGAGTTCGACGAACAGTACAATAATAATAATAATTATAATAAAGTAAGTGGCGAAACACGAGAAAAAAAATGAAGTAAATTCCGCCGCGCATTCGAGGTGTTATTTGACAATACGTAGTAGTACTGATAGATGATTATTCAACAATACAATGAACAAATGGTGCAAGTCATTATTGATTAACTTTTATAAGCATTTAATTAAAATAAAATAGTAAACGTAAGTTGACGGTGATTGAGTTACCCTCTCAATTAGAAACGAAGCCAAGATGAATTTTAGTGTAATAATATTGAATCATTCCAAAATTACGTACCTAATATATAATTTCCAATGTGTGAGCTATTATTATTACATAAGGTTTGTTGACAATAACGTAGCCATTTGATATAAAAAAATAAAACTATTTACTTAGTACCGCTAATGTTAAAAGTAGCATTTATTATGTAAGTCTCAAGGTATGTGAGAATTTTTTCAAATATAAATATATACATTATATAATATAAAGAAGCATATATAAATTTTATTAAATTAAGATACTCTTTACGAATCTCTGTGTATAGATATTATGTAAATATTTTTGTCTGATGATTATTAATTTATATAATTCAGACGCGTACTCAAAATAAATCAATGACAACTTTATTTTTTTTTATTACTCACTTATAGTATTTAATTTTATACTCTCTCTCTCTTTTTCTCCCTATGTCTCTCTCTTCACTTTTCGTTCGGTGCAATGGCATTTATTTTATTTTCGTTTTCTTTTTGTTATTATTATATTCGCCTTTATTTTTGTTTTTGAGAAAATGGCTAGTATAACCAAAGAGTCTGTAATATATTTAGCCATGTAGTTAGTTTATTATTATTATCCGAAAATTCTTTATTTCCACTCTAACATTAGTTGTATTATTGTATTTTTTTATATATAGATTGTCTTGTAAAAATGGTGACTCTAAGGGATGTATGTGTAAATTCTATAACTAATATGAAAAGTTGGAAAAATGTATTTTACTCAATACAAATAAAAACTATGAATTAAGTTGTGTCTTTTTCTTGTTTCTTTAATCTGTTTTAATTTTTAGTTTAAAACTGCAGCCTTTTCATTGAGTCTATGACAAGAAAATTGTAAATACAGACTCAAGTCTGAATTCATCACGTTCAAGTAAACTTTTACATAAATAAATATCCGCTACATTTTCATAAATGTGTTAAAGAATTTATTGATAAAGAAAAGTAACATTAAGAAACAATATTTTAATAAAATGATTACTGGAGATATTGAAACAGCTGCCTTCTAATTTAAAAAAAATATTGTCAATTGATTTGTGTCAAAAATGGTTTAGACACGCCTTAAATTCATATTCATTCAACTTTTATAATGACAACAGGTTAGGCCGTTTTTTGACCTAAAATTGTATGAGCAGTGACAAATAGCAATCAGTTTGTTTGTCGAGCTACTGACGAGGCCCTAAATAGAACCGAAGTAGTTGCCTTGTTCCTCACCCCTACGGACCCACACGAAGTAAAAAAGATTATGTCAGAAGCCTGCAAAAAATTCTCAGCAGGAATTGTTGAACTCCCAGGAAGAATTCTATTGCTAATCAAAGATGATATCTCGATGCCATTATCTAAGATTACAAACCGTAGTTATCCTGATAAATTAAAAACTTCAAAAATCATTCCAATTCTGAAGAAAGGGCTCAAAACTAAAGTAGCGATCTACCGCCAGGTGGCAGATTACAAAACCAGCTAGCAAAGGTTTTCGAAAAATGCTTCAACTACAGGCTGAATTATTTAAAAAAAAAAAATTACATGTTGGTATCCTGTCAGAACGGATTTAGGAATGGGGGGTCTACCCAAACAACGTTACACGATGCCTCGTCTCATATTCATGAAAATCTTAATGACAAGAACAACCCTCTTGGCCTCTTCTTCGTCGTGCCTTTGACTCGGTGTACCACCAGCTACTAGCAAAGAAATTGAACCTAATGAATATGATAATATTAATAATAATGATAATGAATGGATTAAATCGTATTTAAAGGACCACGAGCAGATTGTAGCAATCCACAACATCAAATCCAGTAAAAAACTAACGAATAGAAGAACCCCACAAGGATCTGGTTTATCACCCACATTATTTAACTGTTTCATCAATGACCTTCCGAAGGACCAATCTCAATACAGAAGCGTATTATACGCCGACGATTGCAGCGTAATCATCTCAGGCAAATCGTATAGCGAGAAGCAGGAAACGGCTCAAGAATCCATACAAGTTTACAAATGGTGTACAGGAAACGGAATCAAACTTAATACCGCAAAAACATCCGTGGTCGAATTTGACTCGAAAAACTATACAATCGATACCTCCATACTACTCAGAATAGAAAGAAAATCGGTCGAAAATCTCTCAGCTATCAAGTTTCTTGGTCTCTAAATAAGATCAAAAGCTCATCTGGACAGCACACATCGATCACATTCTTCCCAAGATCAGCTTGTTTCCTAATACAGAACATAAAGCTGAGAGTATCGATGGATGTTTTAAAGCTCATATGGGCTGACATATTGGAATTCAGCACACGGGGCAAGTCAGCGTTCATAGCCCAGAAGAAGGCAATCCGATTTATGATCGGTCTGTCGAGGAGGGAATCATGTAGAAGCAGTTTTAAACGTCTCTGTATATTAACTCTTGCATCTCTACATTTATTCGCATTGCTGGTACATGCAAAGTATAATAAGAAAATCCAGAAGAAATTGAAGTGTCCTTTTCCAGGCTAACAGTAGATCAACACAATCCATACTACATGGGGAGCAAAATATTTAACAAACTTCTGTCTCTCGACAAATCCCTGGCATCTATAGATACAAAGCGTTCTAAAGGAAAAGTAAAAAGGCGTTTCAAACCAATACATTTTAGTGTTACAACGGTGACGTCACAGACGCAACTGGTTTAAAATAATTGATGCTGGTTTGAACCGCGCTCGGAACTCGGTTTGAAACGAGTTCGTAAATTTGTGGAGGGGTAAACGGTCGAATTGTTTATAGGTTAGGTGACAGATTATTGCATGTGTTATTGCAAATCTATTAACAAGAACATAAATTTACATTATTTACACGAATGAATTATTGAAAGATATGTATCTCTGAAATAAGACACAAAGGGTGAACATAACCAAATTTCTTTCTCGTCATCGGAGTGGAGATATTAAAAAAGTGGCTTTCTTTACTTTTCTGCAAAAAATAAAGATACTTGAGAAAGTTTCTTGAATTTCGAAAACATTTGTTCAGATCCGCAAAATAAATAATCTTCCCAAACGTAAGTAAACTTTCAAATAGATACCATTTACCGCAAAACCGAAAAGTATCGAAGTTTATGTTTCGAACAAATGCATTTTCTTGGTATATGAAATAGTGACGTCACAGTTCAAACCAATGAACCAACCGTGTTTAAAAAACGTTGTGTCACAAAAAAACGCCTAATATCTCGCGGAAAACTGTTTTTACTCCATCGACGAATTCCTGGGTATGCAACCAAACTATCACGATTGTTAAAATTTAGCTATGCTCGTTATAAACAACCAATTAAAATACTGTATTTGTTGTTTGTCCTCATTGTTATTAACATTTGTCTTCTTTCTCCTTTATTAAATAGTATTAAATATTTGTGACATTTTTTTTACATTGTAATTTATGACCCAATAAAAATTATTATTATTATTATCTATTATTACACGATCGTCTTGTTGTCTAAAAAAAAACGCTAAAGATTCAGCTTTTGATTCCTTTTTTTCTGAGGCCAGTCTTGCGAGGTCCTAAATGCCTAAATAATATTTGGTACGTTTTTGAATCAAATTTATTACTCATATTAGGTCCTATTTGTTTCAAATTTTACTTTTTTGCTTTTGTATTCGTATATTATCAAAATTCACCTCATGGCGCGTGACTGTCCTTAATTAATTTTTATTTTATTTCATTAATACTTATAGCAGTGGCGGCTCGCTAGATGCGACAACTGAGGCTGAGCCTCATCTCGACTCGTGGAGATAATACCTAATTATGCAAAATGAATTAACATCGTAAATATTTAGGTACTATACTAATCTTAGGAATGAAAGGTTTGCAGCCACTTATACTGAGGCTCAAAAGAAGATGTCTAGTTACTCCAAAAAATGAATAATTAATTAATTGAACCTCACCTGAAAAAAAAAAAAGGTGCAATCCGCCACCACTGAGCAATGGAAATTATGAATAGCGTAAAAATAATTAAGATTAAGAAGGCAAATATTATTAAAGGCGGGATGAGGGGATTTGAATTTCTCATTTGAGACAATTCCTGTCATGTATGTGAAAAAAGGACAAGTTTAGTATAGTCTCTAAAACTCTGTAGGGAATTAAATTTTTGGTAAGTTCGATTTTTTCGACATTTTTTTCTGGCAACTGACTCGCACGTTTCTATTGGCCCTATGCACAGACAAATCTTTAGACTTAAGCCAAAGTAAACCTTTATTTTGAACAATGTAACTATACGACGCACAATTGATATGATATGTAAATATGATATGGTTAGTGTCACTTTTTCCATAAGTCTACCTTGAGATTTGTCTGTGCATACGGGCATTAATTTTTTTACGTTTCATGTCGATTTCCTTATTTCGTTTTTCCAAATTACGCTAGAAATTAATATTTTCAGTTGGTTAATATGACATTTTTTGCAACAATTGTGAAAATTGTTGGCTGACAGCACTAATCTTTATTTTGACAGCTGACACAGACCTAAATCTTGTTCTGGTGTTGGTATCATTGAGACATTTAACACAGTATAAGAATCACACAGTAGCATCACTCGAGTATAACTGTCACTTTTGCCATTTTATTTGATACCTCCCGATTTGCTGATTACATTGTACTTCCATAAGGGTATCAAACAGTATGGCCGCTTTTTTGACATTGACGTTTAAGTGACGCTACTGGGTATTACTTATCGTGTGCATTTAATATTCTAATAAAAAAGAATGTGTAATGTCAAAACACTTTTAAAATTATTTAATGCTTTCGCTTTTTTCTTTCAGATTCTTTACCATCTGCTTTATAAATTCCACTCTGCGTTCATGTATTCTTGAATTTTACCTCGAATGTAGCTCTTCTTGCCTTCCGCTTCATCTACAACAAAAACAATATAAATTGATGATTATTTATTGACCTCGAAAGTGTTTGTTACTTTTGATTATTATATTAACCAATTACCTGTACTTGTATTCCTTCCTGGTAACATATCGATGCCTCTTTTCATATCATTCTATACCCCTCTTTGTAATAAAAATTACCCTACATCTTCCTCCAATCTAAGCTGCATTGACGTTGGCGCCTTACGTCAATCGCCAATAATAGGCGCCATGCACATCTCTGCAATCAGCGCCGCCTGGCGTAGTGATTTGTGAATTAGTGATATGAAAATATTTCTTGAGACTCTTTGCATGGGAATAATATCACACTTGTGACAATTTACGATTGTAGTACATAATACTTGAGCTTCCTGGTATTGAAATACATTACAATATTCAAGTTCAAATGTACACCAATAATTTGAAACAACTCGTATTTTCATACCACTAATGCAGAATATGGTCATTGGTGACGCTGGCTTCGCATGTGCATGTTCCCTATTGCTGCTATACCAATTTCAGTCCAACGGAGATGTAGCGGGCGGATTGGCAACACTACTTACAACTTACAATGCTCATCTTGATTGGATAATCAGTGAAGAAACAGAATTAATTTTAACTTAACCCTACAATTTATAAATTAAACATAAAGCAATAAACGTAAATTTAAATATTTTTTATAAACTTACGTCCAAATATCCATGTAATTTATTTTAACCACAGAACAGAAAACTATCAGAGAGGCGAGCCATTACTATAAAAGCCAGCAGGCAGATTCCGTTCCTCAATTCGAGTCGAATTCGCTATTCTTGCCAATGTCTAATTCGACTCGAATCGGGGAACGGAATCTGCCTGCAGATTGAAATGTGCGACGGAAGTACCATTTTGTATGAATCATTAATCATTACTTGTTGACGTTTTGGATGGTGGTTGTGTTTATAATTATTTATATCGGCTTGAGATTCTTCCCTAACCACGAAGAATAAAGAATTGGGAATTGGGGCCTTATTCTCGAAACGAGGGAGAGGGTTCGTTTTGCGGGAGTGACGTCAAAATGACGTGTGCTCTCGTATAAAACTATACAAACCTTTCGAGAAATGCGTCATTTTGACAATAAGTATTTTCATTCGTTTAATTTATGTGAATGTTAGGGCACTTAAAAGTATTTATAAACAAAGAATAAGGTTATACGAGTATAACTGTCACATTTGCTCTTTTGTTTGATACTTTTTGATTTACAAATTACATTTCCATAAGGGTATTAAATAGAATGGCGCTTTTTTTTATCAATGACGTTTAAGTGACGCTACTGGGCAATTACTTATACTGTGACGTAAACCTTTTTTGGAAACTCAGTATAATACTCGATTAAACAATTTCTGTAATAAAATATTAATAAATAGTAAAACTTGCATTTTATTCAACAAAACTAGCTTTCCTTAATACATTTATATTACAAAATATAATCCTCTACAACTTGAATATGCAAAAACAGAAACTCATACATTTTTAAATAATATTAATTTGGTTAACTTTTGTGGGACTATTGCTTCTTTTCCCTGTAATTCGTGTGTAACATTTTTACAACACCCTATTAGTCTATAACAATTCCTTTTATAAATAACAGTTCATGTAATTCTTCTGTGATGGCTGATTTGGTTGAAATAAATGCAAACATAGAGCAAAATGCATTTCTATACGCTGTTTGACATTTATTTTGCGTATAGATAATCCCGTGCCGCATTAGCATTCTGATTTATTTCTCTGTGTACTAATTTTGTAAATAATACAGGAAGCTTTAATCAATCCACTTTCGCAAAGTTCGAGGATTAGGAAGAACAAAATATTGACTTACGTATCTATATGCTCTGGGTGAATAGAAATATAATGTCTGTGAGAACCGTTTAATGAAATCAGTATATTTTCTTTTCTGAGGAGATCGAGCATAATTTCGGTACTGATGTTTAAGAAATTGCAGCGAAAGTCCCTGATAGTTTTCTTCCAACATCGAGTTTAAAGTCTCTGTTGTCTTTTCAGTCTTCTTTAATTCCTGTATTACGCTCGACATTAATTCTATTTTTTTCTTTCTGCGACGAGCAGTCTGTTGTAAAGTTCTAACTTTCCTTTTTAGATAAGTTATTGTTTCACTTTCGGTATTACTAATGGGAGAACATGCAGCATCCACATAATTAGATCTACCGTGGGGTATTATTTTCAACAGTTTCTGAAAGTTAAAAGACAAGACTTTATTATTATCAGCTGTCCATATTTATGCCTAGATGTATAAATGATTGGCATTTAATAAATAAATCAATATGCAAAATTTGATTGCAATGGTGATTAGACATTTTGTGTTTAAACTGCTTCATGAAAATCATTGATCATGTATTAATTGTGAATGAACTCTTACTTAAAAATCACTTTCAAATAAATTTGAATGAAATACTTACAACTTCTGGTTCATATATAGAATCTTCAAATGTTGAACTGTCTGTCACATATTGCGTTGTTGATTCACAATGACTATTAGACGTTGATGTTGAGCCACCTGTCACTTGTTGCAGTGCAGGTTTATGATCATTCAATGTTGAATTGTCTGGCATCACCTCAGGTTTACAATCTACAGATATTACACATTCTGCAGGTTCATGTAGCACATGTTTCCTTCTGCAGGTACTTTGCTCGCATACATGAGGTGGAAACTTAAAAATGCTCGGCACTGCATTAGGTTTCAACCGTTTTAATGATGAAGTTGCATTCTCCTCATAATCAGCTTCTTTAAAGTGATCGCTGCACAATTTACTTGCTCTTGTAGGTTCCCAGTTTTCTCTACGAATAGCCGCTATCCATTTCTCTAATACATGCGGTCGAGTAAACGGAAAACTAAAATGTATGTTAATAAGAATAAGATAATAATAAGAATAAGTAGATTCATAAAATTTTAAAATCCATCCCTCTACCTTCAACTTCCAAGGTTGGTGAACTAGTTCTTTTTCTTTTTTTAACTTACCTGTGAAAGTGTCTCTTAAATCGTTTGTCTTGTAAATTTTTACACTCATATGCTACACATGAAATAACCATCGCAGCTTTTTCAGATCAAACGTGGATCAAACAGAATATCACGAAAAACAAAAACAAAAAAACAATTTACTGTCTGTCATAAGAAGCAGTGTTACCAACAGCGTCACCAGCCAGGCACAGTAATTACTGAGTAGCGTCACTTAAACGTCAGGATCAGAAAAATCCGCCATACTGTTTGATACCTTATGGAAATGTAATGTAATTTGCAAATCGATAGGTATCAAACAGAATGGCAAATGTAACAGTTATACTCGAGTGACTCTATTGTGTTATTCTTATTGGCGTTTTTCATCTCCGCTACATTGTAAACTAGAAGCTGAAATTTTCAGTACGCATTCATGAGATAATTATCTAGGTCTGACGTTGACATTTAAAAAAATAGGTATTTTTTTTTTTTGAAAAATCAAATCGAAATCTCAAAAATTATAAGAAATTTTGAGAAAAACGATAACGTGAGACCTAGATATGATGTTCTACAGCATATTTAAAAAAAATCAGTTCTGTGAATTTGCTAATAGCTGAGAAAAGCAGCTTCAAAATTTTCGGAAAACAACGTCGTTGTAATACAGCGCCTCTAACGGAGAGCTGTCTAAACTATAAATTTCGTATTCGGGGCACGTTAGCTCTGAGTAGGTAAGTACGTTCGCTCTAAAAAATTTCTTAGAGCTGACAAATAGATGCAGCTTACTTACGTTTTGTTAAACTCCCTTCGATTGAGAAGGCCTCTTAAAAGCATACACTAACTTCGTGTTTTCATCACTGAAATCGGATAAATAGAAATGCTGTAATGTATAATTTATGGAATGCAGCATAAACTTACGGTTACCATTTGCTGGCAAAGGGGATCATTTCATGGGAAAGAGGATAACTTTGTAAGAAAGAATAGGACATTTTTGAAATTAATCAAATTCGGCCCTACTAATGTTTAAATCCTTTGATATTTGGACATTTTAAAAAGCCAGACGATTTTAATTCTTAGTACAAAAGTAGGGAATGTCCTCCTTTTGGCAGACAGATGGTAACCCTACATAATCTGTCCTGTGATTTTGTTTTGATCAGACACAGTGTCTGATTGGTCGAGAAGAATATATCATGGACGTATTCGTGAACGGCTGATTCGCCGAAATTAAAAATAATTCTTCAATTTGCATATTAATTAATAGTTTTGACTGAAAATTAATGTGATAACTTGTATAGCGATTAATTCTTATGTTATTTATGGTATCATTTATCAAGGAACTGATCAGTTTCGTTACACAAGTAAATATTTGTTAAAATATAACTGAGGCATCGGCGTCGCATATGTTTTACACATTGAAATTGTGGAATTAAAAATATTCCCACTGCTGTGACGGTACGTCATTGGTCCTGTGAGAAATGTAAACAAATGTAGAGGTTATGTTGACTTCAATATTTTACTATTCGATGCCATTTCTATACTTAATAATTCATTGGTTATCATAATGAACTAAAACCACGGAAGTAGAATGGGTTGCCTATTTCCAATTTTTAAGGCGTTACGATTTAAAATGTGCCCCAAATATAATTATTTTGAAAATTATTGAAAGATTTCGGAGGCGAAAAAATTTGACTCGTGTAATTAAGGAGCTTTGTATTTTAAAGTTCGTATATAACGTCAATTTTTTTGCCCTACAACGTATGCGAATTGTTACATAAGTAGGTTTCCTAGTACATAAAAGTGGAACTTTGAGCTCTCTAGGGACTTTCAGTTTCCAGTTTCTTTTTACGATAAATAATTAATTTTGATGTGGTAGATAGAGGGCTCTACGTATGGTCTCTTTTTTGCTTTCAGTAACTTTTTTGTGAACTTATGGAAGTTCTAACAAAAAAATTGTTATTCCCCCAGTTTTTCTAAACTATTTAGTTATATCCACCTGTTCGATAGATAGCACAGAAGTTGACAGTTTCCGAGATATATGCTACTTTAGATTTGAAAGTAACGTGATTTTTAAGATGGTAATTGTTTGATTTTGATCAGTCGTTCGTTTATATTCAATGCGAATTTATTTATTTATTTATTTCTTTGAAATGTATTTCAAATATTTTTTCTTTTGACTCTATCAGAAATCCTTTCCAGAAAAATTCATAAATGCTCTGTATAAATATTTCTGTCTGCCATTTGTGCTTCTTTTTAATTACTACAGTTTAGAATATTGCCATTTCTTTTTAATTAAAAAAAAATATAAAATGAAGATTCTATTCATTCTATCCACTTTGACTCTTACAGGGCCTTCATATAAAACTGAGAGCCACGTAACATACAAATAGGCAGTTGCTTCATGAATGAATAAGTTTCTTTTGAATTAGTAACAATCTCAAAATTAAAAGGCAAGAAAAAGAAACAAATTTCTTATTGTAATAATTATATTGTACAAATAATAGATTTCTCTTACAACAATATTTTAAAATCAAACCAAATACTTTTAAGCAAACTTAACGAAATTTTCGACAAATTTGAGGAATATACATAAACGCAAACTAAATATAAGGCTCTGACCAGTACTTGATCGTGTTGCCGTTCCTTTCAAAAATGCTGTTTGATTTGACTTTAGAACGTAACTTTACATCTTTTGGTTTTAGCATACTCTTGTGATTACTTAGCAACCTAGAAGGTGTTAAAATCGACTTTGAACTTAAACCTGTGCACTCTAAAAAATGTTCGTAGGTCGGCTCGTTCTGCTTCTTCACCACAGCGCCATTTTTGTACGGCGAAAGCTCCGAGTTTTCCGACGCTTTCTGTAATTCGAGTTTCTTCCTAAGCTGTTGGATGGAATTGATGTTCAACTGCGGTACAGAGATATTATTCGTCGCTCTAACCAGTTCAACCCTCGTCGAATTCGGTTTGAGTTTAGTCGGTGACTTGATCACATCGGGCATTTTGTGTTCCTCGATTTGGGGGTCGGCGCTTTTTACATGGTCATCATCATCGTCGACAGAAAATTCTTCTCCAATCTCGCAATCTTCCAATTTGAACTCTTCGAAATTTTGACTCAGGTCGAAATCAAAATTGAGAGTCTCCTGCTTTTTCGGAGTCGCATGCTTCTCGGAGTTTTGCTTGGCTTCAAAACTCGTGAACACTTTCCTAGGTGGTTTATGCCGCTCGGGTTTCTGTTGGATCTCCGACAGAAGCTGCTGGTTATTGAATCCGGTGATTAGGCTGGAAACCGACGATCCTATCACGATGGGCCGTCTCATAGTTTCAGGTCTCGAGACTGTTTTCAGTTTTAGTATTTGAGAGTTGTTTTTGACGTAGTTGTCTTGACTGATTCGTTCTTCCTCTGATTTCGACTCATTTTCATCAGGAATTATAATTTCGGAAACCTGCGGCAGTTTTGGTATTTCAGGTTCCTGCTTAGGCTTAGGTTTGACTGGTGATTCGTTGCTACCCTCTGTTTTGATCGAGGTTTGCTTGGCCAATTGTATCGCGAATTTTTCAACGTTTTTGCTGACTAAATTGGCTGCATCGTTGTTGACAACAACGGGGTCGTAATGCATGTCAATTTCGTTTTCTTTAGGCTTGTGAAGAATGACTTGTTTTTCTGCTTGTTTATTGTTCTCTAAATTTTGAGCGTTAAGTTCTGCGACGACGTTAATCTTTTGCATCGCTAGAGTTTTCGTAGGCAAATTCAATTCTGATATTGAGCAATAATCTGGTTCGGATTCAATAGCCGGCTCGTTGACTAAATTCAGTTTATTTTGGAGGTTATGCAGTTTGTATTTTGATACTAGATTAGTGGGTTTGGGTGGTAAAGCAGGGGGTGTTCTCAATATTTTACTTTTTCTCACAATTTTGGGCTCCCCTTGTTTCTCACACGTCGTCGTATCCATGTCATAATAATGGCCATTTCTAGATTCGAAATCAATATTCTTTGCTATGCTAAGCTTTTTCGTTGAAAGTATGTTAACTTCTTTTTCTTGGAAGCTATCTGTCTTTGTGGGTGACGTTGGTTCACTGCACTTGCTCAAAATCTGCTCGTAATCATTGCTGTAAATGCTCTGAGGCGTTTCGTAAAAATTGGGAACTTTTTGAATTGGCGTCTCGTAATAATTGTTTTGTGGCAAGGGCTCCTCTGCGTTCTCTTTGTGGACGTTTTCTTCTTCATCGCTAAATTTCACTCGCTTGTTATTCTTGCTGAATTTCCGCTCTGGGCTTGGCGTTTTCGGGGGTGACTTGGTTGCATCGTTTATGTTATGCAGCAGAATTTGATTCATACATTCCAACACGGGATTATTCCTGTAGATGTCTCTGTGTTCTTCATCTTCCTGTTCGCTCCCACTTGCGTACCACTTATCATTAGACTCGCAATCGCCGTCGAAAATTGGTATTGAGTCGGTGATTTTTGAGCTCTGCAACTTGATTTCATCCAGACACTTTTCTGCATCTCCACTTTCTTTCATTGAGTCGTCAGAGATTTCTTTGACTTCGGTGTAACCGCTGGGCTTACAATTCTGGATCACAGTGTCGTTACAATCCGAATCTGTTCCATTTGTACTTGATGTATTCGAATGCGTGTCACCAGTCTCCTTGTTGCTTGCATTATTCACAAAACTGCTTTCAATCCTTTCAGAAACCACGCTGATTTTATCAACGATGCTTTCAGGAGGCAACGAATCCAAATTTTCGTAGTCGTTGCTGGTGTTATCTTCGTTTGACGTTGGACTATCATTGCGCAACTTTAACACCTCGAAGTAAGTACCCACGCTCTTGCGATGTCCGAATTTTCTTCCACGCCTGGCGATGGAATCCTTGCTAAACTTGTTTTTCTGAAACACCGACTTTCCAATTTCCCGGTCGTTGCTTCCGGTTTCCTCTCCGGAAAACGAAAGCTCCGACGTACCCGTAGTCTTCTTCGAGTCGTAGTCCTTTTCGGAGATGGTCGCGTACGTTTCCGAGCTGCTATCCAAAGATTCGAAGTTGGAACTTTGGTAGTCCTGGTAATCAGTTGCCACGTACTCCGAGCTACTATCCATACTTTCCAGGTTTGACGTCGGACTGTAATATTGGTTGCAATGTTTACAGTATTGGTTGGACATCAACTTGTTTAAGTCATTGCGCTGCTTCTTGATGATGTAATCCTTCTCTCTCAGTTGATGGCTGATGTATTTTTGTTCTTGTCGCAGTCGTGCTTCGAAAATAAGGAGGGCCCGCAACACTTTAGCCAGCTGGTCGTCTCTTAACATGCGCTCGGATTGGTACTGTTGCTCTTTTTCTTGCAATCGTCTGGTGTACTCTGCTACCAGTTGGCGGCATCTTCTCGTTTGGAGTTTTAATGCCCTTTGGACTATTTCCAGTTCGCTTCTGATTGATGTTATCTCTGCCTCTGTGGAAGCCACCTGAAAATTAAATAAATATTGTAAGTCATTGAAGTCATGTTGTGTGTGTCAATTATTTATGGAAGTATTTCGACTCATTAAAAAATATTTTAAAAATTCGAATAATCAAATACTTAATGAAACTAAGCAAGAAGAGAGAACAACGAATGTAGAATTAATGTTGCACTTATACCTATTCATTATAAATTTATAAATACAAACAGTTTCTTTTAAATCACTGGTCCAAAGTCTTTCGCCACGGGTTCCTTCTTTGAATTTGACAAAATTTTACGTGTAGGACCCAGTTTTAGGCTTTGAAAGTAAGATTTTGGTGAATTTAAAACTTTCATCCTGCGAGGAGATTTTGACATGAAGAATTGGGCTTCGAGTTTCTTCATACTTTTTTTTTTAATTTCTTATAACGCACTTTTTCTGATGGTACATATAACCGGTGATCAATATAAAAACGAATTAGAGTAGGCATTGGAATTTAAATGCATGTCTTGGATAATATCATATTAATACTAATAGAATGAAGTATTGGTGTTTTGAGGACGATTTTATAAGAAAATAAGTAAAAGCGACAGCCTTTTGAAGAGCTCTCTAATTTATCTAAAAACCTGCTATAAATTCTTACCTGTAGCTGTAAATGATGGAAAGTTGTGTCGTGTCGAATTGTTATAACAATCATTAGAGGCAATAATACATGTGGCTCGAAGCTGCCATTCTTTACATGACAATTATCGTTTTTGTTGAGAACAACCGTATTTACAACATGAAATTATCGCACGACGATTACTGATGCATTACAAAGTCGAAGTAAATTTTTCGGTACGGCCAATTCCACGAACGAAATCAACCACCGTGTTCTGTATTTAAATCGCAATTACTTCTGAGTCGAATCAATTTAGAAGATACAGTTAGATCCGACCCCGCATCAATAGCCCGACTAATTTTATTTTCGATTTCCTAGTAGGATAAAAAATTTTAATGTAGGTAGTTCGAAAACATCGAAAGTAATTTGGGCTCCGGGGAGAATAATACATGCGGAGCAGTGACCGCATTCTTGAGATGAGGCAGTCACGTTTGGCGGTCATGTTGTATGTACGTATGCACTCGATGTTATATTAGAATTATTGTTTACGAACGTTACGCAAAATGTTGAAACCAATGCGTCATGTTGTAGGCATTTGCGATGTAAACGGAAAAAATATGATGACACTCGGACGAAAGGGTAAACGACTATTTAAAAAAAAACGGTCGTCTTTAACGTCGAATAAAAAACCTAATAGTTGATTAAGCAGGACAGCATTCCTTAGATTTCTGACGGGCCGAATAGCATGCGCACAAAATCCCGACCGTAAGACACTATTTACTAGATGACCCTTGCGTCTCTATACTCAACGCGCCTTGCATACTTTCTACCTTCAATAATAACGAGTAATTTTGTTTTTATTAAAAGCAGCGGTCGAACAAGTTCCCTAAAACTTTTGTGAATCTAGAAGCACGTCGATTAATTCGAACTTCTTTTGCTGGGCCACTGTGTACGTACACAAGAGTTATATTAGAGGCAATAAGTGTCACAACACAACACGAAAGCCTTAAGGTCTGACCGCCCTACTTCCGCAAAAACCTGAATGATTTCTACTTTATTAATTTCAAATTGTAGGGTACGAATTTTATGTGGAGTACATTGTGTCTTTGTGACCTCGATTTAAAAGCTAAACGTCGAAGAACACTCCTCAACGTGTTAACAATTTGATCTATAATCTTACAGTTTATATTTTTTTTTAAAGTTGTCCTTCAAGTTAAATTGATTATTATTCAATCCCAAAGTTACACACCGCCTTCTTTGGACAATAAAAGAAATAAAGGGAAAGCAAGTCAACAACAGAAAGAAACACCTTTACAATTTTGAAATCTAAATTCGATTAATGGTGATGAAATCTTAACAAACAAAATCATAAATAACGTAGTAGTAGAGACATCGTTATTTACAAAAGTTGTGATTTAACTATAATTAACGGTAAGAGAATTAAATTAGAAAGCATAAGAAAATCGCTGGGAATTGATTTTCAACGTGAAGTCAAAATTACATAAAATAATTAAAATCCAACGTTTCGCCCTACGTTACAGAAGACAGTGGACGAAGAAGAAACTTTCAAGTTTAGTTCCATAATTATTTTTAAAAATACAATATTTCCAGAACTGTATTTTACAACAATAAAAAAAAACACACGTAAACGTGTAGGATTCGTAGGAAGTTCAACGTTAACAAGCCATAACAAATTGAATTCATTCACCATTTCATCAAAGCAGTTAGAGTAATGATTGCTTCATTGCACAAACCGTTCGATTAATTTTCCGCAAAACGAATCGAAACTAGAACATTTATACCGTAAGGACAAACGCAAACGTTTAATTCGAATTAACCAATAGTCAGAAGAAAACAACAAAATTCCTCCGGTAACTTCTGGGAAACTCTGCGCAATTAAATTTAAACCAACAAACGCAGTAAATATTTACTGCGCAAGCAGAATCATAAAAATAAATTTGGATGAAAAGGAAGTCGGCTTATCTGTGCATGTGGTTTTCGATTTCCTACATGCAAACATACGCAGTTACTCACAGTGTTGAACGTAAACACTTTACAGTTCACCGTGACTCATTAGATAAATTTAGGTATTTACTTTACTAATTAAATTTATTATTGCACTGATGCAGTTAACGACAGATGTAATGTTAAACATTTTCTGAGAGAAAACTTGGCAAGTAACGCTTGCATGTTACAAGGCCAGCAAAAGACAATGTCCTGCAGCCGTCATTATTACTTTAGTTTTCGTTGTAATGAGGGAGCACTGAACTAATAAACTCTTGCTTGTTGTGTATACGAAATACGTTTAAATACCTTTGCAATTTGTCACGTCGCAGAGGCCATCAACTAGCACCTTAACTTTACTTTAACATACTTGAACTTTAGTTTCCTAATCAGGAGGTTTAAGTTTAGACACATTTCTCAGGATTTTATGTAATTCACCGAACTATAGCTAAATGAGTCCAAACCAACAAGACATCGACCTAGTACAGCGAGCAGTTGCACTTGCAGGAACATTATTATAAATTATTGTAAGATTCTTTTATATAACGAAGTATCGCTTTGTCTTTCATGAAATTAATATTAAAAGAAAGAGCCCATTCTTTTTAATGTTTATACACAAAAGTCAACCGTAAGGTCACGTTCCCGCATTCAATAGGACACAGATTTAATCATACGAGCAACCTACTTACGTCCATTATGATTCAGGACATGCCGTTGCAAAATATAGCAATAACTTTCATGCTCGTTTCGTAACGTTACATATAGCGCGGGGCTTTGTGCCTATTATATGCAAATCGTTCACGTTTTGAGGGAAAAAGTGGCCGGAGTGGAAAAGACCGGCCGCGGGCGAGTCATCGCTCGTCGCCTCACGTTGCATTGAAATCACCACAAATCGCCGGCTTTCCTGAGATCTGACTCCGACTGTATTGGGAACAGAAACAAAACTAGTTATCGGGAAATGTGTCAGTGGAGCGGCATCACAAATTCCGAATAAGATAATCAATTATGCAGCAGCGAACTGGGTGCCTTCTTCGAAATTGTAATTAAAACGTACCTACATCTACAGTCATGCAGCTTTCTAAAAAAAAATTGCTTAATTCTCTGATCATGAAATCTATTTAATTATATTGTAGTAAGGTAGTTTTACGATTTTATTAGGGTTTTTTTTCTTTAGATTAGAGAATCTAAATTTCCATGAAATGGTCGTTTTCACGCCGCCGCCGCCGCCGCTTTGCCGTCCGGACAGGAAATTGGGATAGTCAGAGTTCGTTCAACAGTCAATTAAAAGTAATAAAAGCAATTAATGATTTAATGAATAACTAAGCGTGGAAGGAAGGCAGATGTGTGCGTTCGTTCTGGATGTACTAAACAGGTCAATTAATGGGCCAGAAGACATCTGTTTGGTGTAGATGCTGGTACATCGTCTTCATATTTATTGCTTCGAATGGCGTTAAATAACGGCAATGTGTTTAAAAATTGTTTCTGACGCAATGAACTAACATTTTTTTCTTTAAATTTATTACATTAAACAGGAGCATTATTAAATATACAGAATGTAAAAGTTTTCGGTATTCTAAAATGTCGCAAGTCTTTTTGCGTCACTATGAATGTGTCTAAACGAAGATACCTACATTAAAGGTATCGTTTTCTTAGAATTCTATAAAAATATAAACTGTGCAAATCAAATTGAAAGTACGAACAAGCAATTGTATTGATTAATTTATGTAAATTATTTGAATGTCTAAGCCCACGCTAACATTATCTCCTAGGATGGTTCTTGGAGTACGATCCATTTTACAATACGAACATTTTTCGAAAACAACTCAATCGATTCCTACTATACGAAACAGAATTCTGAACAGCTTTGAACTGTTTAAGAAAGGACAAAATCTGTATTTAGTCAACGACAATCGCTTGGGTAGACCGTGAAAGGAGGTCGCATTTATGCTAACAAATGTTTCAATTACTTTCAAACATAACCCGAACTCGAATTACTTTTTTTCTTTTAAATGCATGATACATAATCAGGGCTTTACTTTCCTCCAGCCGTATAAGGCGAGTGTCAGACGTAATTTTTATGCGATTTTATCAATTATTATAATATGTTATATTATAATATACCTACATACTATTAATCAATTACATTTTGACGTGTTCATATTTTTGTTGTTAACTCAAAGTGTATTGGACAGGGAAATTTTATTTTCTGTTACAAATTGGCTACGTAGAGTTCGTGGAATTGAATATTATCTTCTCCCATGTAGAAGGTTTATAACATGTGTCCTATCATTAGCATTTTAATAAAGGAAGTGGCGCACGGTATCACTTATATACCTTTTATATATTCATACATATGCATACATGAATATACGATAACATGATAAGTGCGACTGTGTTGAAATAAATACTTTACGAATGCAACTTACATTTTTAATTAGTTGACATCATTTCTTCAATTTCGTTTACTTGCAAGATAATAATCTGAAAGGAACTTCAGTTTTAAATAATAAAAAAAAAACTGTTTATTATGCTACTTTTGAATGTTTAAAAGGGTTCGAAAGACATTGATTAAACAGACTGACATTTATCAACCATCTTATATCTTTAGTATAGAGAGTTTATTGTTAGCATTTAAAACTTAAAATTACTTGTCAAAGAGATTTAATAATAATTAAGAGGAGTAAGTATTAAAATATTATAATACATATACACATGATGCAAAACTATAACAAATAGACTAAGAAATTTACGATACCGTTGTAATACTAAACACAATAATAACTGTCAACTAATTAGTCTCATTACATATATGTATTAATTTAAATAAACCGTTTACTACAATGAATACTAATTGATTTATTGCGAAAGGCGAAAATTCATTGAGCATTTTTTTTTCTCGTGGCAAACACAATCCACTTTCGCCGTGGCTAATTTTAGAACGGGCCTTTTTTTTCTGTCCGACGTATTATCGCCATGGGTGCCATTAAGCCGTCGAATTTGTTTACAGAATCGATAAAATGAATTTTTGAATGAAATTAACACCTACGGATGTGCTAGACAATAACGTCGTTAGAAAAACCGCATTCCTCCATAAACAAACGGAATTACATTTAGAAGTTAGATAAACGAAACGGTTATCATATGTAAATTTAGGCGAACGACGAGCTTGAAAAAATACGTATAATTTAGATAATGGGAACTTGATTTCCTTCGATACTTTATAGGGATTTGGAATTTTTTTTCCTTCAGATTTATTTTTGACTTTCTGTTTGCTTGAAATTCTTTTTAATTTATTAATTTCCTAATTTTTCTTTTTGACAAATTTTTTATTGTAATTTTGAGCACCTTCATTATACTATTTTTGTATTATTAAAGAAAGCAATTTTAACCAGTCATTTCAACGTAACATAATTTTTTTTTAAATTTTTTTGTTATTTGAACGGTACTGAAATTCCTGTACTAATTTATAACATAACACTGTCGTGTTAAAAGGAAGGATGATCTCATGGTTACAAAAATGTGAAAACAAAACACGCAAGCAATACTAGAGTGTGGTAATTGTTTTAGCGAATCTATAAACTAAAATTTGTATAAATTGTGTTTATTCTTATATTTTTTTTGTTTCTCTAATTACATAACATATTAAAATCGGGTGCCAAGTTTAAAAATACTTTTAAATCACCTGGATGCTTGAATTCAGAATTGTTTTACTTACAAAATCTAAATGCTGCAGATTAGTTTAAGTATTCCCTTATTTGTTTAATTTACTTTTAACACTGCGACATACGTCTTCCAAAGCAATGGGTAATGCTACCGGATTATTAAATTAACACATGTTACATGTAGCTACAACAACAAAAAAAGTAAGGTATCAACAAAAAAAAAAAAACATTGCATTCAATTGAAGCCAAATAGATTGATTTTATCGTGTTGCTGGTTTGCACAGAGGATATTTGCGCAAAATAGAGATAAGATAATTCGTTGATGAATTCTGGCGAGTACGTCGAGTACCGCTCGCGCTTGAAATTTTAATTAAAAGTTTCTTTCATGCGAGCGCAAGTCTCGTGCACTTTCTTCGCAGATATTGCCGTAATATGACATTCCAGGCATTCCGCCGCAAATATTCACGGCAGTAAACGTAGGTTATTTATCTGGCGGTTGATATACATTTTTAACCTTGTTATTTTGTTTTGGAATGTTGCTCTCCACATACGCAAACAGTATCGACTCCGCTGGACTGGCTCAGTTTTTTTTTTCTTCTCCTTTTTTTCTTGTTACCGATTTAACAACCAGCTTTAGAAAGTTGAGGCTGGTTGAGGATTAATTGCGGCTATCACGTAACAGAAAAAATCATAATTTACTTCAGCAGGAAGTAACCAGGGTAAATAAAGATTTCAGGAGAAGCTTAACGAGCTTTCTAAATAAAATTTTAATTTAATAATCGTGTCTATTTAGGTAAAAACTTAAACACTCCTAATTAAAATTAGTTTAATGCTTTCAATCTATGTATTCTCAATCAATACTCGAGTTCAAAAATTGGCAGTACTACTTTTTTCCTTTGCTTTTAATGTAAAGGCTGGTCTACACGCAACGACTTATCAAATCAGACAAATCGTTTAAAGTAAGACGGAGCATGTGGACCGCAAAACATAAAGCGTCCGTACTTGATACGATTTGTCTGATTCGACAAGTCGTTCGATAAGTCGTTGCGTGTAGACCAGCCTTAAGCCCCTGTAATGACGCAATCAAAAACATGAATAATTAAAATTTCGATAGCGTGCACGCTTTTCACCGCATATATTATGTGAAACAGAAAAACCATCAATTATAACCGTTATTGTGCACCTGCTAATTACCTCCGAATATCACCTAGTTTACTTACATTACATAAACAGAGTTAAACAATCCCCGACTTAATTAGACTAATTACGAAAGTGAAAACAAATAAAACTTGCAATAATTAGACGCGGTTCGGGTTTCTTGCGCAACACTGCGGTGGTGAATGGTAAACGAAATATAGAGACTGGAAATTATTTGTTGTACGATGGGGTCCAAACGTATGCGTCCGATTAGCAGTAAACCTGTTCGAAATTGAACCTTATTGAAATGTTCGTTAAGAGTGCTTGATATTTTGGTGTGTGAATACATTTGGACCACATTGTACGTGGAGAACCTATTAATATAAAGTAAATTGTCCTTAATCTGCGATGCATGCATAAAGCAGGGAATACACGATCCCACATGTCTTAACACATATACGCGTGTACATATTCGCCGAACATCAACGTGCGTGTGTTGGCCCGAAAAACGCTTTGAACATGTACGCACATACAAAAAGTCCGTCAAACTTGTTTTCTGGTTTTCCTGAAAACAAGTGCGTGCATTGATGTTTGCACGTACATGTTCGACCATGTGGTTGCCAAACGCACATGTTCGCCACGGACTTATTCAGTGTAGTACTCGCCGTCGTGCATAAACTTTTCCACAGCACCTCGAAACAGCCAATTTATGATTTTTAATAAATAACTTTCCAGCAATGTATGGTGGTAGATCCTGCAATTGGAACTATTAAACTGGGGACTTATCGCAGCTTTATCACTTTCACTTTTTTTTGTATTTTTGTTTTACTGTAATAGCGCACGCCACTGCCACCAAACATAACTCTTCAGACATCGTCTTGGTTGAAAACTGGACTATGATGTCTTAAGACATGTTCGATCGTGTGTAGTATGGTAACTATTTGACGTTGATGTTCGGCGAACATGTACGCGTGTTGGATCGTGTATTCCCTACTTTAAATATGAAACGACATTTAATCTGCAGATTTAAGTCATTTTGAAAATACGTGAACGTACAATACCTAAATCACCTTCTATGACAAATCTCGATTGAAAAAAAATCCTTAATGGTTATTAATTAGTTACTTTCTTACAGTCTTTTTCTTTTGGTTTTCCCCTTTTGTCAATTATGTTTCCGAATTTGTCAAATGACTTTCCAATCCGCAGGCCTACTATACTTTGAACAGATTGGAAAGTCATTTGACAAATTCGGAAACACATTTGACAAAAGGGGAGAACCAAAAGAAAAAGACTGTAAAGTATTATTTACTAATAAATCATTAAATATGAAATTTTAACGCAAATTTATTCAACAAGGAATGAAATACATGACGTCATAGACTAACAAAAAAAACTATGTCACCGCAGCTGCCCACGTAAAAATATATTTAGATATACTCGTGTTTCCGGTTGCTTTATGAATTGATAGATCACAAAAAACTAATTTTATACATACATACACAATCGTCCACAAAGTAAGTTATAAAAAAAATAATAATAATAAATACGTAGAACTTTTCTGAAGTAGAGTGGTACATTTTCTATTGAATAATGAATCTGTTTGGTACGACTAACAATAACAGCCCCCGCAGACTGCAGGCTTACTATCGGCCGATAGTTTATTCTGCATCAAGCTACGAGAAATGTGATACGTGGCTGTACATTAAATTATTAGAGGCCACGTAATCATACTTCTCGTAACTTGATTCAGAACAAACTATCGGCCGATAGTAAGTCTGCAGTCTGCGCGGGATCTAAGGATCTAAACACACGAACCACTTTTATAGCGTTTTCGACTAACTGCTCTAAACCACTCTTAGAGTATCTCCATCTTGTTTTAACCTCATGTAAAAACAGTGGATGGAGATACACTCAGAGTGCTCTGGAGCAGTCAGTCGAAAACGCTATTAGCAATGAAGGTCTATCATTAATAGATCGTTCGAAAGGGCAGGTGGTTTATGTATTTTATAGGCAAATCAATCTTCCCTTAATATACGAACGACATGGAAATAACCAGGGGTCGTTTCCCGTGATATCTCGCAACGCTTGCCAGGAACCACTTTGAACCGTTTTAACTAACTTCTGGGGCTCTATTCTCAACCCGTTCGAAAAGATTCGTATGCGAAAATGACGTCAAAATGACGTGGACTGCCGTACACACAAACTTATACAAATCGTTCGGAAATTACGTCATTTTCGCATACGAATCTTTTCGAACGGGTTGAAAATAGGGCCCCTGGTCTTCATTTTCATTAAAATAAAGTAAGCGAGTGGTCACCACTTGCGAGTCAGTCAAATAGTAAAAAAAATAAAATTGATCACTGCCAAAGCACTTTTGCCTCGATTGTAAGAGTTGGTTCGCGTATTTTTAGTTTAATTTACTTTAGGTAGAGTTTATTCGACAAATTCAAATAATATTAGTGATCATGATCACATCTACAATATATGTACAGGGTGATTGTTAATTAACCCAACCCAACCCGACAAAATGAAACAATGATAAGAAGCGATGTCCGAGAGCGTGGGAAAAATGTTTAAAAAAATTCTTTCTACTTTAGCTTTCGGGAAATAATTAATCAAAAATTAACTCCAAAACGACGATGTGCCTCTGGTTAAAAAATCGATCGCGAACTTGACCTTTAAGTGGAATTTCACATCAACTCCGTTTTTAGGTCAACGCCCGAAGCCCCCAAGTACAAACAAAATACACTGCGCCAATAAATTAGGGGAACACCAGCGAGAAACGCAACTACAAACTATAATATCTTTTTATTGCCTTAACGTAATGAACTAAAAGTTTCTACATGGCTGCTGTAACACCTTATTTGTCAAAGAATAGTAATATTTCGTTACTCAAGTAACAATAATAAAGAAACTCAACAGAAACAATTAAGAAAAAAACTATTTGTCAGCTTTCAATAAATTTAAGAACAATTATACTTAAACAGGTGTACAAATTTAATATCGTGTATGACCTCCACGAGCTTAAATAACAGCTTGGCATCGTCGTGGCATACTTTCGATGAACCTTTGGATGTACTTTTGAGGCATTATTCGCATTATTTCGTCAGCTGGTTAAAGCAGAGTACAGCTTGACAGAGGACCCGAATTGCCACTTCGCGCTCTCTTAAAAAAGTCGTCAGTAAACATATTTGGATATAAAATATTACGTCTATACTGAACACCGACAGCATTCGGATCGAGCCGAGGTCGTACGCTGCGCATCCCGAGGCATGCGGTCTGTATGCAGTTTAACACGTCTGCTATGGAAGGTCAAGTTTTACAAGCTTTATTCTGACATACGTGCGCTGAGGAGTTGGCGTGTTAATGGAGGGGTCACAGTGGCTCCGTGATCGGCAGAATTTTAAATTTAAAAACAACTTCGTGTTAACAAATGTGTACGGTCACAGTAGCTTCGTAATCGACTGGCGTATACTGCCGAACACGTCAGACCACCGACCAAAATCAAACAAATTTGTTTTTTTCGGACATATTCGGCAAAACCACTCCAAACCCTCTAATAGGATGTTTGATTTCTACGAAAATATACCCTAATATACACTAAAATAATAGATCATACTAGTATTTGACAGGCAGCCTCTTTAGCACACTTAATATAAAGTTACCAAAACAGGGATACGTCAGGAAAGCAGAGTTCTTCCGAATTCGGCAATACAATAATGAAGTATCACCGTATTGTTATGCCGAACATTATTCTACCGTACACGGCCGAATAAAAGTTCTGCCGAATCCGGGACCAGTGTGACCAAAGCTTTAGTCTAAACATACCTACTTTTTTGGCTAAATTTATAATTAATTAATTACAAACTGTTCAACAGAATTTTTATACATTTTTTCGTAATCTATGACATGCATTCACGTACGCGATTTTATCAAAGATTGTACGCATAATACTAGCGACATTTAAAACGACTGCAGCCTAATAGTTTTTATTGCCTCCGTGCGATAACGAGGCGAAAGATTTTACTATCAGCGGCCTGTCGGGCCTTACATTGCGATCACATTGCGATTAAATGCTTGCGATTTTTTTTGTGGACGAAGCAGCTGGTACATTCCGCTCTAGTCAATAATCCGCACGAACAAACAAACAATTATTTACTTAATTATATGCGAAATTGTTACCCTTATTTCATAGGCGTATCCAGTTATTTTAGAAATTACAAATAATTCAATAAAATAATAATCATAAAATTTATAGTCTTGTTATACTGCTGCGCTTATAAAACGTGGCGTCGTATTTTGTACGCAGTGCACCAGGCTGATTTTGGGGTAATTTTTTAATTACATAATTACATATAAACTGTTGAAAGAAATTTTTTAAACATTTTTCCCGTAATCTGTACAATCGATTCTCTAATGCGTCGGAAGAGTTGTCATTCACCCTGTATGCCTTATATGAGAGTATGATGAGAAAAATAGGTTAAAATTCGTGCGTTTTTTGATTAATGAAATTTAAGGTTTAACTATTTTATGTAATATTGTATGAATGCACTGTAGGTACATGTACTGTTTAAAGCAGATGGTTCGTTATCTTCGAGGATATACGTGTTTCCACAGTGATAAATGTGTATATGTATATGTTCGTGGGTGACGGACAATTAGAAATTGCGTGAATCATTGCTCGTACTTATTTTGTGTTTGATGTTTGATAAATTCAAATTTATATACACAAGAGTAGATTGCATTGTCTGACTTACATTGAAATTGTAAACAGTAAATATTCATGTATCATAAATGTTTAAGTTTCATAATCCACAGTGCAACAGAAAATCCATTAAACAAATAAAAAAATAAAGACGTTTTAATGCGATTCGTTACTAAGCAAATAAACAATTCCATGAAAGGTTTTTTTACAGGATAATATAGGATTACGATAGTCGTATTTATTAATAACTGAATAATAAAATAATTGCAATATAAATCAAGAATTAATATTCTTTTAGTACATATTATAGGTATGTACTCAATCTTATCACTTCTTCTTAGATTCAATTTAAAACTTAAGAATTTGTATTCATTTGGTTGATTAGAATCCGTTCTTTAATTTCAAATACATAAAATGCAAAATAATTTTTATTCTTTTGGTTAATATGGGTCAATTTTGGTTGTTTTTGTTTAATTTTGCAAATTACTTTCGAGTCAAGCCTGACTCATCTTCAGTACAATTTACCGAGTTCCTTCTGCTTGCACGATGGAGTCAGGCCTGACTCGAAAGACGAATCGCATTCTTCCGTTCCGGAATACTCTAGCATTCAACACCTTGAACATCCTTGAACAACTTACACATGCAGATGAGTTGCAAGAAACGGTTAACGTTTACAGCCATTACGTCTAGCAACTATAAATTCAAAGCACATTAACACGGAAGCACACGTCATGAAGGAACGCCGCGCCGGTTTCGCTCGGTTCGGTTCGAATGACTTTCTTCCATTTTCATTTTTCGCCTTGCGCGCCCCTTTCACGGGAGTTTTATGGACGAGTCGCCGTTTCTCATGTTCCAAACGCGCCTTGCCCTTGATACGTGCAACAAATCACACGACCCATTGACATAATTTTTAATTTAGTTTGTCCGGAGGTGCTTCCTTATGGGCTTGGTACTTGGCAGAAACTGGAAAACAAGCAGAAAACAGGCACGTCTGGTATTTCGCATGTCAAGGTGCAACGAGTGATTTATTGACGATTTCACATTTTCATATTTTTTTTGACTTCAGTCGCTAAGCAAAACGGTAAATTTGAAATGAAAAATAATTTTTAAGCAAACCCTGGCTGTGTAATATTTATGAAAATCCAATGAGTAACAATAAGAAAGCTTCGACGAGGATTTTGGTATGTGTGTTAATCTCAAAATTAATTTTTCACTTTCACCTTGATGTCGTTAAGAGCAAACTGCCACCGAGTTAAGTGATTTTGAAACGAGATCTTGCAAAAAGAAGACAATTGATATAAACAAGAACGGCGAAAAACCGCGAGTTTCACCACGTACTGACTGGGTCAGCTAAATCAGTATAATTAAAGCAATTTTTTTCCTCGGTTCTGTTATTTAAATTACATGTCAGCGCACGGGCGCGTCCGCTATTTTATTATTATTAGATGGAAGTAAAATCGATCAAAAAACGAAGACGGTTTTAATGGAGCCGACGATGGCTGCGTGGCGGAAAAACGGGTTTTCGTTTCCGTTCGTAATCACTAATCAGCAATTTAAAACAGTATTATAAAACTTAAGACATAGAATTTCTAATGCAGCACGTGTTATGGGTGAGTCAACTGTTTTATTTTCTTATTCTGTACATGCCGCATAGCTCTATTATAGCATTTAACAAAAAGAGATAGCGCGAAAAGAATTTGCGCTGAACACTAGCGCAATAATGGATGTAATTTTAAAAGACAACGCTATTTCATACGATAAAGAGATAATGGAAGCAATTAATGTTTATTACAGGCTCATAAGTTTTGTAAATAGCGACAGAGAGTTTAATAAACAAACAGATGTCGCTTTTTATGTTAATCTTTGTAAGTAACACAACGAACTGATATACATAGTTTCAAAGTCGGTACGTTCCCATCAAATTCAAGAATTAAAAAGATATATTTTTCTTTTCCGACGTTACAAAAACATGCAAGTACCTACAATCAAATTTCCAACCCGATACATGAATTTTGGCCGCTGTATGAAGCGATTGAATAAAGAACTAAGAATAATTCTCAGAAAGAAAAAGCAGAAACACGTAAAAGAAATCTTAGAAGAAAGAAAATCTAACCTTCTTTGCATTAGACAATATGAAAAGTAAGAGGAAGGAAAGAAAGCGAAATCTCTACCAGGAGAAAGAACAAAGAACTAAAAAAATCTCAGAATGAAAAGGCTTGAGACACGTGGTAAAATTATTGAAGAAACAAAAAAGTTTCCAAAATAATTCTTTGTGGAACCTCATAGTACGAAACACCTCATGCGCCCCAGAAGTAATAACAAAAAGAGAATTCTAGAGAAACAGGACTGACCAGTAAAAATGAAGAAGAAAACTCCAGTTAGCCGAAGGACATTAAGGCCTTAGCACCACTTCTTATCATTATTATCACCACCCAAATGAGACTTTAATGAAATGAGTATATTGGAGAAGATAAGAGATATAATGGGAAAAGACTAATATGTAAACATAAGGTTTGTTCTAACGAGCTAATTTGGAACTGTTAAAATCAGTTACCCATCGAAGTAAGCTCGGTTTTAGCAGCTCTATCAAGTGTAGAAGTTAAAAGCAAGAACGAAATAAAGTATTTAGCCGTATGCCTCGATCGAGACCTCAAGATGACCTCCCATGTCAAAAAAACAATGTGAGAAAATCAGCAAAACCCTTACGGCACTGTTCAGGCTAACGCCAAACATAAGCGGACCTAGGTCCAAAAAGAGAAAGGTACTAGCGGGAGTAGTACTATCGACCATCATGCCTATATGGACAGCAGCCATGAAATACGAGGGACTTCTCGAGTCGATAAACAGAAAGATGGCCATAAAAGTCACTTCTGCATTTATAGAACGGTCGCTACAGAGGTTATCCTCGTGATAGTCGTAAATACCACCGATTAAACTAAAAGCAGAAGAATCTAGACTGCTATATGAAGAGAGCAGAAAATCCTCCACTGAGGCTCGAGAACCCCTGCTGGTGAAATGGCAAAGGGCATGCGACACGTACTAAGGATGGACCAAGATCTTGATCAAAGATCAAGGGTGTAACCGGAAATATGGAGACGTAGACCACCACATCACTCAAGCCATGACAGGACACGCCAGTTATCTGAATAAAATCGGGAAATTCCCAAGCAATGTCTGCTGGTACTGCCAGGAGATAGACATGCCAGAGCATACAGTTTTTGACTGCAGAAGATGGAGGAAGCCTATAGGAAACGTTGAACTATAGTCTCCAATGAAAACGTAGCGGAAACCCTATTAAAAAGTAAAAGGCACTGGAACTGTATAACAGACATGCTCAGGACTCAGGACGATTATGCAAACCAAGGCCCGAGATGAAATAGAGCTAAGAAGATTTATTGTGCGACAGTAAAAGGCTAGCACAATAAAAAACAAATCAAGGACATGACAAGTATAGTCGTCCAAGTTTTGTATCGGTTTTATGATCTTGCTATAAAAAACAGCTTCAAAGAGACCGGCACTGCGGTCGCCTCTCTTTCGCTTTTTTTGGCAAGGCCATAAAACCGCTACCAAACTGGGACGACTATAACCACTATTACCCCTAGACTGAAATACACAACACCGACAGTCCGAAATTCCTAATGCAATGTTTAACGGCGGATTCCAGGAATTAGCAGCTGCAGCAGGCGCCCTTGTTAAGGACCTAAGAAGTAGGCGATAAAGACGGAGCGAATCCAACACATCTGATATTGGATTCCGTTAATGATGTCTTCTGAAGATTCTCCAAACCTCTACGTATAAAAAAAGCTCTATCAAGTGAAAAACTCTGATGAGTGCTTTTGAGGGTTTCGAACCAGTCAGCAACTGTTGATGGAACAACATCTTGAAGAATCCAGTGTCCACGAAATTTGGATATGTGAAAAGAGTTAAGAATGGAATACGATATGTTACGATAGAGAAAAGTAACAAAAATAAGAAGAAACAGAAATTGCAATTATCTGCAGTACTCTATAGGATTATTGTTTTTGTAAGAGAAGAGCTCTGCGTCATAAACAAAACGCGTCTCGCGTTGCATTATCAGACCTAAAAACTATAACTCCATCCTTTTTTCTTATTTACCGTTGACAAAGAAATAATACTGAAATATTTGTTGCTTGTAACTTCGGCGATTGAGGACGCAGAACTCAAGTTCCTTGAGTTTGGTAATACTTAAGAATTCCGAAAAACGGTGGTGATTTTCATTTATTAAATTATAGAATCTGGGAAAGTGAGAGAAACCTGATACAATAAATAAAAAATATGAAAACCTAATAAGCGAAAGTGTCAACAACATTCCACGGAAATACTTTCATGGGGGGTACATAAATAAAACTTTTTGGCTTCTTCCTAAATACAAAAAAAAGATCTGAACATAGACCATATTGTAAATACAAAGCAAACAAAACCTTACTTCTTGTTAAGCCAAGCTGTTTTCTTAAATTTTTTTTATTTTTAAACAAAATAATAATGTGATTTCTTTGTTGATAATTTTTTTGCTTAAATTCCTAAAATTCCGGCCGTTCTCTCTGGCAAAAGGCCACATTAAAATATAAGCTATAAAGCCAAACAACAATCCCATCTGTGGCATTTATTGGGACACAGGAAAAGGTCACCCGGTTCCAAAAATTGAATAGGAAGGTGGGGGAATGGCACGTGCCCTTTATAGACACACAAACTACAATTTCGCCCGTTTCTTTTACGCCTTGGGGGCGAGGGGAATTTGCACAACCCCGAAGATTTCGATGCGAGGTGTCACAGCAAAACTGAAATTACTCATTTTGTTGTAAATAACCGAATTACTTAAGAGCACGCGTCATATTTTATGCTCGTACAAAATAAAATTAATTTGAAAAATATTTACCTTTTCTTTGGCAAAATCCGGGTCAGTGTAGATGGTAAGGGTCGCTCGTTTTCCTTCACTAGACAAGCTGCTCGAACTTATTGTGTTGTACTTCATGTCTTGTCCGGTTCACAGAGTAACAGTAATTAATTCCTAGCTTTAACAAACTTAACGCAAGTCTGGATTATTTAAATAAAATTACTAACGTCTTAACAACTACCGAAGTAATTTCTTTCTTCATCAAGTGGTAACACGATTTTTTTTTCTTTCTTGAACGTTCACATGCTTTAACCGCGCGCCAGGACCGCACTAAAACAGATTCATCGAACGACGAAACTATTACGCTCTCGTTTAGAATGCAATTCGAAAATCAAGCGCTCTGCGTTTGATTAAGCCAGAGCTTTAATTGTGGCGGACGATGTGGCCCGTTCTGCTTCGAATTGTGAAATAAACGTTGTATGGAATTCCAGGCCTCAAGTCGAGTCGATTGTGAACGGTTAGGGCGCCCTTTTCCCCACCATCTCACCTGTCCCCGCAACTATACGCGCGAAACACACCGAAGGCGACCACAGGTAAAACGTATCTGCTTTAAAAAGATGCAACGAGAATACCATATTTTCTGGTATTGCCCAGTTCCATTGGATTTTAACGGTGTGTCCTTTCAAATAAGGTAATGTTTAAGTATCACTTACTAAAGTCACTTGCTAGTCGATTACCTATATAACGTAGTGAATGCCAAAGTAATGTTTTATGGAAAAGATACTGTTTTTTTGAAATTCCATGTTTTGGTCAACGGAGAAAATTGCTTGTGTATAACTGTGCTTAATAAATAATTAACAGAAATGGTCAAATAACAAAATACTGGAAATCAAAATCGACAACGCATACATTTATTTTTAGTTGGGCTAATTGGAAAATGAAATTTATTTTAGCTGGTCTTATGAATTTTTGGGGGATGGGGGGAATTGGCGGGTATGAAACAGAACAATTGTTTAAAACGTATATTTGTTATCATAATTTTAACCCCCAGGGCAAGTTGCCTTACATTTATAACGAATAAAGCTGACGTGAGACCGTTTGACTTATTTAAATTATTTTATTGTAAGGCCCTCATTTTATTTGCTTGTTTCCTTCTCAATGCGGGTTCCTAGTTAGTAAAATGAATTCTTACGCTTTGTCTAATTTTAAAAATAAATGTATCCGTTAAAATACAATTTTTCCAAAAAACAATTAGTAAATATTTTACAAAGCAATACAATTTTTTTCTGATTCGTTTTAAGTATTTCTTTTTAATAACTATGATATGGCGTAGGAAAATAGCTTCGTGCAAACGTAAAGTAAAATTGATTTAAACGGAAATAAAAGTTGCAAAAAGAAATAAAATAATGGTAATTTAAAATAAGAAGAAAAGACAGTGAGGTAAGGAAATTGTTGACCTGAAACATCACAATTACGAGGGGAATATAAGATTTGACCTGGACTTTCTTATACAGCGATAACAATAATAACACAAAGTTAATGAAACGAATTGTATTTTTTTAAATAATGTCTTTTCTTTAATATAAACTTATCCCAACTTGATCAGGCAACTTGCAAATGCCGACAAAGAAAAATTCTTTTGGTTGTCTGCGAAGCCAATTTTGCACCGCTTCAATTACCTACTAGTTCAACAAACATTTCTTGCGTCCCAAGTAACTGATAAATTCTGAATTTATAGTCTTTCCATCAATTAAGGAATCTGTTAAATTTGGACCGTGAATATCCCAAAATACCGCAACCATCACGTTGTTTGCTGACGGTACAGCTTTGAATTTCTTTGGCGGCGATGGATTTCAGTGCGCGCCATTTCATACCACCCTGTTTGCTTCCTGAAATCTAATTGTGCATTCAAGATTTATCAATTGTAATAATTCGTTCCAGGCTTCTCAACCTCAGCACATAAAAAATTAATGATAATTCGCGGTGCAACAGAACTAGGTACATCACCGACAAACATGTTTGATCAAATTGTCAATATTTATGGATACAAAACAAAGTAGAATTGACAACTGGTAGAATTTAAATGAGTTTGCCTTTAACGAAAAGCGATATCTACTATTTTCCTTTGAAGGGAAAGAGTGAGAGCGACAAGCGAATTAATCAATTGAATTAGCAAAGAGTAGATCACGATTCTGTTTGTTGATGATTAATTTGCGGTATAATTAAAAATAGATCAAACGATTTTTAATCGACGAAACAGAATACGAGGATAGAAATAAGTACCACTAAAGTATTTAATAGATGCTACGTCTAATAGACAAAGACACTGATGTTTCGAATTCTCATGATAACATTGCGCAGTAAATGTAGTTTAGTAGAATGTCCTTGAAAATAGAAAAAGAACTAACTATTTACGTTTTAGTTTCACTACACTAAATAGAAATAGAAAAACATTAGGTAAATTAATAGAAATGTTATTAAGTAGAGTTTACAGCTGAGGGACTTTCATTTTAATAAAAAAAACCAGTACTGTTTTAACTTGGAGGAGCATAACAACGAGTAGAACTGCGACCGTAACGAATTAGCATGAAGTAGATTACATTCCTGATTCTATTCAATGATTAGTCCTATTAAACTGTTTCTACTCAATTAAAATTCGATTCGACGCCCATTATGCTCAACGATAACTTTACTGATTCTACTCAAAGATACTCCCGTTGAGCTGTTTCTACTCAATCACAACTCAATAGAAGCTGATTCTACTCAATAATAGCTCTGTTGAGTTTTAAAATCCTTTAAGAAGAAAACAATTGCGATATTATTTGACCTTGATCTTTCTTTTGAAGAATTAAAGGCCTGAATGTGTGACGTTGACACTGCCCCGACTTCTGTCTTATTCTTTAACTTTTGGAGACTGATTCCACTCAAGGACAAGTTGATTCTATTCAATAGAAGCTCTGTAAAGTTTTAAAACCGTTTAAAAGTGCGATATTATTTGACCTTGATCATTCTTTTGAATAATTAAAGGTCTGTATGTGTGACCTTGAAACTGTCCCGACTTCTATCTTATTCTACAACTCGACAGGGACTAATTCTACTCAGAGACAAGCAGATTCTATTCAATAGTGTCTCTGTAGAGTTTTAAAACCATTTAAAAATGTTATATTATTTGACCTAGATCTTTCTTTTGAATAATTAAAAGTCTGAATATGTGACTTTGAAACTGCTCCGACTTTTACCTTATTCTGCAACTGAAAAGAAACTGATTTTACTCAAAGACAAGTTGAATCTATTCAATAGTATGATTTAGTGTGACCTTGAAACTGACAGCTACTATTGACTTCTGATTCTACAACTCAACAGACTCAAGAAGGCTGAATCTATTCAATGATAGCTTCATTGAGTTGTACTGATCTATTGTAGAGTAGAATCAATCAGCTTCTATTGAGTTGCCGTCGAGTAGAATCAGTAGTCGATTGAAGTTGCAAAAGTTTCAAGATCGCACCTATTGTTAAGTGGAGTGCACAAGCTGGTAGAATTTATTGGGCTTTCTTTTGAATAATTAAAGGTCTGAATGTGTGACCTTGAAACTGCCCCGATTTTTGTCTTATTCTACAACTCAGGTATTTATCAATTTTTAAAATGCTCTAGGGGAAGGTAGTACACAATAAGGCGGTGGGCACAGTGAGACAAAGCATTTTTTCGCTAAAAGTTACTGATATTTTTTTGAACTGGCAGCACTATACATATAATATTTGACTTCATTGTTCATGATTGGATGAAGCAGCATTTAACATGCTTTTACCCTTGAGGGAATATCCTTGTTTTTATTTTTTCCCTGCGACGAAGTTACGAATTTTTTTTTAATTGAGAATGTACAATTTATTGTCAGTAAAATTAGCGTATATACAATGTTGGTAATAACAAATGTACATTATGGAAAAAAAATATAAGATAGCCGTATTTTTACACGTAATTTGGTTATTTACAATAAAAAATATAATGTCTCGCTGTGTACTACTGGTAGTAAACAGTGAGACATTTAGCACTTTTTTTAAACAATTAATTATTCTCAGTTAACCAATATTAGTTGTTGCCGCCATATATTGCTAGTTAAAAACTCAAAGGGCTATATAAAGGCAAAGTACTACCTTCCCCTACATGTTCCATGAGTAATTCTTTGACATTTCCCAGGAATAAAAATAATCTAGAATCTATTTGTACAGTTTTCAATTTCAGTTGCTCACTCAACTTACTGCAAAATTTAAATGATAGTGGGTTAAAATAATAATTAGTTTTCACTGCCTACTTGGAGTTAAATAAAATTTGAATCAGAGCTGCTTTTGAAAATCAAAATTACAATTCCTATACAGTACCTAATCTTTATTCATATTCAGGGTCTACTACGAAATGAATTGCGATATTTACATAGCCTTTCATATATCTTTTTAAGAAAGTCCTTATAACTATAGGTAACTAACAGGTTTGCGTATCGGGTAAGCTAATACAAAATCAATGCACAATGAAATTTCTAAACATCAACGCATTACTTAGAGGTTCCACTTTGAAATGGCAGAGATTAGATATTCCAAATTTTTTGTTAAATAAAAAATATGAGCTTAAAATGGAAAGAGTGCTAAAGCACAAAAATTTACAAAATTAAAAATATTTCAAAAACGGTTGCATTTAGGTATAGGGACACCTCATAATTTTCTATTCAAAATTACCTGTATATCCTAAATTTGCAAGAAAAAAAAATATGATTCCATTTAAAATAATGAAGCTGCAGCGACTTCCGGTACAACTGGAAGTTCAAGTATTTTGAAAATACTTTCATTAAAAAGTGCACTAGCGGTTGTGGGAGAGTACATATTTTCAGAGAAAAATAGGCAAGTGCCTAAACTTCTAATGAACGCGTTTCGTGAATCATCCTGTATATACGTGTCTTGATTATTATGAAGTAAATTTGGACATTGTTTACTGTTATCAATCAGAAATTTAAAAAGTCCAGGTCGAATTTATAGTTCCATCGTAATTATCGGAGATTATTTATCCATATACAGCGTGTAATCGAATAAGTTTCACATCTTAATAATAATAATAATAATCTTAATGCTATAAGTTCTTCATCACATAAGGAATTGATTCTGCAAATATCAATGTTCTTGCTCGAAAATAAAAAAAACTGACCTACCACAAGAGCGTATCACCTTTTGTTTGAAAACCTCTGCTCGTTCGTCAGTGCGTCTGCGATTTTTACAGACGCATCGTAAAACGATAAATTCCGCAAATGTCACGGTCACTGGATTAGTGTCGCCCGCAATACAATTTGAAACGGAACATCTGTTTCATTAAATAATCCACAATAATTACATCATGATATTTCACACTTTGTAAACAAATAACACACTATGTGATATAATTGGTTAATTTCCTATGTTAAAATAATGAATGTAAGTTATAAGTACATTGTTAAGAAACAAATTGGTGATAGGAGAATTTTCCGGATGCGAACATTTTTTTCGGTTCCGTCAAATAAATAAATGCATTGACTGCACTAAATAAAAATGTGTAGTTTAACGCTTTCCCTAAGTTTTGAGAACATTCTTAAATCATTTACGGTGATAAAGTAATTAGGTGCGATTTTATCGCTCGAGTTCAACATACGATCGTTTATTGTTTAATTCACGTATAAATTACTATTTACTTTCAGAATATTAAATGATAAAGAACGTCTAATAATAATTAAAAAGGCAAATTTCAACACAACACTTGCAACTATCGTAATCAGCCGACACTGTGCAGGCATAGACGCAGTACCTCCGCGATCTTTGGGAATTTTTTTTGCTTAGCCTGAACGTAATAAAGAATCATAAATTATGGGATGATAAGTTCGGCGCTTTTTGTTCCAATAATACTTTTAGGATGTTGCCTTTATTGAATTAATTGTTACCTATTTTTTTTACTTATTGTTAGATAGGATTCATAATTACAGTTATATTTTTAATTAAGGAAATAAAATTTTTATGCAAAAATTATTTGTGAAAAATCTGCATATCTATTACTTAAATATTAATTTGAAAAACAGCTGGGAATCTCCGTATTCTTTCGTACGAAAGTAATAAACGACCTTCCTCAACGTTTATTGCGGGTTTACTGCTCTATGGTTTATTGCGTATAATAGTAAATTTCGCTCAGCCGTTCGGGCCGTCCGGGGCTTTAAATCAAAGCCAGCGGTTCTCAAACGTTTTTTGTAAAAACTAAACATATATTTTTCCGGAGTTATTATTGATTTCTTTTTCAAACGTATGTCGTAGCTTCGTTTCTTTTCTTTTGTGTTAGTTGTGGTTACAATATGTGAAACTTATTTGATTACACGCTGTATGGTTTATGTTCCTTGGGTTATTTTATTTAGCGAATGTTTCTCATGGGCGCTTTGATAGTGGTAAAATCATTATTGAGTTGACTAACTTCAAACCTAATAATGATTTTGACTTAAATCTTTAAAAATACCTACTCTCTTCTCAGCTGTTATGTGAAATGACGTACATGTGTTGATAGACTTCTTTCTGAAAACTTTCATCTTATTCTTTTATTTCTTTTTTCATTCATTCTTTTATTTTTCCCCTCTTTTTCCTTTTTCTCTCTTTTTGCTTCCATTCTTCTTCTTTTTGTCTTATTTCCTCTTACTTGTGCTATTTTTGATATCGAATTGTTTTTTCCACTTGTTTTATTTCTCTCTCTTGACTTTTGTATTTCTTATCAATGTTTCTTCTTCTTTCTTTCTCTTACCCTAAGGCTATTTTCGGCGTTGGATTTTAATTCTACTTAGGTACTTCTTTTTTATCTGTTATTCATCAAAGCCATTTTTATATGATGACCTCTTCGATGTGTTTGAAATTTTTTGAAGGAATGTTGTGTGGAATGGTGCAGGTATGATGATGGGCGTGTATGCTAAAATGAATACCTCTTGGAAAGAAAAACAGTGAATTTTTGAAAGTCCCCAGGAAATTAAAGGAGAGAAAAAGAAGAAAAAGCTTAATGTGACCTAACGAAGGTTTTTTTTTTCATGATGCTCAAACGTCTAAAGGCTGTTTTCGACCAGTCTATTTCATGTGCAAGTTTTGGTTAAATTTCTTAACTTTCTAAACTTAAATTGAATCATGAACATCTGGAAAAATAGAACAAGAACTATCTGGGAAAATAGAACATGTTCTATCTGCAGCCCAGAAATGTCTTGTTCTAAATTTCTATTGCAGAAATTGAACCAAATCTTGTACAAGACATAGGCTAATCTAAAACGGCCTTAGACAACGAAAAACTAAAAGTTAATAGTTTTCATTACTTCTAAATTCTAAATACATAATGCGGAACACTACTGGATCGGTGTTTCTTCGTTCAAAGATATTCAAAAGGATACGTGCTTTTAGATTAAGATTAAGATTTAATTAACATTGTGACTTTCCATATTGCTAAAGATTTGAAAATGGTTGTTTACCGAAACATGTCTTCTTTACAACAACTTCTTTGATGAATAGAAAATAAACGGCTTTCACATGACGACGTTTTTTAGTAGTGACTTAAGGCAAATACTTTTCCAAATTTTTCTTATTTCAATAGTCACTAACATCATTACATTAAGATGTATTCTAAATTATCCTCTATTGCTTATGTACTTTCGCTTAATTTATTAATTGAATTTTGAAACAGAATTTATAATTTTTTGAGGTAGTTTATATTACAGCATCGGCATCAGTTTTTTAGCGTTTTGGTTTATAGTTTTTATTTTTTAATTGGTTTTCATTTTCTATGTTAAATTCTTAATTTTTCACAATAGGTCTGTTTGTTTGTATTGCTCGGAGTTACTCTAAAAGCTATTACGTGTAGTTTTCAGTCAGATTCGTTTATCTCGTGCTGAAAAAGCTTCAGACTTGACTGAAAACTACACATGATGGCTAACCAACTGCCTAACCAAACTTCAAGTACGTGTTGTATGTATTGACCCATATGTATACAATGAACGTGTTCCCTAAACAGAAATTCGTGACACAGGATTATTATTGATTATTACAATTTTTTTCTCAAACTTATTGATTTTATTGTTATTAAGAGTAGAGGAGAATGAGAGCCACTTAAGGAAAAATCAATATATTTTGAAAAATATAAAGTGTATACTCTCAACTATTTTATGCTGTTTCGTATAAGGTAAGACCATTAAAATGACGTCATAAATATCAGTCCTGTCATTAACAGAAATTATAATACATATATTCATTTAAAATAAAAATGGAATTGGCTCTTGTTATCCACATGTTGGGGTAATGAGAACCATGAAAGAAGGCAAACCGACTGCTGCCTAAAAAAACTTGTTTTAACAAATAACTGCTACAGTTAATAAAATAAATAATACACTTTTCTTTCGTAACAGAACATAAAATGTAATACTGAGAAAAATACGAAACAATAATAAAAGTATTTTAACAAACTTATTGAAGTATTAGGTACAAAAATCACATGTCCAACTAGTTTAAAATGTTCTTTTAAGAGTCCTCGACATCTTCAACTACAAAACATACTTTTATAATATCTGGGATAATAAGAGTCACCTTTGGATAATAATAACTTAGCTCTCATTACCCCAGATAGCATTAATATTTTAGGTATGAAAATTAGAAAAAAAGCATCTAAACGAGAAACAAATTATTAGAAACATAAAACATATTGTACGCTTAAGTGTCAGTGCGCATATCAGTGTCCGTTTCAAAAAATTTGTGATACAATTTTCATCGGACAAGAACTTGCTTCAATTATAAAATATATTAACAACCTAGTAATATGAAATCAAAACATTTCTTTACTTTCTCAATTAAAAATTACGAAAAATGACAACACAAGTCTTAACTGGAAACAAGTGCTCACTGTTATTACTACTCATTGTTTTTTGCGATAAATGGGTATTCTATGGGTCCTGGGCGGGGAGGGGTACTGCTTCACCAAATTTTAATTTTTTTCATTTATTAGTTATACCTAAACCAGGCTGGCTCTTATTATCCGCAGGCTCTCATTACCCCACTTTCCCCTATTAATTTTTTTCCTCAAACATATTTTTTGCACATACTTTTCATATTTCACTTTCACATTCATATTTTCTAAGCAAACAGAAAAACCTCATTATACAATTTAATAACCGTTACTTAACATTTAATGTTATTATGTGATTAAATATTCCCCGTTCATAATCAGAACGCTTTATTTATTGCTCGCGCATTAAATTATTATAAACACCTGACAACATACATATTTTCCAAAAGTAATTATTTTTTTCTTATTTTGTTTTTACGTAACTCCAAATTTCACTTGCATCACGAAGAATGGCTCTCGTGTCTACGCATCGACGACAATTAAAATCAGATTTGTGCTCTCATAAACAAACAAAAAAAGTACCCAACAAACGTATGTGTTTTTATAATTGCAGCCGGCCGCAAACGTCTGTACTAGTGCGTTAGTAATTACGTCTACAAACATGGAACATAATACGAGGTTCGAACAAAAAATCATAACTCGAGAGAGCGTTTCGTAACAGCGTTTGCGTCGCGTTGTCGAGAAAAACAAGAGCAGCACGCTCGAAAGCTCTTCTGACGCACACCTTCGTCGCAAAGAAAACAAATAGGTGGTGCACGTGTGGTAATACGACGTTGAATAATTTAAAGGGAGAAAAATCGTTGCCAATTACTTGTAAATATTCATAGGTGAGAGTATGCATGAGAATGAGAACACCAAAGTTGCATGCAACAAAAGCTTATGCAGGCAAATTGATTTGTGCAATATTAGCTTTTTATTGTCCGGTTACGAATGTGTGCAATTATCTCACGCTCCAGTATTAAATATAAAACGAAAAGGAAAATCATTAAATTCGTAAAATGTTATAATGTTTGGAAGCAAAGAAGTTTGAAGAAAATTATCATCCCAGGAAGTCGACTTAAAAATATTTTTCATTTACCAGTTCAGTAATTTTTTTTTTCGAGTTTGTTTGGTCCCTAATTTAACTCAAAAGTCTTTCCAATGAACTTGGAAGATTGAAAATAATTTTCTTTGAATTTGTTCATTCTGTGATCCCTAATTTACCTGGAGAGGTAACTCAGACGTTTTTCAAATGGAAACCAAAGATGCTACTAAGTCTTACTTTTTGGACATCTTCTCCATGGCTTCCGGTGAACTGATGTGTTGTTGTTCTTTTATTCTTCTGAGTTCTTAGTTTCAGTTTTTATGAAGTGGCAGCAGCAAGAAAATCAGTAGCTTTGAAGAAGTTTTTTCTATAACGAAGAACAAAACGTCGGCAGAAGAAGAACGCGTGGTTCCAACGGAAGCCATGGAAAAGACCCCTCTTTTGGGACACCTATCGGTATAGCATATTCTCTGCTAGGTGCTGATGCACCCTTGAAGGGGCAAAAGTTATACTATCGTCTTCCCTTCCAATTGACCCATCCGTTAAAAAGAATCGAAGCTGAGATATTTCTCATTCGCCAATTTACTAATCTGTGTCTTGAAACTGAAGAATCACATCGTTATGCTTAATTCACCCGAAAGAGAACCTTAGAAGTGTTTTAAATGAAAACTAAAAATAGTTTTACAATATGATCTTAAAAATTTTTAATAATGAAGACTTTGGATTAGACATTTCCAAATCTATTCGACCTGTCAAGTATCATAGATTCTATAGACCTTCTAAAAATCTGTTTGAACTGTGTCTAAGCACATTAAGCACTCCCAGATTTATCTGTTAAAAAAAGAAGTTAGAAAGGATGAAATTTTTCAAAAACATGTCTTTCTAATTACGTAACCGAAATTACAAAGCAAATTCCTACCATCATAATATTGTCTTTATACCTCAAACATACTTCAAACCGAACAAAGAATTGTTCCGTTAAACAATCGAACCGCATACAATACCAACAAGGTCGCGTTCTTTCTATTTTTTTTTAAAGCAATTACTCGCTTTCGCTGGTTGCATAAATAATTACTACTGTTAAAGACACATCAGTGTATTTACCAAAGCGAAATTGGTTTCGCTTTTCCCTCTGTTTGAGTAATTATGCGTAGCAAAATAAGAATCTTGGATTTAGGAACTATGTAGCACAACATACATAATACCCTCGCTGGAAGAAACAATAGAGTTCTTGACAATAGCCTTCTAACTATTGTTCTTGTAGACCACGTTATTGGAATGCGTCGTAATAAACGATGAAGTATTCATGTTTTGTATCAATTTGTTTATGCGTTAATATACATGGATAACCTTTACGTCAAACTCTTTACTTCCTTATTGGTAGAATTATGCAAAAAAAGTGTATATCGTCAGACGAAGCGATGGTCATTGGAATTCTTATATTAACATAGTTTTGTACTCGTAATAGTTATTCCAAATATTTGCGGTAGCCTCAATAATTTATGTTGTTTTTTTTGCAACTAACCGGTTTTGGTTTCGCTTTTTGATGACCGTTATTTAAATTAGTTATGAATCTGCTAGAAGGATTTCCGTATTCTAATCAATTTTATATATACTTTTTATTGGATATTTTTAATTGCATAACTGTGTATTTCGGTATTTATTATAATATTCATGGATTATACATTGATAGCATTAAATATATTTTGTCACTTTGAATATACAGGGTGTAATCGCTTATCAATGCAGTAGTTCTTCATCTTATCACTAACTGCTAATCTCCGTATTCTCTCGTACGAAAGTCATAAACGACCTGCCTCGGCGTTTATTGTATTGACTGCGAGTCATTTACTGCTCGTATTAAACTTCACACAGCCGGGACACTTATATCACATCCAGTGCTTCTCAAACGTTTCTTGTAAAAAGTAAACGTAGATTTTCCAGAGTTATTAATGAACTTTGCTCCACACGTATTGCTATGTTATTTTGATATTTTAAAATTTTCACCCTGTATATAATTAGTTTAGGTTTATTATTTTTGGAATTATAATTTAACTGAAATGTTAAATAACTGTACTTTACCTTAGTGTGTTCCAGAACACTTGTGAACTTTTATTTTGACACAAATAACTAAAACACTTTTCTGCCCGATTTAGAAAATGTCAATTGACACACTTGACGTTACGCTTTCGCCAACAACGAAAAGCTGGTTCAACCAGAGATTCCGAGAAGTACTCCAGGACGAACAGGAACATTGGGATGACAACTTCACACAACAGGAGTCGAGTTCCAAGACATTCAAGGATAAAGTGCGAAGTCGAAACTCAAGGACGAGCCGATCATGTCATCGTGGAAGACGTTTCAAGCTTATCCAGGCGTGGCAAGTTCATCCAACACGCTAGAAGAGGAAATCCGAAGCAAACCTCGAGCCTACTTCTACAAGAAGAACGGAGGAAGACGTCGTATTCTTGTAAAACTCAAGAACCAAGACAGAATCCGTCTTTCAAAGTTAGATGCAGTTCGACTGGGCCTCTTCAAAAAGTAACTTCATATTTGCAACCTACAAGACAAGATAGTTATTATTTGTGTACGAGAATTTTTGATTTGTTTACAATCTAAGGATTTTTAATTTCTCTTATATCTAAGGTTACAGAGTTTTTGTACCTTGAACTGCATATAAAAGGAAGATTTCTGGGTAATCCATGCAATTCAACTTAGGCCTTGAGCAGTAGAACATTCAATTCACTCTTTGCACTTAGCAATGAACATTCATACTTTGTACTTAGCTTTGAACAGTCTTGTCTTAACAATCAATCTTAAACTCCTTCAGAGAAACTTTTGTAATCGATGGTAGTGAACAAAACGTAAGAACATTCCATTTATTAATATGGTTAGTTAAACATACTTGTCTAAGAATAATTCGTAAATACTTACCAACAGGTATAAGTTTAATTCAAACAAAGGACACTCTTGTTAAAGGAGACCATAATAGCATTTTTAATTAAAAAGTTTGTTTAAAATTTCCATCTACCCACTACGCTGTTAGATGACAACTCAATTTAAGTCAAATATAAATTGATGTGCATTTACACTAATCTTCCAAATGTGCTAACAATTATTATGAGCCAATTTTCTTGTATAATTGTAATTTTGTAAATGTTAATAAAAACCAAATTTATTATTAATAAATAATTTCTATGTCAATCTTTAAAATCGATTTTTACTTGCCTGAATACACTTCACGTAGGGTGACTAAAATAACCGACATTTTAAAATCAACACCATTAGGACAAATACATTTCAGAACCCAATTCAACAAATTTGTTTAGCAATACAATTTGGTACCCTGAGATAAATATCAATAAACAATTTACTAACGAAAAGGGTCTAATGTTAAAATTGTTATGCGTGACTTTGTCATTTGAGTTAAAAATTCTAATCCAAAAATTGAACAAACAAATTTCATTTAACTCGCAAAAACATCGCAGTATGTCATAATATAGCTTCTTTTCTTGTGTAGTGATAGTAGTTACAGTAATTGGAACTTATTCGATCACACACTGTATATAAACATAATATCGGCTAAAAAAATGTACATCGCAAGTGTGGTCAAACAAAAAAAAAACAACCTCTCTAGTAGTAAGTTTTGTATCGGTTTTATGATCTTGCTATAAAAAATGCTTCAAAGAGACCGGCATTGCGGTGTCTTTGGTCGCCTCTCTGTCTCTTTTTTTATAGTAAGACCATAAAATCGCTACCAAACTGGAGCGACTATACCTTGCAGCGAAATCCAATAAACAGCACTATGCAAATTTAAATATTACGTACTATGCAGAAAGACGGGATGAAGACATCGAAAACCTAGCGTAAGAAAAATAAATTTCCTATTTCCGCCACCTTACGCAAGCAAGCAATGATACTTTTTTTTTATTGCAGTCACATAAATTTCCAAGTTATGAAAATTTTTTTTTAGAATAAACTTGCGGTCGATTAAGAAGTTTCTCGTTTTTCATTTCGAAACGACTTCCGTTCACACTATTTTCCATTACTGGGAATGTAAATTAATACAACAGTATCTTTTACGACGACTTATTTATACATCAGCAATTATTCATCGAACATCAACAAATTGTATGTGTTGAGTACCTACATAATCAAGGTTAAATGTGATAAATAAATTTTATGATGACTGACATGAATTTAGTTTTTTTTTACTTTAGAATCAAAGTTGAAATAAACATTTGGAACTTTTTTTTGAGAAACCAATCATGTAAATTAACTAGGAACTTAAAATGTTCAGTGTTGTTATATAACTATTAAAAAGTCGTTGTGTTATTACACCTCTAGTCAACACCTGTAGTATTTCTTTCGCTATCAAATTTCTGTTCGTTAAAGGGATAAACTATGCACACACACACACAAAATCAAGTTACGCCCCAATTTTGTGTGTGCGTGTGCCAGCAGACTTCCAGGTGCATTCGAAGCAGCTGCGTTTGGTTGCTGGGGGTTCTTATTTCTGAAAGACGTCTATTTATGACCGCCTTCAACTGGAATGTGTGCACATTTGTGTAAGTTGAATAAAATCGCTTCGTATTTAATTAATTATTAATTCATCTTACGCACTGGCGGCCGTGAATATTCATTAAATTTCCTATGTACATACATACGTTGGTCACCAATAAAATACAAGAACGTGCGCCGAAACAAAATTAGTATTTACATTTAGTAAAAATAATTTGAATGTCAGTGTTGTAAGGTCACATTTACACCCTGACATACATGTGTTTAAAAGATGAGAAACCAAAAAGCAATTGTCTATAAAAGTTTATGCAAAACCGGATTGATAATTATCATTTATATTCATGTACGACCAAAGACTTTGTTTTGTTTACATAAATATTGACAATTGTACCAAACATGAAAAGAGTATGCAAGGTATAATTATACCTCCTTATAGTTCCTTAAGGAACTAAGGAAGGAGAGTACGAAAGACTATTAAAAAGAAAGAAAACGAAGTGGATCGAAGATATAATGGACACACTTGAAAAGCATAATAATGACAAGGCCAAACTTTTCAATTATATTAAAAAGCAGAATAGGAAAGCTAATACTATAAGGGTAGATATGGAGGAATGGGAAAGTCATTTCAAAAGTTTATTAACAAAAGTGTGCGTAATAGAAGAAACGAAAAACACTCACCAGGAAACAGAAAGGAATGATAACCAAGAATCTCCAACAGAGGAAGAAATAAGCGAGATAATACAGAACCTGAAAGAAAGAAAAGCAGGAGGGACGGATAACATAGTAAACGAAATGATAAAGCACGGAGGGGGAAGCTTAAGACCCTGATCGCACAGATCTCAAAAAAAGAGGAATTGCCATTGGAATGGAAATTGAGAATAATAATAATCGTAAAGTAACTTATGTCGAACGAGTAGGAAATAGAAGTGATGCAAAATTGGCTTTGCAGACAACCAAAAGAATTTTTCTCTGTCGGTATTTTCAAGTTGTCTGATCGTTGGGATAAGTTTATGTTAAAGAAAGGGCATTATTTTGAATAATAAACTTTGTTTCATTAACTTAATGTTGGAGAAAGTCTTAACTGCTGTAAAAACATTTATTTTATAATTACAGTTGCCTAATAGCGTTTTCGATTGAATCGTCTAGAGCACTTTCCGAATATCTCCATCCCTTATTATTACGTGAGCTTGAAACAAGATGAGAATACTCTGATGGTGCTTTCGACGTAACGCTCAGAGCGCTCGGAGTGTTCCTTTGTCTCACTCTTACATGTATTGAAACGCATTCGTTCTCCCTCACACTTCTGCTCAGAGCATGCCCCGAGCGTAATGTCGAACGCACCCTGAGAGTACTACAGAGTAGTCAATCGAAAACGCTACAAGTTTTTAATAGAGTGTCATGTGATATATATTTTTATTGAGTTACTTCAGTCTGCAATCAGTTTACTACACTTTGATTTTGTGTAAAAAAATTGTCTTGGCACTAGTTGATACAAGAGCACCGTAAAAAATCTTGGTGGTTCGAAATCTTTTTGTACATGAGTATACATTTATTCTATCAGAGTGATAGAACTAATGACGATTGCATAAAACTGTTTTTGGAAGTCGACGTTTGCAATATAAAAAAAAGTAGCAATCAAAAAGTGATAAGAAATTCTAAACAAATTGTTTGAAAAACAGTGTAGTGAAAGAAGATTTGAATAAACAGTCAAAAGTTTACATAAAGTAGTATAAAAACGGTAACTATAGTTGATTTTTTTTACTGTATGCCGATCGATCGATCGATAAGTCAAAGAACTTTTATATAGCTATCGCCTTCTAACTTTCGTGAAACATTCTTGCGGCTTTTGTCATATCATGTCATTTCCTCGTATACTTTCACAACTCAGATCTATACGATCGGCACATATTAAAAAAAGTTGCAAAATTAGAATAATACATAAGATGATGACTGGAAACTTCAGAACTAATGAGGGAGTACGACAAGGGTGCAAGCTTAGTCCGCTACTGTCCACTGCAGTAATGCTTGCTGGGACACAAAGTGGAATGAAGTACCTAGAAGTCATCGATTCAAATGAAATGAATTACATTTTCTTGATGACATAGTGTTGTTTGGTGAAAAAGGGAATGCATTGCAAGATAACCGACACTTGAAATGAAGAAGAGAGACACAAGCATAAACGTTGATAAACGAAAAAGAAAATGTAACAACCTCAGTATAGATGGGGTAAAAGTAAAGCAAGTGGACCTACTATTGATCCAATGGATCTTTACCATCACGTCATCAATGCATGTTAGAATAAAATGCATATGTTCTTCAACCCATCTCTGATTAATAGAACAGGATAAAAGCAAATGAGAATGAAAACATTTGTCGATTCCGACGTATAAAATTGATGACGTAATGGTAAAGATCCATTGGATCAATAGTAGATTCAATAATAATCCATCAGAGAACAAAAAGGAAATAGAAAAGTAAAAAGAGAAATTCCAGAAACGGTTATATCAAAATCATGTACAAATGTGAATCTTGGATGGTAGATAAAGACCAAACAAAGGATGGAGCAAGTGAATGGAGATTCCTGAGAAGAATTGTAAACAAAGCGAGAAGAGATTAAAGTAGAAATGAGGTTGTCAAACCGATTGGGATGAAAGCAGTAGAAAGGAATGAAGGACGATAGAATAAGAAAAAAAAATAGTAAGGAAAAAACCATGGAAAACGAAGTTAAAAGGAAAAAGGGTATCCAGATCAAGTAAGAAATTGTAAGTCTCCATGGTTGCAATAAAACCTTTCAAAAATTATCATGCAGTCACTACTCCATACCGTCGCGTCAAATTTTGCCAAATAAAATTTAGGTTTCACCCATTCGAATCATGTCCGTCGAATTAATATCGACCCCAAATCCCCATTTGATCCCCGGGTAAAACATCACTCTCTCATTTAACAACCGTGTTTGATCAAACCGTTTAGTTACACAGGGTTTTGTCCTCAGTACAAGTACCGAATTGGTAACACCTATGCATCCACAACTCATAAATTGCTCTTGGATCCCACCGTCAGCCACGCGGAAAAATTGGTTCTGTCGGACAGAACCGTGAATGATTATCAGGTAAATTGAACAAATTACGACAACAACAAAATGAGGATGACATTATAATAGGCACAAAAACCTTCGCAAGGGGACATCGATTTAGTAAATAAAAGGCACGAGAAAGGAGATGTGATCTACAATCATCCAATAGTACCTGGTTATGAAGGTAATTCCCATGCATGAGCACGTTTGTCCATTTATCTCCATGTCCTTTAGGTTACATTCCGCGTAAGAATGAATTATTTGGGCAACGCTACGCGGTGCAAGCGACCGAAGCACTCTCGGAATTCGCCCAGTTAACTCAAAAGAAGGAAGAAGCTCTGCACCGATTACACAGACAAGGTGCCATGCAAGATGGAAAATGGGAGCCGAGGAACCTAGACGACAGACAGGTAATCTCGCTACTTTCCCCCCCAAAAAAAAGAAAAAATTGAATCGTTAAAGTTTGCAGATCCTAAAAAGCGAGTACAAATTACCTCTGCTTCCGGTTCGCCCGGAGTGCGTGGGCGTCTTAAGAAATCAACCAGCGAAAGACACGCCAGTGAGCTCCAAATTCCATGAGACCAGCCCGTATTTTATGGTGAACACAGATCCAGAAAAATACTTAAAACAAGGTAACATTTAATGAGGTGGTCCCAGAACGGTTTTAATTGGTAGGGCAGGTTTTGCCGGCCATGTTCCATGTGCTTATTCGGCTTTTGGAAAGACCAGTCAGGCCATGACCAACAGCGCGTTATCGGAATTTACGCTGAATTATAACCGACGGCTCAGTACCGAATGGGCGCCCGTTTCTCTGGTTCGGCCAGAACCGCCCATGGTTGTTCCAGCCACGGAAATTTACCTGAAGGAAATTGGTCAACTACCGAATTATGCGGGTCACATACCAGGAGCTATTTTCAGGTATTTTTTAAAGACGTGGTTTATGTTGAAAGTTGGAAAGGCAGAGGAGTTTAAGACTTCGTCATCTTTCAGGTTTGGAAAGACGTATGGAAATGACTCAAGAGATGCTAAGAGGTGGCTGCGTGGAGATTTCAGTACTTAGAGACTTGGAGGTTTACTTCTCAAAGGATGTAATTCATTAATTAAAATTAATAATTAGTTAAATACAACTTTAAAACACAAAATTGTTTTCTTCTTTTGAAACGAAATAAATTCTTCATTCAAATGATTAATTAATTTGTGATAAAAGAAGTGAAATGTATTTTAAAGGACTAACCAAAAGAAGTCTTTCTTTCTTTTTAGACAATCCTACAGTCAGCAAGAATTTTAAAAGATCATTGCAAAACTTCACCCAGCAAACTGTACGTAATTATATAGGTGTCAAATCCATGACACTTGTCAAATTTAAAGTTCGCTTCTGATATCTTCAAAATTAACGGCGGCCAAAATTTTGCAAGATGAGCGTGGCTAAGTAAGAACCACGACCAATACAGTTTTCCCCCCAATTTAACCCAGATTTTTAGGGCATATCCTTATTTAACTTTTCGAATTGGGCACACGTATGCCCATACCACCGATAAATCTTTAGTGGATCCAACGGTTCAGCATGTAGAGAAACTGGTCCTCGCTGACAGAAGCAAGGACGACCACCTGGTTGACCTCGTCTTTAAACTTACTATGCCCTTCCATTAGCAACCTTATTTTCAGGTATTAAGACCTCCACTGAATGAAAATGATTGGTTTAAGAATGATTCTACTTGTTATAAACATCCAACTACTCCTGGTTATGAAGGTAGGTACACAACTAAAGAGTTCTAATTTTCAAATTGCCTCGTAAAGAGTAGGCCATCCTAGATTCTTAGGGCCATTTGTTAATTTCTATAATTTATAAACTATGATAGGAGTGTTACCTCGTCAGCATGGCCTATTTACTCAAAACTACGGCATTTGGACTTCCGAGGCCTTATCCGACATCGAACAGCAACAGAAGAAGGACAGAATGGCCGGAATTCAAATCCGCAAATATCACGAAATGTCGGATAAAAAGAATTGGGGAGATCTCACCGACAAAGAGGTGATGTGAAATGTACCTCTATTAAAATAGGGTCTTCGTAATTGATTTGTACCCCACGTGATCAAATTATGCCTGGCTGATAGTTAGGCAGTTTCAATGCAAACGGTTGGCAGAACTGTGGCAGCAATAAATTCAGTTACTATTTTTTCACAGCTTACGATTCTACCGAACATTTTATGTAGTTAAATTAAATCTCTAAAAAATATAATAGGTAATAATAATAATAATAATATAATATTCACATTTAAAACAATTTTCATTTTTTATATAAAATGAGTAATTACTAACTAGAGAGGTATAAAAGAAACCGTCTTAAGTGAAATACTTGTATAAACGAATGAAGATTAACTACGCCATTTGTGCGCTGTCATTTTAGCTGACTATTAGATAATTGGTCACGTGGGATACAAGATTAAATGAAGACCTAGTATAGTCACGCGCAGCTTAAGTACTACAACTTGACAATTCTGTGAGCCTTGTATTGTTGTACTACAAGGTTTCAAGGGTGAGGTTTGCGTGCAGGAGGTGCGCATGACTGTACATATTAATTAAGAACAATTAGTAATAATGGTTGTTTTAATTGCAGATAGTTAAAAGCGAATTTAAATTACCACTGTTGATGATTCGGCCAGAATGCGCGACTTTATTACGAAATTTGCCGATGGACGAACCACCCTTATCCCCGCCCGATCACTTTCCAAGTCCTTATTTTATGGAGAACCCTGACCTTGAGTTTTCAAATCAAGGTTAGTTCCGATAAAATTGAATGAAAACATTAAAAATTTCCTTGAGCAATGAAAAATTCAGTTTAAAATCTGTATGGAATTTACCTCAAGTCTGTTTTTATTTTTGTAGAGTTCTTCTCTTTCCGAAACTCGAAATTAATTATTCTGGAAAAATAAATTAATTGACTTCAATATTTTATCAGATTTGAATTTATTTTTTTGCGATTTTTTTTCGACATTACACATTTATCAGTTTTTGAATTTGTTTTAAAATTTTTTTTACATCTAATTGTCGTTATTTGTTTTTGTTATTTTTGCCTAATAACAACGTGCCTTGTTTATTATAATCATTAACTCCGTTAATTTGTTTTTGTTTATTTTACGAAATTTGCAATTTTCTTTCGTCAACGTCGTTAACGTTTTCTTGCATGCTGCCGGCGTCATCTGTTTACATTCCAACGAACTAATTTCTTTAAATGACTAAAATTTATTTATGCAATTTTTTTCGATTTCACATACTTCCTGTTCTTGAATTTATTATCATTGTCCATCGGAATCTCATTTGAAACGGGTTCTTGTCCATCAGAATCTCATCTGAAACGAGTTTCCAGATTTTCTTTCCGTTTCTTTGCGATTCACATTCAACGTAACATCCTTAGATATTATTTTGTTCTTGTATTTTCTTGTTTTGCTTTTTTTCTTCTTAACATGGTTTCAGCGCCATCTGTTGAATTCAATTCGTTCGACGGTGCGTCTTGAACTTGCACGTCTTTTTTCATCTGGGTTCTTATGACATGAGTTACAGCCATCTGTTGTTTTCTTTTTTTTCCAAAAATCGTTAATTTATTTTTGTAATTTTAATATAGTTCCTTTTGTATTTTTTTTGTTACTCCTACTAGTTTTCCATCTACTTTTATTTATCTTTCTTCTTCTATTTTGTTCGCTTTCTTTTTCTTTTGATAAAAAAAACAAATCACTTTCCATGTCCTTATTTTATGGAGAACCCTGACCTTGAGTTTTCACATCAAGGTTAGTTCCGATAGAACTGGATAAAAACATTAAAAATTTTCTTGAGCATTGAAAAATTAAATTTAAAATCTGTATGGAATTTACCTCAAGTTTTTATTTTTTTATTTTTGTAGAGTACTTCTCGTTCCAAAGCTCGAAAGTGATTATTCTGGAAAAATAAAAATAACTAAATAAGAGAAACAAAATATGTACATAAATAAAAAATAAATTTTCTTTCAACACAGTTTTTGACATGTTGCCAGCGCCGTCTGTTTCCAACCACTTTAAGGTTTCATCTGATTTGATTTTCTTTTTTTTGCGATTTTTTTCGAATTCACATACTTATGAGTCTAAGTTTGTTTTTAAGTTTTTTATTTTATGAAACTGTAATTTTTTTCTTTACAGTTTCCTTGACATGTTGTCGGCGCCATCTGTCAATAAAAACAAATTCAAGAATGAGACCTATGTGAAGCCGAAAAAAATTTCAAATAGAAAGATCATTTAAATCCACAACCATAATGGATCTTCTTTATATTTCTTTAGTGAAATATGGAATAAAAGCTTGGTCTTAGCTTTTATTCCATATTTCACAGTATTTTGTATGTCTTTAAAAACTCCCACCACTGATGTATTTCTTCATTGGCCGATTTCTTGCATTTTGAAGATTTTTTATTTATTATATTCCTAATTCTTCCCTCCCCATCCAAATCAACAATAAAAGTTTAAGAACTTTGGTGGTTCAAAATCAGCATAAATTTAGCAAACTTTGATTTTCTCAAATTAATAACTAACACGTCAAATCAAACGTCACAAAACATCAAAATTTTGTAAGAAAAAAATGTACGAAAACTATTATAATTCTTTCGCGCAGCAACACCGATATAGTGAGACTTTCTTGAACACCCGTCCACCATTTTCTCAAAATTATTTTTTCCAGAATATTCCAACAAAGTGCCTTTTGGATACTCCTCTTTCGGCAAAGTCAGTCGAGGAACAACCGACAGCCAGCTATACGATTTCACTTCAAATTATCGGAAGCGATTGAGCACAGAATGGGCCCCAGTTTCGATCAGCCGACCAGACCCACCTCTTCTCATTCAGCCATCGGAAATCTATCATAGACACGTCGGACATTTGCCAAATTATGCGGGTCATATTCCAGGAGCAATTTTCAGGTATTGTGAACACCTGTGTAACACCGGTAATTGACTGAAACTGAGAACATAGAAATTCAATGAGACGCAGATGAGAAGGTTGAAATTTGTGGGTTCTGCTTTCTCTCTGACCTTTCGCCTATGTTCTCACTTACAAACAATGACCTGTTAGCAGCTACGATATAATAAATGGTTTTAGGTTTGGAAAAACTTATGGGAATGATACTAGGGACGCCAAACGTTGGTTACGTGGTGATTTCAGTACATGAAAAGAAATAGTTTATTTTTGAAAGCATTCTTAATGTAAAAAGTTTTTGGTAATTGTAAATAAATCATACTCTAAGCTTTATTTTTGCTATTTCGCTCCAAATCTTTCACCTACATTCTGACTTCTATTAAAATTGAAGTCACAATAATTAAAAAAAATAATTCTTTACTTAATAATTGCTTTATTTCAATTATTAAGTGGATACCTTTAAATTTCATTAAATAAATATTCATTTAAAAAAGTACGGCAAATCCAAAACTAGAATCACAAGAAAAATCACATGGTTACGCCGACTTCCATTTTTCTAAAATGCTTGCGGCTTGCTTCAAGTTCTCATCGGTCTGCAACCACAGAGATATACAAGACACCAAACTTGCAAGGAAGACAAGGTCACTTACCTTTATGAAACAATAACGCACCAAATACTCGGCAAGAGGCTTGTGTTCTTCGCTATAGAAAGCTGTTGGAGGAATGCCTTGCAATCCGACATTTTTTGTCATCCATTTGGTGAAGCGATAGTCCTTGTATTTATCAGTTTCTTGACTCAAGTCTACTTTACTTGCTGCAAATTGCATGATGACAAAATTTAACTTCTTAAATCATCTTGATGCCTTAATTTAAATGTGAATGACAATAGCAATAATAATAATATTTACCTAAAGGAGACCAATCAGCAATCATGAAATAGCCACCTTCAGGCACAGTGGGTTTCATTCCAACATCAGCGAGGAACTTTGCCATATAATCCCTTTTTGCTTCAAGTTCTTGAGGCAGTGATATGAAGTAGCAATCATCTTGCCCAAGTCGTGGCAATTCTTTCTCAAAGCCTATTGCAATCGCTTCCTAGAAGTTCATGCAGAAATTACTGGTGTATATTCGAATTAAATGTAAATGTACTTGTATAGGTGTCGTATGAGTATAAACGCAATTCTGGTGCACCATCTGCAAGTTTCTCATGAGATGAGCTGGGCCGTAAGCCCACCCGGTCTTCCAACCAGTCACACTGAATGTCTTTCCAGCAGAACCGATTGTAATAGTCCTTTCCCACATACCCGGCAATGTTGCTGTAGCAATACAAGTGAGTAACTAATAATTTGTTAATAAACTAATACAAACCTATCCTGATATGTTTATATGGTTTATAAACCATCCACTCATATACTTCATCAGACAAGCACATAACGTTCCACTTCGTGCATAGGTTGGCAATAAATTGCAATTCAGCTTCTGTGAAAACCTTCCCGAGAGGATTATGCGGAGTATTCAGTATGACCATTTTCGTTTTCGAGTTGAAGAGACTCTCAAGTTCCTGCGGGTCTAACACCCAATCGGCCGAACTTATCGTGGTGCCGGCCGTTTCTTTCTGAAGTCACTCAAAAATTATCCGTACCTATTTTCATTTCGTGCATACAAACCAATCTTAAGGGAATAAATTTTGGTGTGCCGCCCGCTGTCCGTACCATCGGTTCGTAACAGTCGAAATACGGCTCCATTATGATGACTTCATCTCCGACGTCTATGTGACCTGTTATGCTGGAAAATAGGGCTTCGTATGCGCCTGCTGTTACCAGTATTTCAGTCTGTGGATTGATCTCTCTTCCAATTAGTTGTGAGTATAATTTAGCTAATGCTGCCACAAGTCTTGGATGACCCTGTATAAAGTATATTCTCAAAGTATGAATTGATGCAAATGGAGCAGTGAATTAATAAAAACATAAAAAGATCAAACTTGACCTAACTTTATTTCACAACCTTTGATAGCCTGTATTTATTATCATAGATGAATTTACACTTTTGAAGGCTCCAGGCACAACTTATTTGATGAATTATTCTACATTCTGTTCTACATAAATCATCTATGGAAACTTTATTTATAGTAAAACAAATCGCTACCTTAGAATTATAAGTATCTATGTTTTATAGCAATCATGCATAACATAGAACCTTATAACTCCAAGGCAGCGAAATATTGAACTAATTTGGTCCCCTAATGTGCAGATAAGCTGCTTCATTCTGCTCAACAACAAACAAAACAATTTGTTATCTTTAAAAATTCATCATAAATTAAGGGCTCATACTGTTTCATCAACTAATTTCTGACGAAATACTTACAAAACCTCTTGTATACTGATGTATTAATACATTGTTACTGTTTGCAACTGTAGCCAGGGCTTTCGTAATGTAATCTGGAGCTGCAAAGTCTGGAAAACCTTGACCCAAGTTTAACGGTTTATGATCCAAAGCTAACTGTATATATTCAACCCTGCAGAAAATCCAAAATATCAGTTGACTTCTTAAATAAGATTTCACAAACAATAGGTTACTACTAACCAGACACTTTTCTGACTTCCGGCATAACGTGTGGGCAGCTGAAACTTGTCCATGTCTTGTAAAGCACCTGTGCTGGTCCTGGTCGATGATGCACCTCGTGAGTTCTTTAAAATGGTGCTCTTGATTAACTTCTGTAACTGTCTGGTGTGTAAAGACTTGAAGTACATCTGTAACAGACGTGCTGTTATCACTTAAGATAAAATATTATTCTCAGCAAAGTACTTTGTCATTGTATACTCAACGATTAAATGGCAATTTTTTCTGCGATGGTCTAAAATTAGGGAAAGTAGACTTTGACTGGGTAATTAGGTATACAAAACAGAAATTCGTGAAACTCACATAACCTCAAACAGATTACTTACTGACGGATTCTGCACTTACGAGGCGATTTAAGTGCGAATAAATTAATTCAGCATATTTGATTTAATCAGACTACTATGGAGATAACACTTGACCTGTTACTTCCATCAAGGACAATTAACCGACGAGATCTTTCAACTTTCAAGAAGGTTATATAGTTGAGTTCACACTATTTACTTTTTTCGCACTCTAAGAGTGAGAAAGAATAAGTTTTAATATAAGTAAGAGTGAGATAAAAGTGCGAAAAGAGTAAATAGAGTGAACGGAGACGGAGTTGAATAAACGAACGCAGGCAACGCAGTTTATTCGCGACCTAATTCCTAATCGTCAACGTCAGAGGTCTCTGTTAATTGCAACATGGCCGATAAAAAGGTAAACAACATTGCAGTTATGTTAAATACGAAAGTTTGATTGGTGCATGTTTTCAATAGCTTTCAATAGTTTTCAATAGTTCGATAGCTCTGCACTTTCTACACTTTTAACACCTTTATTCTATTTTTTTCACTCCTACTTATGTTATATTATATACATCGCACTCTCTCAGGAGCGGTTGGTGCAGAAAGTGTAGAAAAGTGCAGAGCTATCGAACAGACCTAGCGCATGATACTGTGACCTTAAAGATATGATACATAAACAGACGAGTTTACGTTTCGTTGCAGCGTTGCACTTACCTGAACATGATCAATGGTTGCGTTCAGGTAACCGCAGCCCTGTAACGCTTTAATTGGCAACGTTTTGTCGTTGGCCAGTTGGATCTGTGCACAAGTTTTTCTGAGCGGTTGACGTCTTTTTCTTTGTAGCACTGTTTTTGAGTGACTGCCTTTGGAAGAGTTCCAACAGGAAATTAGATGTAATATTGCAAAATAACATTTAGTTGCCTTAAGCTACTTACTCAGTTATGCGGATAGCGTTTTGCGTGTAGCATTTGTGATTGATTAGGGTTGTCAGATTTATTTTAGCCAAATAGAAATTTAAAAAATTAAAAAAGATATACCGGGTGTTCCAACGTCATGTGTTCATCCCTCTAAAATATTTGTTTTCTATTCGATTTCGGAAAGGATAAATTTAACAAAAAAATTAATTTTCCGACATACTAATGAGTTTTGTTGGAAATGATGTCAACTTTTTCTGCTTTAAATGGAAGTCGGTCGCAGTTGCCAACACACCTCCCGATAAGCTTTATGAACTTGGGGAATTAGTTGGAGGAAAAAAAAAACATTTGGAATCTGCAGATAATAGCGAATAAAAATGTTGTCATTTATCGGTATCACGAATGTAACAGAATGTATAAACAGAGTCAATAATTGAAAGACGCAAATATAGTAAAACGTGCATATTATAAAATTAAAAAATTACGTTTACGTCTTTGCTGTTATCTAACACAATTATGATTGATTTTAATAATTATAAAAACATTATTTATGTACTCAATGCTGTTTTGTAGTTTATTAATTAAATTTGAGAAATGAGAAGTCTTTTCACTACAAAATCTTTAATTATTTCAGGCGAAACGGGTCTATACATACAAAGAAATAATTAAAGATTTTGTAGTGAAAAGACTTCTCATTTCTCAAATTGAACTATAAAAACTAGAGCTGGCAACGGTTAACCGATTTTGGATATTTTGGATATTCGCGGTGTACAGCATGTCACTCATGCAAATAGAGTTGCATAACTTGAATGTGAATCTAGGTGAAAATTTTTTTTCATGCAACTCTATTTGCATGAGTGACCTGCTGTACACCGCGAATATCCGAAATATCCAAAATCGGTTAACCGTTGCCAGCTCTAATAAAAACTATTGATTATAAACGTAAAAATCGTTTAATTATGACTAATTTTAATAAATAATCAATAAACAGTAAAAACGTCAGTACGCATTTGCTCAAATTTTAATTATAAACATTAATCGGAATTGAAGGTCTGAATTACGGAAAAAATATCAGTTTCTTTTAAAGGAAAATTTAAGTTAATGAATTAATGTATACATAGAGGCTTTTATGCATATATTTTTGACAAATAAAAGAAATTTACAAAGAGCACATGCCCATAGTAACAAACCGACACAAATAGCCTATCGAAATGCGACTGAGGACATTTTCATAGGCTAAATTAGTTTCAATATAATATTAATAATAAGTAAATTAGTATCTATGGTCCATGTCATTGTGTTATATTTAATTTGAAAAAGTTCATGTTCAAACAATTCAATAAACTTTACAGCAATATGTGTATTATATACAACAGAGCTACGATCGAGTAGAAGACATGGCTGCTTTAACAAGAATACATTGCGCTTGAAGTCCTCTCGGACATAGTTATATTAAATTTATACATTCACGTATGTATTTATTAACATTATGCATTTACATAGATTATACTTATCCCACTGGCATCAGTATACCACATGTGTTTACATGCTTGGTCATTTGTGTGAAAAGATTATAAAATTAAAAAAGGACACATAAACCTTTATGTACATATAAGTAAATAATAAATTCTCCGCTACAACAAACATTTGTACGATTAAAAACTTCATATGAAAGGAATGACACAGTAATTATGATACATTCAAGTCTTGCGAATTAAATCAACTCAAAAATCCTTCTACTTTAAGTCTCTATCTATAGCGTTTAACTAAAGAAAGAAAGAAAGTAAGGTGAGCACCCCAATTGGATATGATTATTTTCGTATACCACAAGTATTTTTACGCCATTCTTTTTTTTTAATTAAATGCTTAATTTTACTTTTTCTTTTTACTTAACCATCGCTCATGTAACGCCGATGAACTTCATGTAACTATATTGTCACTGGATTTGGACCCCACGTTTACATTCGTTTTATTTTATTTTTTATAAATACATATTTAAAAAAAAAGTTAAGGCTTTTTGCAAATGCATTGCAAATTAAAATTCAATAAAGAAGCTTATAAAATTATATTTCAATGTTTAAATAAAAGTAAAGGAATAAAATAACGAAGATTAGAATAACGTTTTAGCATTATTTGTTTATGAAGCGTAACAAAATACTTGTGGTATTATTAATAATAATAATAATAATGAATTATTTAATGTGGAAGATCATGATTGATACAGATGTACTTTACAGAAAGTTGAAAAATATTCTAATCAGTTCTCAACATTAAACTCCTAACTTTACAATCACCTAAATAGATAAATAAATCGCATTTGAATTATATTTTATTTGGAATAGTTACAGAAGTTTAGTTATAACTGATAATGTACATATCAACGCATAATATTTATCGCCGCTGTTATACAGTTATGCTTGGCTTTGCAGTTTTATATAAAAAGTTTATTTTACACGTAATCCAGCAGTTGTATGATAGTTTTAAGCAAAATAAGTAATTTGGTACAATATTGTCAATTTATAGATGATGATGATGATTTGTACAAGGGTGAGTGATGAAGAAAGATGGACCAGAAGCTACTGACTGAAACATGTAATTCTTGCAATTCGGCACAAGTAATAGCATAACACATACGACATAAATACACACTGTATTTTGAATATCACAGTGAAGAAATGTAATAATATATATTGTAGAGGAGTTACACTTATATAGAAGCAAATTGTAGTTCTTAGAGGAATGCGTAAATATATTATACTAGATAAGGCTCAAGTAAGATATTTAAATGTAGTTCAAGTTCCATTGGGGTAGAGCTTTAGGGGGGGGGGGTTAGTATATCTACATGAACGTGATTTTGTGCATACATACAATGGAATTTCGGATAAGTAAATCAGAACTAACGGAACAGAAAATTAATACATTATATGAACAGGAATTGAAATCTCTCATGCATAAAAAAATATCTATGATATTTATTACTCAATTATCTTATGCTAATTGAATCACATTTGTAAGTACAAATACATGAGAGAAATTTAACAGTTTTATGCATTTTATTGCGTAATTTTTTTACATTTGTGTGAATAGACAAGTTAATGTAATGAATATGTCATAATATTATTTATTGTTTTTTTTTTATAGTTAAGGTCAGGAGGCACATTAAATATTTAATTAAATGCAATATTGTTTATTTCGAACTGCATATAAATGTCTAGATCGTCAGTCAGATTAGGACGGTCTTTAATAACAGACGTAGACACTGGATTGGGTTTGAACACAGCTGTTTATGAGAAGCCAGTCACTCAGTGTAGAAGTAGAGAAGAGGTACAACGATACATAAGTATTTATGACACCGATTTCACTGATTTGGAAGCGGATTTTCTTGTCTAATGTCGGACTTTAGTTTCACGAATTCTTTGGCGACTTCGTCGTTTGTGCGCTGGGAAAGGATGCGTAAGATCGTCCAACCGGTTTCATCCATTTGAATTCGTTTTCCTAACGATAACCAACAAGCACAGGAACCCTGCAAAGATACAATTAACAGAATTTTCCAATAGAATCCATCGATACTTACTCGATCTACGATATCCTTCAGTTGCATAACTGCCACACCAACCAGGCGATCTTCTCTGGCGAAACAGTAATCCTTTACACAAATATGCAACTCAAAGAAATCCAATTGTTCCTCATTGCCAATAATACTGAAATAAAATATTGTCCCCTATGTTATGTGATTTGAATAAAAGTATAGGTACTCACAAATTGAATGTCTCATTATATTTTGGCGACCAGTTATTCGATTTGGATTTCGTGGCATGTTTCCTCTTCTTATCAGAAAGATGTGGTCCAATTAAATTCACCTCCACAAACGGCCTGAACATGCCTGATACTAAGGTCCATTTTAAATCATTTGCCGCCACAACTGTTTAAAAAAAAACATTGTTGGTAAAGTTCCCTTAAAATTATAAAATCGTACCTTTAACTGTGACTTTATGCTCTCCTGTGCCGGGGTGTGTGAAAAGATCAACTTGGATGGAAACTTCCCCGACGCTTCCTTCTTGAGAGTCGTTAAGGTCTGCAAAAAAATTGCAACAAGTAAATATACAATGAAATTCATTGTTAAAAATCGCCAGCTTTTAGCACTAGTTATAACTAAAGCTAGCTGAAAATGGTCGGTTGCCCTTTTTAAAATATTTTTTACTTATATTTTAAAATCGTCTGCATTTATTTAAATTTAAACTACTGTTTTAATAATGCATGCCCAATAAATTCGTCATCGGAAAAATTTGTAAAAACATGCAGAACGTTTCGCATAAAAAATCGCTAGAAAAATTATGTACAAATTTTCTTTTTTTTTGGCACGTGAGTGATCGATTAGCTAGTTTCATCCAATCGATCAGATCAGTTTCAAACATGCATGTAGTATGAGTGGATTTTAGGTGCAGTTTTTATTTTAGAATGTTTTCATTTTAATTGCAGAAAGCGTTTGTGTTGAATTAAATTATTTTTTATAGTTATTTTTTTTAACTTTGTTTTATTGTGCGTTTTGGATGATGGTTTAAAATTGTTGTCTTTGAATTTAATTGTTGACTTTCATGATATTTACATCCATCTGTGTCTTACCAGAGCAGACTTCGACCATTAAGTAACTCCTTCAGAACTATTGCTTTTGTTTCTACTGCTGTCTTAATTGCTGATGAAGAAATTAAAATTGTAGACATGAGTTTTCGTTGTTATCAAATAGGCGAAGTTTGAATTTACTTGAAAATCGGAGTTACAATTAAAAAATAACTGAGTGTAGTTGAAGATAAATAGACGAGAAAAAATCAAGTGCATTCTTTTCTTGCTCTGAAACCTTCTTCAACGACTGTTCACCATGGAAGAAGTATCGTTGTGTCGTTTGGGGTAAAATATATTTTTTCCCATGTTCTGTTATGCCTATTCTTTCAAAGTCGCTGAAAAATTGTTGTAACTTATGAAATTGTTACTTAAATGTGTATTCATGAAAGTCAACAATTAATTAATAACAACCTTGAACGATTCAATCGATAAACTAAGCTACAGCTGAAACAAAACTATGCTATAAATTTGCAGAGCTAGAACACCTTAATGAACGGCTATTTGTAATAATAATGATAATAAAACAATTTGCAAGTGCGCCATTATGCCAGAACTAGCAGATTGCAGCTTGAGAGATACCTTGGCGGCTTTCTCTTCTCTTTCTTGCTTTTAGCGGTTCTTCCAGAGCCTCTAATCCGGTCTCGGTTTCATCCCGGTCATTAGAGATTTGCCGTTGCAGCATTGTCTCTTTATTGTTTAGCGGCACTTTGAGAGAATTCGATTAAGACTCACACAGTGTGTACACATACATAGGTTAAAACAAAAATCCAAGTGGTTTTTGATTTTGATGGCACGCGCGGTTTAATGAAATAAATAATTGGCTTACCTTCGTTAATCTGCGACGTCACGAATGTTTTAATAAGGGTATCCGTGGTTTGGGTGTACAAAGACAGGGCGTAACGTAGACTTTGCAGTTCGGAGCTCTTGTCGAGGAACGCTTTCTTTAGACCGTTCCCTCCTGCGTGGAAGTATTGTTTTATTGTGTCCAAGGCAACATCTAACACGGCGCACTGTTTCGGGGAGAGATTCTTTTCGACTTCCTTGGATATGTCCATTACACCACTGAGCGCGTTTTTCACATCCTGTTTTCCAGACATGTGATTCTTGAACAGTCTTGACATGTCTTCGATTTTCGTGTTTGCAGCTAAGTTTTTGGCATTGTCAGTTAAGCTCTTGAACATCATCTACAACACAACATGATGGATGGCTTACAACAAAAAAAATCAAGGTAGCCTTACAGTTTTGTCAGTCATGGGCGGTAGGACCACCGTCTTCTCTAAGATCCTCATAACGATCTTCCATAGTTCTTTAAGCAGTCGTTTTAATACGGTCTTCTCACATGACTGGGCGTATAGAGATAGGGAGCCATCTAATAAATCCATTAGAGGCCTAAGGACTTCGTCTGCTTCAATTGCAACGGCGTTCCTCTGCGCTGGTTGATTCAAAGTTCCCGGTTGGCCTCCACCTTTGATGGCAAGCAAAAGGTCTCCTAGTTCTTTGATTCTCGCCGTAATTCGCGGTTCTAAACTGTTGATTTAAACGAATAAGTGCGAAGGGGTTCTGGATTATTTAAACAAAATTTACCTAACGGCGAATTGAGTGGCCAATTCATCTAGCGCGCCGTTAAGACTTTGCTGCAATTCCTTTAAGATGTTGGCGGCGTCCTCTTCAAGTTTTTCTCCACCCATTGACTCAAACATTTTTTCCAGTTGGACACGCAGTTGTTGTATATTGTTCATTAATATACATGCCTGAAGAATAGAAATAAGTAAAACCACGAATAGAAAAGGCATGTAAGGTTTTGCCCTCAAAATAAACAGAAGACTTCAATTTCAGAATTAAATGAAATAATTTTTTAAACCAAAGTTTTACTTACTATTCTCTCTTCTTTGAGATGTTCTGGAAATTCTTTTTTAACTATGTCAGCGTAAGCTATCAAGACCTTCACTATGGTCTTGGCGAACCTCTTCATGTAGCGCTTCCAGATTTCAGGGTCGGGACATTCTAATTTCGATACTACGTCGAAGCACTGGGTCAGTTGCGTGAAAACATCAACGACTGAATTTGAAAACAGAGCATGTTCACTACTTTTTTGGAACTGAAAAAAAAAAGGAGAAAAATTAAAGTAAAACCAAACTAGTGATAAAAAAAAATATGAAACTCACCCCGTCTTTTTTATCTCTGTTAAAGGCACCGTGTAGGTATTCTAATGATACGTCATCGTTTTCATTGAGCCACTGCATTACAAATGGTTCAAACCATGCAGGATACTCAGGCACTGCACCTTTATAAGGAGGCACGTCTTTCACGTAATTCGTGTATAACCATTTGACCTTGAAGTGCAAATTCATATAAGCAGAGGACTTGCACAGCCTGTGTTGCTCGTGCTCTTCTAAGGCATACTTCATGTCGACGGCAAACAAATTCCACATCGTGGACGCGGATAACTAAAATCAATTGCCCGATTTGATTTCGAAGCGCTCAGAAAATTCAGTTACCTGTCCGATGTTGAGTTCTTGGGGGAATTGATTAAGAACAGGGCCGTAACTGTTTTTATCTTCTTCGATAACGGAAACAATGAGCGCGATGAGCTTGTGCCAAAAGTCGACGTTATCTAATCTAGGGCCGTGATCTTCGGGATCTCGTTTAGGTTCATTAGGATCGCTTTGGAATTCCCTATTGTATAATTCGTACGTGTTTTCAAACAGGAACTGATACGTTGATCTAAGACAGGCTTTAACGCAGTCTTTTACGACGGTACTGGCGCGCGGCGGACTTGACAATTCTTGCACCTTCATTCGGAAGAATGTTATGCTCGTTAACAAGTCGACCGTCGACTTCAGATCCATCAGCTTCTCGTGGCTGGACGCGGGGAAGTTATTTCTATACATGGACAGGTCTATCCTCAACGAGTTGTGAAGTTGGTCAAGTAATTTGACGAATTTTTCTTTCTGGAAGGACGAAGCGAGTTTGGTTAAGGTGAGGGGTTGGAAAGACGCGTGAGACTTGTTACCCCAAAGTTTGAAGCCGCAAATCTGTCGCTCGCTGAAACTGCTGATGATGCTGTCGTGTGTGCGTAGTATGCGTTGATGTTTGCAAGGAGCATACTCATTACGGCAGGCACTCCAGGACAAAGGTATTTGGTTGAGAGGCAGTGAAAATGTCTGTAAATAAAACAAAAGGAAAATGACAATTTAATATTAATTAATTTCTAACTGGAGAAAAGTGGTCTGTCGAAGCGGAAAAATTAGAACCACCAATTTAAAAACAACATTCAGTAGGAAAACACAAGACGGTGGATGGATAAAGAGATGAATTATTTATGTGGAGAAGCAAAGACAAATCTATGCTAGTGAAGATAATTCTAAAATTAAAGTCATGGTAAATAGAAGGTAGAGATATTCAAGAGCGTTCTAGCTCAATTTCCCATTTAATTTATCTAAGCAGGTGTATATTCAAAACGTGCAGATATGGTTGCCTAACTAACTGGCTTGTCTGTTTAATAGAATCCCCAGGACCGAGGGGAATCGCAGGGGCATGGACATCATCCTATAATTCAGGACGCCGACGATGTCCCTCGATACCCCTGGCCGTTTATAACGGTATCTGCTGCCATCTTCTGTTTAATAGAAACTGTCACCTTGTTACAGTTAAATTTCATCGCAGCGAGTTCGCGACGCATTTGTAGTGAGCTGGCAACGTCACCTGTATGTACATCTTGTCTGAAGATCCGACAACACTGCACCTAAGCCGGAAATGTCTATTTGAATTCTCGCTTTCACATTGGCTCTTTTATTCAAAACTCTTGGCGTCATAATTATTCCATTGGCTATCGCTTATAGCAATCTTTCTCAAAGTGGGCGATAACGCCCCCTTGTGGGCGCTAGAGGCCTACAGGGGAGCGGTAAAGGGCACAGAGAAAATTGGGGGAAACAAGATAAGACTCATATATGGCAGGCTGTAATTTAACTAAAGTTAGGGCCTGTTTCATAATCGAATTTAAAGGAGACTAAATTTTAAGTCATTTTCAGATGTCAAAACAAATATAAAAACACATTTGTTTATACATCTAAATGTGACTTTAATTTTAAAGTCTCCTTTAAGTTCCATTATGAAACTGGCCCTTATTAAAGTATAATGATTGCGATTGTGATTCTTAAGATGTGGTAAAGTTAAAAATTTTAGGGGGCGCTAGAAAATAATTGTTTCTCAAAGTGGGCGGTAGACGAAATTAGTTTGAGAACCTATGGCTTATAGCATGTTTGCACCTTCGGCGTCCTTCCGTTTCAGATTCGTGCTCGAATCCTCGAATTCATTCCTCATTGACAAGTGGTGCCGTGCGGACGCGTTTTATCGCGTAGAAAGTTTAAACCACAAATTCCTGGTAAAAATTGTGCGAATTGTCTGACGCCATTTTGGACGCTAACGAGTCTGTTCTTTCCTTTCTATTTAGGCTTTTACGTTTGGTTCTATTTTACGTTTGGCTTTACTTCTAACTCACGGTTTACGTATTGCCGTGCTTCCGGAGTTCGATTCAAGTCGAGTCGACACAATCCTTGCGGCCGAGCGTATTTTCCCTACGCCTAATCTGGTACGCCGACGCGCCCGCCATCTTAGCAGTTTTGTCCACTCGTTCGATCCGGATTTGCGACGTTGGACAGGAACAGTAGAGGTCGTGGTGACCGCCAACTTCACCTGACGTTACCAACTGTGTTTGACAGAAAAGATCGTGAGTTTGATTATTTAATTTGTTATCAAGTGCGTATCGTAAACTGACAACCTTAGATTGTTCGCAGTTTACCTATGTTTGAATTTTGTTTGTTGTAAACAAGCACCTGTATCACCTGGTGCGTGTCATTCGCTTGAACTTCTGACTATCAATAAAGCTTAAATTTGTTAACTTTAAGTGCGCGTTTGCGTTACCCTTCCTGCACGTACCAGTGAGTCAAGCGTAGCAGCCTTTATTTGCGTTTGGCCTTCTGCACGATCAAGTCGGCTCGGGGATACCGACGAGGTTGTTTGTCTATCGGCTGGGTTCAATCCGTCCTGTCGCCCTAAATAATTTAACATCATGTTAGACCCACCCCCATCTCACTATTGCTAGCCGAGGGGAAAGCTGGTGGAAGATGCAGCAGAATTTGTCACCCGGTCAAGGTAAGGTTGAGGCTGTCAAGTTTAAAGTAAATTTGGTGACATCCTGTTTAATAGAATCTAATATCTGTGTTTTGTTCTTTCTTTTGTTGACTAATGGGATAAAATAGAGAGCAGGTTCTATTAAACTAACAGCAAATTCTATTAAACAGGTAACAATTTCTACTAAACAAACAGTTGATTGCGTAATGATTCGTCATTTGGAGATTTTCGAACGAAATGGAGAATCGATGTCCAGACTCCCTTTTCACACCTTTGTGAACACTTTTAAGAGGGAACACGTGTTTCGTTCTCGATGACATCATCAGCGCTATCATTTCTAGGCAGCTGATTCTAATACATTCTATTAGACATGCCAGTTAGGCAAGCATACCTAAACACTTAGAACAAAGACCCTGCCATGTTAAATTAAATGGAAAATGAGCAGGAATGAGTGGAAAAGAATTTTTTGAAAAAAAAAATGCCTCACACCTTTGTGAGTAATTGTAAGAGGGAACAATTTATAGACAGCTGATTCTATTTAAGGATAGTAAATTCTATTAGACATACCAGTTAGGCAAGCGTTCCTAAACATTTAGAACAAAGACCCTGCCATGTTGTTAAATTAAATGGGAAACTCCATACAATTAAATGGATGTCAAATGCAAGTAATGGAACAATTTTTTTGAAAAAAAAAGGATAAAAGATTGGAGGTCAAAAATGAAAAACAGAAATACTAGAAAGAAAATACAAATTTAATTCACATTTAATTTAGCTGATGACGTACTGGAAATAACAGGGAAATGATAATAATTTAACACAGTGCTATTTGGTTATTTATATTAACAAGAAATAACAGAAAACTATTCTGTAGAATAAAAAAAAATTAAATAAGGTTTAAGGAAGGAAATCATTGTACAATTCGAGAAAAAATTATAGACGAAGAGTGGAACTATACGGATCCTCATTCTTTATAGCTAAGCGATTCCATGAAATCCACGTTATTATTGGAACAACCTAACTAATAAATCAAAATAATTTAGATATATCCATAAATGATATAACAGGATTGACAAAACGTGATAATGGAGAATATATTTGCGAAACGAAACCAATTTTCTAACTACTTTGTTAATAAGGAAGGGTGCACGGAGTCAAAGTGGGAGTAATAAATAAGAATAGTGGCGTCTTAGGGAATCGAGGATGCTAAGTTCGATTTTGAAGTGCGTCACTTTTTTTTTATTGGTTAGGAGTGCACTTTTTGGAGCTTCTTGCCACATCAAATTTTTGCTTCTTCCTTTGTTATTATTACTTTATTAAAGATCAACATTATTTTATTTATTTGTCTTTAAATCAGGTCTCTGTCAAAAAGAGCATCTTATTTTGACCAACGTCGTCAAGGATGTTGGTTTCCTTATGTTTGTCCTGGCGCGGCCAAGTATACTTTTTTTAACAAAAAAAAATTTTTAAGTAAAAGGCAAAAAACGTGACGGGACAGGGAGCCAACTAGGGTGCTTCTACTAGGTGTCAAGGTTGCGTCATAAAGCTCGTACTACCTATTTCGAAAAGTTGGCTTAACATTTGACTGTAAAAAACGCGCTCAAAAATTACGCTTTTTCCCAATAAAAAAAAATCATTACGCAGATTCGGACTTCAGAGTACTCGATTCCTTAACATGGCACTGTAAGGGACGAAGGTTAAAAGATAAAAAAAGGGGATGAACTATAAACATTTACAATTATTAGAATTGTACAACTATTTGCTGGGTATTGATTGGACATTTCTTGTGAATTTTCATGTGAATCTCGCCTGTAGAGTGAATTCTACAATGTTTTATACGCAGCAATTGATATGTTTGTTCCTTCTTATAACTATAAAAAATCTAAGAGACAGTTTCCTTGTATAATGCAGAAATAATAAAAGCGCTTGCACTTAAAGCGCAGTTCCATAAGTCATTTCAGAAATTTGGAAATGCTGATGATTATGAATGTTTTAAATTGTTACGAGGTCAGTGTAAATCCATGATTAATGCAGAGTATAAGAAGTATGCACATAGAGTTGAAGAATCTACTTCAAATAATTTAGTGTTTTTGGTCTCTTGTACGGTCAAAGAAAGGTGTTACTCGCATTTCAGGAAGGATTCACCTTAATGACATAACGTACGAGCATCCGTAGTCAATTGTTGAAGGTTTTGCTGAATATTTCAATAGCGTATATTGACCACCATCTCAACCGATTCTTCATGAGGAGGAGATTTTCTCTCAAAATTCAGGATCTATGTCCAGATGAAATTGACAAAGCTGCCAAGATTCTCAAGGGACTTCAGGCCCTGATCACATACCCAGCTTTTTCGTTAGAGGATGTGCTCCTATTCTCGCATTGCCATTGGAAATCTTATTTAACTTATTTAGCTTTAAAAACATGCGTGTTTCCTACATTATGGAAAGTAGCTAAAGTTTGTTCTGTATTAAAGGGAGGGGATCCTGCTGTATTAATCATAATATTCTGATTAGTAAATTAAGTAACTTTGGGTTTAATAAACCACTGTTACACTTCTTCTCGTCGTACTTAACCAACAGAACTCAGAATGTCATTTATAACGGTTTCTCGTCTTCGCCATTTGTTGCTACGTCTTGTGTACCTCAAGGTTCTAACTTGAGTCCACTGCTGTTTAATTTATATGTGAATGACTTAGTTGGTAAAGTCAAATGCGAAAAACTTCTATTAGCTGACGACTTAAAATGATGGTGTACTACTGACTCTCTTCATGATTGTGGTAAACTACAAGCCAATTTAGATGTTGTACACGAATGGTGTGTAGACAATTCTATCACCTTGAATATATCTAAATGTAAAATTGACTCTTACACATGGAAACGTAGTTCTACATATTAATTACAACTACATGTTGAATGGTATTAACTGCAAACCTCGTGCTGACTAATTCTGATAACAGGTTTTATTTAGTAATTAAACCGAAAAGCTCCGATTAATTACGAACAAAATCTATACTTTGAATTGAATCAAGATGTAATAACTCATCGCACGTCTGTTCCAAGACGGATGCAGGTGTTTTCGCGGTCGTCAAAATGTAAATGAATATGAAATGTTTTGTAAATATTGATTTTGGTAAACCGAACATTTATTAAATTGAACGCGACCAAATATTGTAAACAGAATAAATAAATTTCGAAGCATGTGATATACAGGAGGAAATTCGCATTTTAATAGAGCTGACCAGGTCAAGTATCTATTCGTAAATCATCCCTGACGCGAGCGCTGGAATTGATTTATTATTCTATTTGCAAGTACGTCGTTCAGAGGTTAGGCGTCTATTGATTTTATATTACGGCCGTCAGGAAGGTGTACAAAAATGTAATTGCATCAGAGGTCGAACGAAGTTTCAAAGGCTGCGGTCTGTCCAAATTGAAACTTCCACTTTGATGTCGGATTTTACAATTCTTAACATGAAATTAGTGGGGCACTTAATTTAAGTTTGATGACTTACGTCATGGCTTGATAAATGGATTCTATTCCGTATCTCATCGCGAATTCATCGACGATTTCTTCGGCGGCTTCGTCGAAGTAAACCTTCCAAGCGTCGTCTCCTTTCGCCTGAGGTAAACTAACCACACCGCTGTTCTGTTCGCATAAATAATGAAAGAGGTTCTCGTGCAAGCACGTGTACTGAACATGATAGGGGGCTACTTTTTCTTCGCCTTTGATTTCCACGGAAATGTGCAGGCGAATCGCACCGGATACAGCAGACTTGTCCGTCCTTTTTTCCAAGTTGTACCACACGTCCATCTCACCTGAAAGCGTACGCACCTGAAAATAAACGCTTGTTTCAATTGATGGTGGTGTGTATATTGATGAAAAACCTCAATGATTGTTTGGCCGAGGAAGTCGTCGGATTCTCTCGTCAGCTTCTGGCGAAGTTTGCTCTTCAGATCGTTGTCCTCATCCCAAACGCGGACCTTAATTCTATCCGATGAGTTGTGGCATTCGCTGCAAGGCAAGAATGTTAATGAGGGAACTTTTTCCTCTTCTACAAGGGTTACTCTTACAAATAGAATTTCTCATCCCAAACAGGATTGAGTTCTTGTGGCATCGTGCGTGTGCGCTTTTTGACTTTTCCCACTTGTACGGTGACGTACGGATCTGACGTGCCGCTTTTATCTTTCGCGATTAATCCTTGTGCGGATTTGACTAAAAGCATAGAATTTCATGAAACTGCCGTTTCGCTGATTTCATAAAGTATGTCGTTAGTATTATGTGCAAGGGCGGAATACGAAATTGTGAAAATTTACGTGCAGAAGAAGAAAGAGAAAGAGAAGACGTGTAAAACATGCCAAGAAGGTTGGTAAGTAAGTACGTTTCATGAAAGGGCACTTTTTCACAAAGCATAAGCACAAAGTACACTGTAAACGTATTACATTTAACATGTATTGTATGACATTGAGGTGGTAGGTACGTATGTACAATAGGTGGGTGTCACACTGCATCTGAAACAAAAACTGTTAACCAGAGTTTTGGAACGGAGTTACTAATCGAGTTAAAGTTAAAACAAAAACAAAAATAGAAGAGCTAGAAAAGAGGAGTAATACAATTAAAGTTATTAGTGGAATTTTGAGAGATGTTTAAATAATTAAGTAGCAGTGCGATACCAATTGATACACTATTTTTATAATGCTATAAGTAATCGTTTCTATCTACGAATCTAGCCTATCTTCTATACAAAAAAACGTACCTTATTTTAAACGAAAAACGCAGATAAAAAAACGTGTGCTTATGTTGTACGTATAAAGTGTATGTTCACTGTAAATATGTATGTGTGTACTTTGTTAAATATTGTATTTATATCCGTTTACAACATCGATATACCTATGTAAGTAATAAATACATATACAGGGTGTAATCGATTAAGTTTTAGCATACATGCGTCTGCGGTTTTTAAAAACACGTCGTAAAACGATAAAGCCCCAGCAGTCACTCGCTCAATGTCGTCCATAAGCAATTCGATAACGGAAGAAACTTCTAAATATTCACTCGCGTTGTTTACTGCATTAATTATTCATAAGCCAATTTTTACACATTGTTATAACTGCTGCTCATAAAAGTATAGCAATTTACATCAATAAATCAAAGTGTTGTCATCTTCGACCGTCTGTTTCATTAGATAATCGACATTAAATACATCGTGAAAATCCAAATAACACACATGTGATTTCACTTGTTAAATGATTGAAAATATAAATGAATGTTATTATTAGTTAGTTTGCATTACAACACTGAGTGACCTGGATATTCGGAAAAGAAAATGCGTTAAACACAATCAAAGCATTTATTTATTTCTTTGAATGAATACATGTTAATCTGCACGATCTTTCGGAATTTTGCTTTTGTAGTCTGAACGTAATAAAGAAATAAAATCATAAATTAAGGATGAAGAGTGTTGGCTGTTTTTTTGCAATAACATTTTTAGAATGCGACCTCCATTGAATTAATTATTATCTAATGTTTTATTTATTGATAGGTATGATTCAGAATTGCGTCTCCATTACTTAAATACTAGTAAGAAATTAGAACGTAAATGTTTTACCATTATTTTTTGATTGCTTACGCATCACTAACTGCTAATCTCCGTATTCTTTCATACGAAAATCATAAATGACCCGCCTCAACGCTTATTGTATCACATCTGCGGGTTTACTGCTCTATCATCGACTGCCCCTAATAGTAAATTTCACTGAGCTGGGGCATTTAAATCGCATCCGGTGCTTCGCAAAGTTTTTCGTAAAACGTAGACGTAGATGTGTCAGGAGTTATTATAGACCTACACGTATGTCACAACTTGTTACTGGTTACTGTAAACTTATTCGATTACACACTGTATATATACAATTTAGTCAATCATCATTAAATTCTGTATGTTTCCTTACCCGATTTACTATAAACAAACCTGAAACAAAGGGAGATGAAGAAGAACCGACAAGAGGCTGCCAAAAATTTTAATTAAATTTAAATAATTTAATTAAATAATTAGAGATTATTCTTTAAGGCCCGGTTTTTCAATCACAGTTTAACTTTAAAAATATACTGCCTATGGGGGTTCTAAGCCACTTTCTTATGGAGATTTTACATGGATGTATCAAACTCGCTTGTATGGTTGCCTATCATAAGTCTTGTCAGGCGCTAGTAACTGTTTATAAATTACAGGAAAAAAACAGGTAGCATTTTATAAATAATAAAAAATAAAAAATTGCTATGTACCTGTTATTGCACAGCCGCAAAACAAGATTGTATTTTATTATAAATTATGTACAAATATGATAGGACGTCGTCATTTTTGTATGAAGGGCTCAATGGCAATTTAGAGTTACAAAGAATTAATTTTGAAAAGTTTAACTTTCAGCATCTATTTCGTAAAAAAAATTATAGTAATTTTCAGCAATCATTTTGGTAATTTAAAATATCTCAGAAATAAAATTTATGGCAACGCTTCTAGTTGATTCAAAATATCAGGTTTACGTTAACTTAAAATAAGTTGAAGTAAAAGTTCGGCTTTAAATAAAAATCGAATCATCCTTTTTTTCTCACGAAAGCACATCTGCAACCACCCTGCCAGCGGAAGTTAAAAATCGAACGGGGATTTGTTTACGTGGAATAGACTCAAATCATATTTGCAAAACACGCACCCAACAAACTGCGCGAAATATTTTATTTGAACGACGTTCTGATTGAACATCAAAGCTGTTGATACGATGAAGAGAGCTATGAAACGTGAAAAATCACATTTTATCCCGGAGGATCTGTTTGCAAAATCGTAAAGCTTGTACACAATTTGAAGCTACAAAAATAAAGAATTAGTGCAAACGTTGATAAAATATACTTTTGTATGTGGAGAAATTCTCAATTCGTTTCCAGAGTACATCTTGAATAAAGAATATTTTATATAAATTGTAAGCTAAAGTTTAACATGCTTTGCATTCAGAACTTTCCTTAACAAAATTTAAAGTAATTTAAAGTTAATTATAATGCGTTAAAAGCAAGTAAGTAAAAGTGTGAAACGCTGTTTGTGTATGTGTGATGGTCGTGTGAAAATATTAAAAATATTGTTTGAAATAGTAAGTGTAGTGCTTGTGTGTGTTAATACAGTGACAGACATTCGTCGTTAGAATGTTTACCCACGTAAAATATTGTGTGTTGAAGATCAACAAAGTAAGCGGTTGAGTTAGTTGAGTGCTTTGAACCTTAATATCAGCTACCTAAAGTTGGTCTCAGGCAGGTCTGTAGCTACATTCTATGGGCAAGCTGTTGAAAGGAGCCTTGAAAATATTACATACACAAACAAGCCAAGTACGCAAGCCTTCAAAATTACTTCAGAAAGTTCAGTTAGATTAGACTTGAAGTTATTAAACACAAACGTTTTATTAAAAAGTATTGTAAGGTTTTAAGTGTTTGCTCGTATTAGTCGTTTCGTTTAGAAAAAGAGAAGATTCAGAGTCATTCATGTTACCATGCCCATGTTTAGCAAAAAAAAGAGCTCTTTAAATTAAGTTTTGAATAAACGCAACTGCGCTCATTCGGAAGAGAACATAACTCAAACCTTGACGCCTTGCAAAAAAGTACAAGATACAAAACGCACAACTGAAAGCAGAAAACGAAAAAAAAAAATACAAAACGGTGCAAGTGGTCAAGAGAGCAAGTTAAAATTCGTATAGTATAGTTCCTATTCGTTAGATGCATGTAATCTGAGTTCTGAGAAGTTGAATACTGTAAGTATATAAAGTAGTACATTCCAGTGCAAAAAAAGTGAAATTTAAGACACCCGGTACTTTAGCGTGTATGTATCTTTGCGTCCCGATAGAATGCAGCTGGCAATACCTGTGATTGCAATCTTGCATGACCATTTGGAAGTGCCTTCTATAGTCATTTCTTCCGCTTGCTCGATTGAATCAATGTGTGTGTCTGGATCCACTGAAAATGTTGTTCTGCGCGCCGGAACCGGAAACAAGAACACCGATACAACAACACATGACCACTGCAGGCGCGAGGAGGTACACGGAATTTACGACGCCTTTCAAAAAATAAATTGGCACTCACCCACACAACAATAGCGTACGAAATCGTTCGATGAATGTGTTGTTAGTGTAGTGTTTGCGAATATCCAAGGAAAAAAGCCTACAAGCTATGAAGCTTAATCTAATAATTGTAAGTAAAGAAAATTATCAGTTAACAGACCTTAGTTTCATGATGTGACGTGCAATTTCACTACTGTACAAAAATATGAATGTTGCATTTGCATGTTTCTAAAAATTGTTTACTAAGGTGTACACTGATTTTACACATAATTATATAAATTGTTTTGCAAAGTTAGCTGCTGTTAAAATATCAGAGAAATTTTCTATAATTAAAAAAAGAAAAAAAGTGGAACAAGATGTATCCTCCCCCTGATTCACAAGAGAAAAACAACTAAACACAAAAATGGGCAATCTTAATTAACAATTTTTTAAAATTTGCATTTTGTCGTTTATACTTTTTACGGTAAATTATATTATATAGGGTGATACGTTGTACTTTTCTGAAATAACCTTCTTGTGACGAGACTAAAAAGACAACTAAAAATATCAAACAATTTTATAATACATAATTATTTTCCAAATAGCTTTTAAAAACGTTTCACCCAACGTTTCGTTGTATGATGACAGCTATTTTCAGGATATGTGGATTGTCAATATTTGCCTAATGTGTTATGGAGTAAGGTATTTGATTTGGTACATTTAGTTTTCCTACGTACATACATTATACAGGCTGTGATCGATTAAGTTTCACTTATTATTATACTGTAAGTCCTTCACCACATAATTCTGGAAGCATCAATGGCCTAGCTCAAAAATAAAAAAAACTATCTACCACAAGAGCGCATCGTCTATTGTTTGAAAACCTCTGCTCGCTCGCCTGCGGTTTTTTTTATTACTGAATTCAGTAATTATAAGCCAATTTTTAAGTATTGTTAATACAGGTTATAACTGCTGCTCATAAAAGTGTAGCAATTTACATCAATAAAACAAAGTATTGTAATTTGTTAACCCTCCGTTAGTCACAATGTATTTAAGGGATACGTGCGACATTTTGTTTGTACGCCATTAATTTATTGCGGCTGTACTGGGGTTGTCCACTTGTCTAATCTCATATCTTAGGACAGTTAATCTTTAGTAGTGTTTTAACATTAGTGAAAGCTGTAGTTCGCGAAATAAAGCTGTTTTGTATCTAATAAATATCGAGGGCGTCATATCAGAAGGGCGTAAGCGCGCCATCACAATTCTATGCTGATACGCCCTTCTGATATGACGCCCTCGATTATATGTAGATTACGACTATTTACGTAAGTATTGCTGAATATGTTTTTTTAAGTTTTAAATTATTTTAATTCCTCTCAATACTTCTTAGTAACACCATATTAAAAATAGTATATTTCTGGTTAAGTTTCTGGCGTATGTATCTAAGAGATACATAGCGACTATCCAAACCGAGGAAATTATATTACTTTTTTTAACTTGTGTTCTTGACCGTAGAAATATTTAATTTTTTTTTGGTAGGTGAGATTTCGGTCGATTAAAATTTTTTTTATAGTTAACTTTGTGACATTTATTTATTACTTTATTACTTTAATCGACCGACATCTCACCTACTAAAAAAAAAATACTTTGAGGAGGATTTTAATGGGAGACGAATTATCTAATAAAAATTTGGAAGATGAAACGGAAGATGAGGTGAATGGGGTTCATGAAAGAGAAGAGGATTCCGTAACGGAACAAGAAGCGTCTTCAGGAGACTCTGATGTTGATGACGACGTACAATTTGTTGGAAAAGATGGAAAAACAATTCGGTTCAAGAAGAAAAGATTTCACAAAATAAGAACACAACAACACAGTATTATTAGACATTTGCCTGGAGTTGCTGGAATATAATAGTACCTGGAAATGTTTATTTGATGATGCGATGCAGGATATTATTGTTATATACACCAATCCACACATTGATAAAATTCAACCATCATTTCGTCGTACAAGGGATGCAGAACACACTGATAAAACAGAAATAAAATCCTTTATTGGCTTACTCTACCTTGCTGGAGTATATGTATAGAGTAAGTAGATTAAACTTAGATGAATTATGGAGTACTTCTAGAGATGGGATCGAAAAATTCCGACTAACTATGTCTTTACGCCGCTTTAAATTTCTTATGCGATGTGTTCGTTTTGATGGCCCACAAACCAGAGCAGAGAGACTTGAATACGACAATCTAGCACCTGTCAGAGAACTGCTTGAAAATTTAACGAAAATTACAAAAATTGTTATATTTTGGCAGAATAATGTATATATCGACGAAAAGCTGGAAGCTTTTAGAGGGCGCTGCAAATTTAAGCAGTTTATTCCGTCAAAGCCTACGAAATATGGAATAAGAATTTATGCAGTTGTTGATGCAAAATTTTTTTATACGTATACTCTGGAAGTGTATGCCGGAAAACAACCGAATGGCTCTTTTCAAATTAGCAACAAACCGGCAGATGTTGTCAAACGTGTAGTACTATGGCTGACACTATAAACAGAACGATTGAAAATTTGCTTGGCACTAATGCCTCTTACGACCTAGCGAAATTGAGCCTTATAGCACATTTTATTGCATTACCTGCCGGTGCAGGGGTAAACATCTGGAGTATTCTCTTCTGGTTTGCTCATTTGAAATTAAAATAAGCAAATCAGTTGTTTTCCTATATTAGAATCCTGTTGGAATTAATTTTCTGATGTTAATATTGTAATTATTCGTTTTAAATAATAAAGTCATTTTCAATTAATTTATTAATATTTCATAAATATATAAGAATTCGTTTATATTCAGTCAGTAATGAAATGGACAAATTATGTTAGCCAGCATAATACTATAAGCTTAAACATTTCGGAGCTAATTTTAAGAATTTAAATAATTAAAACCAATGTTATAATGATTAGTAAGCCAGTGACTATACTATTTTCCAGTTAAATATATACTTAGAAATAATATTTATAGTTAGTTTCTGAAACGGCACTCCATTTTGATTTATTTAATGCATATTAAGCATTTTGCAAAAATTAGGATAGCCTGTAAGTATTATGTGAAGAAGAAAACAAATTTTTATCCAGTAAAACTATATTTGTTTAAAGAATTTACAGACGTTTTGTCAAAATGAATAAAGCTAAATTAAAATATCAAGCTACTAAATTTTGAAAGTCTTTGCGAAGATACTGTAGGTAATATTAATTAATTTCAGTTATACAAATATTTAAAAAACAGCAACAATCAGAACAGACAAAAAACTAGTAAACAATTGTTAAATACAAATGATTATTATTGTAAAATTTATTAAACATCAATAACAATAATCAGTAAAACATGGAAAAGAAATAACTATCCACTTATCCAACATTTAGTTGAGATTTTGAAATTTTGTTCATACTGACAAATTTTTTACTCCATTAAAAATGGAGTTGCTGGTTCTTGGCGACGCACTTCCAGTGGAAAATAAAACTTCTTATCGTTATAATAATAATAATAATGTTTATTTGATCTGCTGAATAAAAACAAGTAATTCCAGAGACATGTTCAGTAGTTTCATACGTTAAGCTGTGGAATATAATTTTTAATTTCTAATTTCAATATTGTTCTTTTGTTTAGAAAGAAAACATTTCAAAATAACTTTCTTTATATAACATATAATACAATTCGTTTTTACATAAATACTTGAAAATATTAATATTTATTTCTTTAAACGATTTCCAAAAATATAAACAGATTTAGTATTATTTACAGTATAAGCAGACCCAATCTTTCTCAGAAAAAATAAAGTAAGCACTATATAAGGAATTCTCACATATATGTATGCTAATTTTAGTGTAACAAAAGAATTTGATCGTAGTTTACTTATCCGAGAAAAAATAATAGTACAAAGTAATGACATCAAATTTATTATAAAAAATAAATCCTAGAAATATTTATTTACAAAAAAGGAATTGTTGAAACCGAAATTATTTGTGTTTGACTGAATATGCAGAAATAAAAGATACGAACATGAGACCCCAAATTTATATTTGCTAATTCAATATTCAATTTTAATACCCGTTTCCTAAAGCGTATTTTTCCTGTCCAAGATTTATACCTGGCATCGTAGATTAACACATTTTATGACCTGAGCGTAAGGCTCACATCATGCCGGTGCAATAAGGTCGAGTTTCGCACAGTTTTATTGCTTCTCGTTCTGTTTATAGTGTCAGCGATAGTACCTACAGCCCCTGTATGACACTGGTCGAAATGTAACGACTGATAACTGGTTCTCCAGTATAGATCTAATGCAGAATTTGTTGGAACACTAAAGAAAAATAAACTACAAATACCACCATTGTTGGTCAATTCGAAAAGAAGGCCTGAAGGATCCAGCATATTTGCTTTCAGAAAAGAAGGAACCCTAGATTCTTACATCCCAAAAAAGAATAAAAATGTTCTTTTAATTTCCAGTCTACATTTTGATGAGAAGATACATGTTGAAACAGGTCGCAAACAAAAACTTTTACAACAAGGCGAAAGGTGGTGTAGATATTGTAGGTAAAAAATGTGCCACATATAATGTCGCTCGCAATGTGAGAAGATGGCCTATGGTTACTTTCTTTAGCATTTTAAATGTTTGTGGCATAAATGCAAGAATATTATACATGGGAAAGAATTTTGAAGTTAAGAGTAGACGTAAATTTCTACGTAGTTATATTAGCAAATGAGCTAATTGAAGAACATCTAATCCGGCAAAGCAAGAAAAGGATAGGAATACTGAAAAATCTTCAGGAAAAATTGGAAAATTTTAGGCCATATACCTCCCAAGAAAATGTAGATCCAGAGGAGACTACCCTCAAAAGAAAACGCTGTAACTAACGTTGGACCCCAAACAAAAAACGAGATTCACCAAATACCAATGTGGAAAATATAAAAAATGTTTATGTTTAGAACATGCAAAATTTATATGTAACCAGCAATGTTTCGAATAAATGATCTCAAAACAATATAGAACAATTTTATTTCAACTTTATCCCACGGAATCAACAGTATTGTTTTTAAGCATTCCTTGTATCTATTGCGACCAATAATGTTCTGCTGGAAGTTGCAACTAACGGAGGGTTAAATGCTTGAAAATTAAATGAAAATGTTCTCATTACAACACTGTGTGACCTGCATACTCAGAAAAGAGAAAGCATTAAATACAATCAGTGCCTTTATTTATTTCTTTGAATGAATACAAGCTAATCTGCACGATCTTTCGGAATTTTGTGTAATCTGGACGTAATAAAGTAATAAAATCATAAATTAAGGGATGATGAGTATCAGAATGCTTTTTTTCCAATAATACTTCTAGAATGTGACCTCTATTGAATAATCACTATCTAATATTTTACTTATTGTTAGGTATGATTCATGATTACTGTTAATTAAGGAAACAGACTAATATTATTATGTAAGAATTATTTTGAGAAAAATTTGCATTTCTATTATTTAAATACTAAAAAAACTAGAATATAAAAGTTTCATTATTATTATTTTTATTGCTTACGTATCATTAACTGCTAATCTCCGTATTCTTTCGTACGATAGTCATAAATGACCTGCCTCTACGTTTATTGTATTACAATCTGCGGACTTACTGCTCTATCATTTATTGCACATAACAGTAAACTTCGCTCAGTTGGGGCATTTAAGCCACATAGATTTGTGAGGAGTTAGTATTTATGTTTGCCTCATACGTCATAACTTTACTTCTTTTCTTTGTATTAATATTGCTTACAGTAAGGTGAAACTTATTCGATTACATACTGTATAGGCACTGACAATTGCCATTTGATAATTTTTTTCAAAAATTCTAAATTTTTGTTAAAACCCGCCGTAGAACAAATACCACCGACTAATTATTTTTTTATTTTATTTCTAATATAATAAAAAGGATTTAGAATCGTTTATCACTAAGTATACATAAACGTACAGAGTGTTCCAAATTGGATGGTATTTTTTAGGTATCTCACAATCAGTTAATAATGAAAATACAAGAAAACTAAACAAGATATTGGCTCGACGTTTCCAACTAAAAATTGTTACCGTTTTCGTGGTGTAGTCGAAAAATTCAAATAACGTTTTTGTTCTCGAAGTTGTCAACCAATGGTAATGACATTTTTTTATAGTTTTTTTTTTAATGTAGATCGTGGTTTTATAATCAAGTAATTTAAAAACTTTATATTTTTACTATAGTTCACTATGTTCGGACGCTTACAAAGACAAAATACAATACAAATGACATTTAATGACGACGGTACTTGAGATCATGAAGCGAACACCTTCCTCGCATTTTCTACGATCAATTCGCGGCTTCCGCGGACATTTCTATGATGTCACTGGTAATTATTTTAAGACAAACTCCAAGAACAAATCCAATAAAGAAAAGCTTGACAAGCTCCACTGAAGAGGCCATTTTAACGGATAATTTAATGTGGAAAGTGTGACAGGCTCGGACATTTATCACTTCATATTAGCCGAGCTACAAACCAAATACACATTTTTTAAATGAAAGTCATAGTTGGTTCTGCCACTTTTAAAAAGAGCTTTCTTAGATTTTGGGTTGAACCATTAAAAACCTGCTTGACAAGTTGACTCAATCATGCTTATTTAGTTGTCTTCTATTTTCATTATTAACTGAGATACCACCATACACATCCAATTTGGGATATCCTGTACTATCGTACATTTGTATTTTAAGCGAATGGCATACCTGAAGCCCTTTAGAATTCTAATCATTAATATTTGCGCAAACTTTTTAAAATTTGCCACTTTTCTTTTGAAATGCGAGTTTCTTAAAACTCTTTTACTTAAGATCTAATCTAGCAAGAAAAATTTTAAATCCTTTATGATTCTGTATATGTGTATGCATTTATTTAAGATGAAGTGGGGTAAATGTGATAAAGGAGCAATTGTGATATTGCGTCATAATCTAATATTGATATTCATGTTTGTTCTTCAATTCTTAGTAACATTTGTTGTGACTAGAGGCAGTTAGTCGGTTATACCGAAGAAAGTTTATAACTGTTTTCTTGATTGAGATGTTTTAGTTTTGTAAACACCAAAATAATTAACACACTACAACTGTTATACATTAGCCCCATTCCATTTCAAGAGAATTATTCATAGGTAGGTAGACATCATTATCACATTTGCCCCAAACGCTGGGATAAATGTGATATACTAACATCGTTTAAAAAAAAATTACGTAACATTTTTCAAAGAGGAACTGAAAAGACGTCAGTCCTGGTATCAATTAGCAACTATATTTAAATCTTAAAAATTTTGTTGCAAATCGGTTTTGATTGCAATGTTACGTCAAAAAGCAATCGCAGGATGTCGCTATTAAAATTTTTTATATTTAAATCATTGATAATTAAAAAAAAAATTTTGGTTCAATTAAAATTATCAGTTTTAGCCTTTTCTTCGTGAACTATTAAAAAACTATATTACATTTACCCCACTTCACTTTACTTTAAACGAACACCGGCAATGTTTATTGCGTATTAGAATTCCAAAAATTAGATTCAGTCATTTGTAAGCGCAAACGTTTTAAAGGTGACATTTTTATTTGGAAAACAGGTGCCCTTGATGTCTACCATTAAATTGAAAAGTGAAAGTAATTTAAAATTTAGATTTTGAAAGATTTTCCTCATCCTTGAAGTGGCCGTCTGCGCTTGTAGGAGCTACCACAATTTTAGAACTTGAAATATCAATTTCCTTAAATGCTTTACTGTAAATGGGTTTTACTATTTAATTCAGAGCTGCGCTTTCTTATACTTAGCGTTTTTCATTCGCTGTGCTCAAGAGTATTGTTCTAAACTCGCGCAAAAATTCGAATTGAAGATGTCTGCACAAGTACAGTCAATAAAAAAATGTTATTAAACTTAACTATTACTGATTACGAATTACTTATTACGAATTCTTGTTTAATTTCCATGATTGATGATTACATATTTTTCTCAGTACCTAATGCACTTTATATTAGTGTTTAGAATAAGGCGTCCAGAATATCAAAACTGCACCCAAAAAGCACAGAACAAGAACAGCGACGATTTCAGCCAAGTTTCACAAAAAAATCTTTAAAATCTTAACTCTGCGCACACCCGCATCTGACACCCCCAATGAAGTATTAGTTTTTTTTCTGTTAATATATGTATGTTATACAGGTCGTGATAAAATAACGAATAAATTCGATATTTTCAATACCTGTCAATTTTATTTTGTTTCTTGCCTATTTCAGGGTATATTTTTATAGTATACGGCATCTGTGGGAGGGGTGGGGGCTGGGCGAGCGTTAACTTTATTTTTTCAAATGGACCCTTTTGCATTTTAGGTTCTGCTCAAAATTAACAAAGTAAGGATTAGCTAAAACTGCTAAAAAAATTCAATTGTTAATTGATTGAAGACGTTGAAAATTTGTTAAGCAAATCATTGCTTCTTTCAGAAATTATTAAGCAAGAGATTTTTGCGAAATATTGAAAAAAATATAGGTCAAAATTCATGTTATTGCAGGATGACTAAATCAAGTCAAGCAGTCGAAGAACAGAAGTATGTATGCAAGTATGTAACTGCTATTCAAGCAGAGGCATGCGGAGGGATTAGAAATTATGTTAAATTAATTTAATTAAGTAAATTTATCATAAACATGGAGACATTAGAAAAAAAGTTTTGCTTCCACTTTGCATAGCTTTTTTGTTGGGATTTCCGACGTAGTCAATAACTTGTATGTTTGAGATGAATATCGTTTACAACTAAAAAAAGTGTATAATACTTCTCGTTTCTCCAATGACGCTCACACTCTCAAAATTGTATACAACATCAGATTAGAAATTACATTTATATTTTGTCAATCACAAAACATGACTACATAAGTTGTATGCATCTGGTACAAGTGGTTTAATAGGTAAGTACCTCAAGGGTAGGAGCTACGAGTATTATGTGACACGTTAATCGAAGTATACCTCAAGGTTCAGTTGTGGGGCCAATTTTGTTTATCTCTTTAATTAATTCTTCTGTATGCTATTCAATGGACTAAATTAAACTGTAACAATGTCACCGTGAATTTAGAGATTTCCCATCATAGTCTAACATTGTTTTAAAAAGTCACCATCACATTATACAATAAAGCTACGAATGTATTATAAATTTTTAATTAATGAAAAAGATTGAAAGATAATTCATTTCAGCCAATCATAATTTAATGGTGGCATTTGTGCCGGATGTATTTTTTGTTTTATGAGTTGCATTCAGAATGAAAGCCATGATATTTAAACAGCAACTGAAAGTGCGAAACATTTACCTAGAAATTGCTAAATCTCAGTTATTCCCGCGTTCGCAAAATTAGATCGTTATCGTATCATTAGTGGCCGTTAGGCAAAGTAATGAAACGAAATGGCACTAGATGTTGTGTGTGTGATATATCCAATTAGTTTAAAAGGCAAAGCAAATAAGGTGAGGGAGTCGTAATAGCAGAAGCAGCAACATTCAGCATTCAGATGAATGGAACAATGAAGCGAAAGTTAATGCCTAGGCGCATTAGCTCGTCTCTTCAGAGTTGCATATGTACAAGAACAATTGTACGTAGACAAGAACTCCAGTCCCAGTGAGTGACAAACCTGTGATGGCAATTTTCGCAGACCATTTCGAGGTGCCATCGAGCACCGACTGCTTGACGGCCTTCATATGACCCGCGTGGCTCTTGTCCTCCACTCCGAATACGTCCCTGTGTGGCCCAACATAAAATAATTCACAAAGAAAATGATAAACAAAACTTTTTTGTTTCATGCTCCTTTGTCGTCTTGAAACTTACAAACGACGGCCGAAACAACTAACGTGTGAAAAAAATTACTTATATTACTTTTATTTATAAACTTCCATGATTTTTTTTTAATCAAAATGCGAAAATAAGTTGTTTATTAAAAGCTGTGTTAAAAACTATCATACAACAAGAAATGTACTAATTACCTCGGCGTTTAGTAAGAGGTGATACAAAGGCAACATTATTAATGATTCTCCTCTGTCACATGATCCTAAAGGTATTTCATTGTAATAATAAACACGAGTTTTCTGTCTTTTGAGATTTAATAAAAACCATGCAAGTTTATCGAGGTTTTACTGTATTAATCAGAGAAATTAAAGGCGGTTAAATCTGTAAAGAAATGGTTATAAATCTTATCATGAATTTCTTTCTACTTAGTTAGTGTAGTGTGCTAAATAACTAGGCAGTAAAGCAAAGAGTATCTTATGCAAATTGTTGGGGATGCAGCACAATACCTGATAAGTTCGAATATTTCGGGTTTTTCCCTCTCCCTTTGCTTCATCCGTTCCTTCATGGCCGTAATGATGCTATTAGCTTTATCTTCGGCGCCGTGCTTCGAGCTTTTCTCAGCGGCTCCTATAAGCAGGAAAAAAAAAACGTTTTACGAAAGCTTAAATGGTCTGAATTAAAATTGCGATTTCATTCAGTGATTTACTTACAAATATTTGAGTGGTCCTGTAATTAAGATTTAAATAGCAACGGAAAAAAGTCTCCTGGTTTAAAATAAATTGTGTAGGGTTATTAAAGATTGATCGCTCTGTACGTGTGCGTATTTGTTGTTTATCGAAATTGCTATCGCAATAAATCGCGATGGTTGGCAATAGTGAACAATGGAGGAGGCTTCAACGGGCCCTCAGAATTATGAGCCGCCGGAAAAAACATATATTTTACGTTTTCTTCTTTTTTTCTTTTCGAGCAGAGGCAGGAAGCGTTGCAGCTTTAAAACGTGAATATTTATTATGCTTTTTATGCCCGCGTTCCATTTATAATGTCGCTGGGGTCTATTTATCAACTTTTGGATAATGAGCGCGAGTACAGACCTGAAAAATATTTACCCCTTGGCAGAAGCTGAATAAGACCCTCAACTAAATTAAATCCCAATCTTTTCATGAGACCTTGTCCAAATCACTTTAAAAATGTTGGGGTGTTAAATAGATGATAAAATCAAAAATATCGGCTTTGTATGAAGCACCTCACTCACTCCAGAGTTTGTGTATTGTTGAGGGATGCCTTGGAGCAGCGAACTGTGATTGCTTTGATATCCGCAAGTTATAATTATCGAGCGTTTCACGTTCGTACACATTAAAAGCAAACTAGATTTATTATCCTGTATCACTATTCGCTAATAATTGTAAGTTACTTGCCTTAGAAACCACCCTACTGATCAGGTGGCCTCAAGAGGTTGCGAAAATTCTTTATTGTTGACATTTCGATGACATACATAGATATCGAAATTATTTTGTTAATTTTTTGAAATCCATATCCATGTTTGATTTGTTGTGGTTACCAAGAAGAGACTGCATTGAAATATTTTCTTAATTAAGGTGAGTGCGTTCGAGCATCAACGTAATTCGATAGCGTGTTTCATAAACAAGGAAAGCGTCATTATTATACCCGCCATCGGTGATTATTCCGATAAAAGCGTCGACTTGTATGCGCCCCGCAAAACAACAAAGCGTTACGGACCTGAAGGATCGGTGATTAATGACTTGGCCTCCGGCTTTCGGCGGCCGCCCAAATAAAATTTAAATCAGATTTGTCCGCAAATGTTGCTTCGCGAAGACGACCAGGGTCTTTATTGATACACACACACAAATGTGGAGGATTTCACGACATCACGAAAACCTTAGAAATGGAAATATTTACGTATTCGACGCCGCCGTCGATAAAATCGCGCCCGGGGAAATAAGACGCTTTTTTATTACGAACTACCGATGACTGATTCTTTTATAATGGATACTATTTCTAAATGAAAAATGAATCAAATAAGGAGAAAGACATCGTAAATTACGATATTGCTCCACAGAAGACAAACCTGTTCGTAGACATGCTCGAAAAGTCATAAAAGTAAGCTGTCCTTTTTAAATTCTAAAGCAGGATGGAGGTACCCAAATGTTTATTGTGTGATCCAGCAGGTTTGTGATGATCGTAGACTAGATACAACCAGATGTGACACGTCATTATTTCAAGTAGATGGAGAGAAGATTTAATATGCAGACAAGCATGTCTTTGAACATGCCTGTGCGTGTGGCTTGATAAAATAATAATTTGCCCAAGTTATTCCTTTTACTTTTTATGACTTAATAGTCGGTAATGCCAACTTGAAAATGATTATTTCGTCCTCACAACTAACCGGCTAATAATAGAGTCACCAAAATATGTTAAATCTTGTTCCAACCACGGTTACTTGGACACTTAATATTCTCGAAGCTGCGTTGAAATGCATTCTGAATCCTGGCATGGTCGGTGCATTCGAATGCAAATTCGTCCTTCGTCCTGGAGGAATACGGAATTGCGCACCGTGCACGTTACCGTAGTCACGCGTTGACTGTAAAATTTAGCTTATATACGCATCAACGAACGGTATCACGTATGAACGTGGCAAATTTCGACGGGTGAATTTAATACCAACATTCCGATACACTGCTACAAGCTTAAAAAACGTGACTTATTGGATTTGTATGTATCAAAAAGATATACAGATTGCGAATGGCTCCTAAGGTCTAAGCTGTTTTTATTAATAAAATCATTTTTGATATGGGTATGCAACGATCAATTACATTTCTGAATAATTGAGTAACATCAAGGTAGGTATATCACATTAAAGATTGAAAAGCACTTACTCTGCAAGCAGTCGGCGTTCAGGAGGTCCTTGCACTTCTCGTGGCACTTAACTCCACACTCGGTGCATCTCACGCCTTGGCGGGCTATACCCCAAAGTAGCCCCTCGCATTCGTAACAGTAAGTAGGCGACGTAGCCGTCCACAGGACGAAGTTGTGCGGGGTTGTGCTGCTTATTGGATAGATCAGAGCCTGAAGTGTTTTCTTGTACACGTGCATTTTCTATCAGTGATAATACAAGGGCACTTAGTTAAGTCGATTTCCAAAAAAATGCAAAATCGTTTTATTTACTTTGCGAAACTTTGCGAAATGCGATTGGGTATAATTTGTTTTGCTTTGTGAACGCGCGTTCAATTAAAATATGCCCGAAGTTTCGAGGATCAGGCATGTGTGATTGTGTTTAGTTTGTAAACTTGAAACTTTGGTCAGTGTATTGATCAGATAGGGATGAGATTGAGTGCTCACGTAGGGGATGTGGAAAGGTCGAGGCGTTCACTTCCAGTCTAATTTAGACAATTACTACTGTAGTTAATCCTATTTCGTACGTTTTTATATATTTTTTCTTTCGCTCGGAAGATGTTTACACCAAAATAGTAGAATATTAAAATTTAACCACCACGTTTTAACAACAAAATCGTACGAAGTCTTTATTAATTTTAGACATAAAGGGATCTTGGATAAATAGTCATTCTTTCAGAAAATTGTCAACTCATCCTTTGCAACCTCTTAGTACCAATTAGTCCCGTAATTTTCTAACGATTCTTTAAAAATTGTTCTGTTTTAGGGGGTAGAAAGAATTTTCGCGTTTAAGGTCGAAGAAGGAATGTCCCACGCGGTCTCTGCACCTGTATTTATACTAAAAATCAATTGAATGTGTGATTTTGCGCGCGCTCGTTCGCTGGCTGTAATTTATGACATCGTTTGAGCGAAATCGTAGCCGTTTGGAATGACGAAACAACTTGAGCGAAATTGCTGTTGTAAATAAAGGGCTTTTAGACAAATAGTCATTCGAACAAATCTCTCAGAATTTCTCAGAAAATTGGGTCATTTTAGCTTGTCATATCTGTCATCTCCTCCATTGAAATCTCTTAGCATCAGTCCTGCAATTTTTTTAACAATTTAGCCCCTTTAAATATTGCAGTGTTATAGGGTGTAGAATTTTCGGGTTTAAGGTCAAACGGACGAGTCGCGTGCCCTTTGCACCCGTGTTTGTACTAAAAAACAATTGAAAGTGTGATTTTGCGCGCACTCGCTCGTCGGCTGACATCGTTTTTGAAGCTAAATAAGTAAAAAGGAAAAAAGGCAAGGTTGAAAGAGACATGGAAAGAAGAAACAGAAAAAGGGGAACTGAGGCGGCTGGTGAAAGAAGCTAGCCAGTCGTCTTCTCCTCTTTGATTTTATCGGCCCTTCTTCCTTCCTCTTTAAGCTTCCTTTTTCCTTATCACATAACTTTAGAAACTTCTTTTACTGGTGTGCCCCTTTTCCTTTTCATTGTGTTGTGTTACGTTTCAAATTTCCCGCCAAAGAAAACGCGGGATCCAGACGATATCTGGCCCGCTTTCGATAGTTGGCAAACCTGTACCCCTTCTTTGCTTCTTCGAAGTTTATTGGTGGATGACGCACCATGTGACTGTCTTCGGTTTCGTATCCTAGCAACCTCCGGCTGCCACAATTTCGCCTCGTTGAGGTCCTTTCTTGTTCGAAGTGTGTTGCAAGTCAGACGTGTTTTACGTGCATTATAAAATTATCGGAGTTCTTGGTCTTTGGGAGGAGTAATTCATTTGCGGCTGTGCCGGAAGATTTCGTAACACCATCGAACACATTTGGGGATAATTTTAACTCCAATTCCAAGCCTGGGAACTTATTAGCCCCCAGGTAATGTAAAAAGTGCAATGGCGTGTATCAAAATGGCTGCTAACGAAACCTTTTCCCTTTAGATTCAGGCTTTTCTGTTTGGGCGCAGTTTTCTGGCGCCGGTTTTTAGTCCAGGCTTCTAGGTCTAGTTCTCCACTTTCGTTCTGGCGCTTCTACCCTGTGAATGTACCGTGGCCCGATCGTGGAAACCTGATCAGCCATCTTGCCGATCCCAGTGGATCCAGTTTGAACCAGATTGTCGACGCTACTCGCGAACGACAGAGGGCGTCTTAACTACCCATCGGCCACCGCGCTTCGGTTGGTAACGTTGACCCGGACGCATGACTGGAGCGCTGTCAAAAGATTAGATATTCCAACTTTAATTTAATCTGACGTTTTGCGGATCGATCGGTTTATATTTTATTCATTTCTCGTGAATAGTTGAATCGTGAGGAAGAATTTCGAACTACGTGTTGCGCTGCGTTTACCGTAGTTAATTTTAGCATAAATTAAGCAGCCACTTGTAATTGTGTAAAGTGTTGTTTGTTTTGATTTGTGTAATAAAACCTCAGTTGTGTTAACTTTAACTTCGAGCTTACTTTCTGCGTTCACGCACACCAGTGAGTAAAGTCTCGCCTCTATTTATTGTTGATTTATTTCTGCCCGATTTGGTCGATTGGAGACGTCGACTGGTCGATTAGGTTTTGGGTGGAAATACAGTCTTCTGGCGCCCTTTAATAATTTTACCAACTTAATTAACCCGCCCCATTCTTCACTGTTGCTAGTCCGGTGAACAGCTGATACGTTTAGTCAGCAGAAGTTTGTCATCTGTCAGTGGTAAGTAAGAGGCAAGTCAAATTAAATTATAAAATTTGGTGACAGTTGTGATTTCAATTCTTTAACTTGTCTATCTCTTTTCCATTTGTTCCTATTTTACGCAAGTCTTTTTATCTCATACCATTCCTGTTCCAGTCACCTTCTCCATTTCCTTCTCCCACTTCTCTAACTTAAGAAACTTCCCTTGCAGGTCTACCCCCTTTTTTATACAAACATCCAGTGCTTCTCAAATGTTTTTTTTTTGTAAAAAGTTAGCGTTGTTTTTTCAGGAGTTGTTAAACTTTTGGACAAAATTAACGCTTCGCGTTTTATGTAGCTGGCCTAAGATATCGTCTGTCACTATTGATAAACAATTGACAGATGTAAAGTAACATTTTGCAATTACTTGTTAGTCTAAAGTGATTTGTAAAAGGCCATAAATTCAGTTGTGCTACTGATTTTTTTTTTTAATTTAACGTCATTATGTGAATGAAACACTTTGCCCAGTGCACTTAGAGCAGAAGAAATGAATCAATCGTCCATGCAACTTAAAATAAGAAAAAGTAGTTACGTTTCAAAATTATCGTACCAAATAAGAGCAACATTTGAGAATTTCGGGTAATTTTGAGTTTATTGTGGCAACCCTGACTTCCCATGCATTGCGGCGTAGGCTCGAAATTATCGATTGCCAGAATCGACTTCTTATATGGACATATGGGAAAATTAACGATTGCTACTGGTCTGCACTGACCTCATTGGCGATTACTCTGCGTCAACCGTTTCGTTTTGTTACACGGCGTTACTTTTCGCCTTGTTGTGCTGGTGTGCATAACGTGTGTGTGAATTATTGAGGTTTTTGCTGGGAAATATCAGGAAAGTTTATATTGACATAGTCGGAACTTCACCAGACGCACCGCCATCGTCTAGGGAAAGTTTCTTTTGAAAAACCAGGGTGTCCAAGCTTGGTTTTTCATTGAAACACAGGTAAATTTTAAGCAAATGGCTAACCCCATTTTGATTTCTACTTGCGCGATTCTTCCTTAATTCAGGTTTTCATTGTCGTGCACGCTGCTCGTGTACTCTTCGTGTACATCTTCCTGTACGATTTGGTATCCTCATATTTATGTGAAATCGTCAGACATGAGCGAAATCGTAGCCGTTTGAAGTGATGAAGCAGCTTGAGTGAAATTGCTGTAATAGGCTTGTTGTAAATAAAGCGTTTTTAGACAAATAGTCGTTCGAATAAAACTCTTAAAATCCTTCAAAAAATTGGACCATTTTTATCTTGTCATGTCTGTCATCTCCTTCACTGAAACCTCTTAGTATAAGTCCCGTAAACTTTTTAATAATTTAGCCCCTTTGAAAATTGCTGTTATAGGAGGTAGAAAGAATTTCCGCGTTTAAAGCCGAAGAAGGAATTTCCCGCACGCTCTCTGCATCCGTGTTTATACTAAAAAACAATTGAGTGTGTGATCTTGCGCGCACTTGTTCGCCGACTGTAATTTACGACATTGTTTGAACGAAAGCGTAGCTGTTTGGAATGACAAAGCAATTTGAACGAAATTGCTGTTGTAAATAAAGGGCTTTTGGACAAATAGTCATTCAAACAAATGAATCTCAGAAAATTGGACCATCTTTATCTTGTCATGTCTGTCATCTCCTCCATTGAAATCTCTGAGCATCAATCCCGCATTTTTTTTAACAATTTAGCCCTTTTATACTATTTATACTAAAATACAATTGAATGTGTCTTTTGATTTTGCGCGCCCTCGCACGCCAGCCATTGAATGTGAACGAAATCGTAGCCGTTTGGAAGGACGAAGCAACTTGGGCGAAATCGCTGTCATCAGTTTGTTTTTGAATGTAAGCAATTTGGAAATCTTTGTTTTACAATTTTCTAGTCATATTTAGTCGGTAAGTCGTTAGATAAAAGCATAATCTAACTTTCTAATTTCGTATCCTCAAAATTAACTTAAACTTTTCTGTTTTTCTAATTTCCGTTTCTAATTCTAATCATTTTTAGATTGTTCATGGCCGTTTGATTGCGCAACAACACTTTTAAAACCGCTCGACACTTCACCGAACACTCATTTCACTTCCTTCGGACCCCATTCTGACTTTTCCGGTTGGTACTTCGTTGTGGTTGGATAACTGGTTTCTGCTACCTCAAGAAGCACCTCGTCAACCAAAATTCCATGGCATCAGTAGTGTGTAATTATTTGAATCAGCTTTGGTACAAGTTACTCTGCTAATATGTTTCTCGCTTAAAGCTTTTCTTCTTCTTTTCAGGTAGATATCACAGCAATATTGTAACGGTATAAGTAAGGGAGGTGGCCAGATTAAATAATACATTTATTACAAGTTACAAGTTACAAGAGTGGGTAACTTTCTTCTGAAAAGAAGAACACTTGAGTGAATTACAAATGAAATTACCAAGTATTTATAGGGTTCCGTTTAGAAAGCTCGAAGGGGAGAGCTTATGCAGTCTGTTGATGAATTATCGTGTAGCTGAAATTTTCGGTGACTCAGCATCATGAGACGAGGTGGTCTTTGATGGTCTAAACCGCCTCATGATATCTGTTTATATTAACTCTATTTTCCTTGGATTTTTGCCAAGCATAGGCGGACTGTTTGATAGCAATTGTGATGTCCGAGGATGCGTGTTGGGTTTCGTTGTTACAATAGCTGTTTTCTTTCGCTGAAAAGTTTGAATCATGATTCGAATAATTTTTCGTTACCCGCTCTGGATCTGAATGCATTTCAATCCAAACGGATCGTAAAATTGGAAGATTGAAAGGGGAAATGGGATTACTGATCGGGATTGAAATTTCACGAAGATATATTTGCAAGAGAGCATCCATCTTTGAATCTAAACGCGTTATGTAGCGTTTGGATCAAACGAAAGAAAGCAGCTATTATGTATACTGGATCGATAAGGGGAATGAACAATAAAGACAGTAGCTTGAAGTTATTTCATTTTATGACACGTTTAACTAACTTCTTAGCATCGCAGTTTGTTTCATTTTTCTGTCAGTTAAGAAACAAGACTGCGCCTTGCATACAGCCGAGGGTTTATATGCCATTTGCATACTTAATTTAGTGCACATTGCAGAGGAGAGATATCAGATGCAAATTCTACAAAAACAAGAGCTTTACGACGAATTGCTGTGTTTAAGTTTTCCCTTGGCGATTCAGCATTAAATTAACCATTGGGGACGGTACAAAATGCACAAATTGACTCTGTTCGGCTGAATTAGTTGAAAAGTGAAGTTTCAAGTTTGGTGCCCAGCTTGCTACGGCTTCTAGTTAGTAAGTAGGTGGAGTTTTCGTTTGTAATAATAGCTCCGTTGTAATGGAGCGTTAAAGTAAACATTAGCTGTGAAAACATGCCACTGTTGTCTGTAATTGTAGGTAAACGAAATTACAGAGCAAGGTTTCTGGGGGGATGGAAGTTAACCCAAACTTTGCATATTTGTCGTAAACAATAATGACTGTCTCTTAAAAGCATGTTTGCCGGAAAGTTTGTTTGAGTTGTAAGCTATTAATCGACCTTCATTTTGTGCGTTATATTTGATTATTTTTTTTTAAATAGGTTAAGCATACTTACGAGTTCTTCATCATTCAATGTAGCTCTGGGAACAGCTGATGTGAGTCCATCATTTCTCTTGGTAGGGGCCATAGTCTACACAAATCGTAATCAGTTAATAAAGAATTATAAAGACGCTAGCTAATACGCGCAAGCTAAATATTGATTAATTTAAGCTGTATGTACAGCATGTCTGTTTAAACGATAAATCTAGAAATGTCACGAGTTTCTAAAATAACTCGTTCGAAGACGAATGCGAAAGCAAGAACCTGAAGAAGCGCTATTCGGCAAATTAATAACGCCCGCTGTCTGCAACTTATCTTTTTCGCTCTGAAATATTGCAGAGGAAATTTGAGCCGACGGGCAATTAATTTGAGCGCGTCAATTTTTTGATTGATTAATAACGACGTCGCATATACTCACCGTTGAACACTTTCGTCACATAACATGTTTCTACCACGACGGCAACTAATAAAACATGCGAAACTTAATCGATGCGTTTCATGCAGAAACGAATAATGGATTTCTCAAAATTCTTTTTCAAAAGAAGAGCAACGGAGCTGTTCTAGTGAAAAATTGATGTCGCTTCCGGAAAAACCGGAAGTAACTCAATGTTTCTTTGTGCCGCATTACGATTGTGGAGGAAAGCAAACGTAATATTCTGAAAATCTGAAGTGTTTCCATTTCTGTGAATCGTATCATCACGACTAATTACTTCCGTTTTCAGAAATGCGTAAATTAATTCAGCTTTCTGACATTTCAAAGAAAACAGTTCAATCCCACCCTCGTCGACCTCAACCGCGGGTACGTATTGAACGGAACTGTTTCATTTCCGCCCCTTTTATGCAGCCGTGAAACCACCACGACCGACGCACAATGATACACAACGCAGACAATCAAGTTAATACGAGCAAGCACGAAATTTAATGACGAAATCCATTATACGTTTCGTAATCTTTACGCCTCGGCCAATCTCGAACGCAGCAACTAGTCATCTTCAGGCACGTTAAATGGCATGTAATTACGGTCAGGCAAGTGCAAGAGTAATATCGGTGTGGTTAAAATGTTAGTAAATGGAAGGAAGAGTAGTTCAATACCTTGAGCACCTGGAGAGTGAAGCGGCGCAGGGCAAACCATTAAAACAGAGAATAAACAACACAGACACGTTAGTAATGATTCCGAGGAAAGTACACAAATACATTTAACACTCGGTGGAATTGAGGTAAATGTACGGAGGATTTTACAACACTCAACGAAATACGAAAGGTCAAACAACACTGGACGGGATTAATTCATACGCTACACAAGGATATGGTACAACATAATAAGCCAAATAAAGGTTTTATTAAACACACTCAAAATGATTATGTTTTGAGCATATATAGAGAAGATATCATTATATAGATTTTTCCTAAATAAGTATTATCGTATTGACAGCTTTGGATAATCAAAAGACTTGATGCAATATTACCAGAAGTCTTTGTTATATCATTAACAGAGAGCAACCAGTTTTAGGTTTTTGATATCAGAAATAGGCAGTTTGCTTTGAATAAGTTAAATGAGAGTAAAAAAATGTACAAGATTCCATAAAATTTGAATGCCCTTAGGTAGAACTAAAGTCATCCGCTCTCTGATCATTAATTTGACATTTGTCAGTTTCATGAAAACTGAAAGCAGAGAGGTGAAATGCACCAGTACTTTTGCATTATATTTTCAATTTTGTTTCAGAGTACTTTCTGCTTTGTATCCGGGCTGTCTTGGAACGAGGGGAATGTACAAGACAGTACAAAGCAGATTACAGTGAACACTAGTATGTGTCCATTCACCGAAATTTATGGAAGGCAGCAAACTTTAAATCGGATTTACCGGAAAGTTTTTAATATATCGACTAACCCTCTGCCTCTCTCCGAATGTTAGGGCGATTTTAACGGCTTTGGAAAGTTTTATTGGAATTGCTGTATAATAACTGACGCTGCGTTAGTTCTAATTAGCGCAGCGCTGCCGCCGCCGCCGCCTCCGTGAACTTTGTGGAAATACCTCGTATTTATTTTGAGGGCTTAGCGGTAGTAAAAAACAGGGGCCACTTTTTTTTCTTTTGTCAAGTGCGACGAGTTTGAGCTGAAGGCAGTTTCGTCGTCATCGTCGGTTCGGGATAATTAAAGTTTCAATTCGGGGAGATGTATAACTTGAAAGTACTCCTGGAAATTTTGATCAGTCATTTGATGTTTGTTTGCGTAAAAATAAATATAATTAGAAATCTACTTTTTAACTTTTCATATTTAGTTTATCGGTTAATTTTGAAGAAACTGTGAATCTATCCCTTCGTTGCATAATGTAATGGTACGCTGGGTTGTTGCCCTTCACGTTGGGCTGCCAATTTGTGAAGAACTTATTTGTCTCTTTTGTTGGGCCTCAAATGTATGTAATATGTAATGAAGCTATTTGTGCTTGTGCCACTTTCTTTGGGAAGCCAATTTATGTAATATGTGATGGATTGTTGTCCCTTTTGTACGGCTTGTAAATTTTGTAAAGGGTTTTGTGTGATTTCGTTTCCTTGTTATTGAATTTTTTATTTCTTGTACAAGATTTGGTTCAATTTCTTGAATAGTTTAATTAAACAGCGTAAATTTAAATCGAATCACAAACTACCTGAGATTATATTCGTAGAACGTGTTCTATCTCCAAACCAGACCAAAGATTTCTTGTTCCAAATATTTATTGTAAAAATTGATCCTAAACTTGTACGTCTAATGCCCGATTTCTTCATCGCCTTATCTTGAGGTTAAATTTATCTGTCAGTTAGAATGTGACACATGTATGTGTACGGCCAAATGTACGTCACATTCCAACTGTTAGATAAATTAAGCTTAAGTTAAATATGGTGAAGAAATCGGCCATAAAACGGACTTTAAACAGCCTTAAGTTTGTTTTGTCTAATATTGAATGTCAACGAGTAATGATTTCCAACTACTACTTGCATTCCCAGTGAATAAAATAGTATATACACCTCAGGAGAAAATGCTATTTTTCCCTCGGTGTTGTTTTAGTCCTTATACCTCAGGAAAACTGACGTATTTCTCTCCTTCAATGTATAATACTCGTATACTATACTTTTGCAATAACATACTTTTGTTGCCTTTTTATTTTGTTGTTTACTTTTACAAAACATGATACTCAAAATATGTCATATATTCTAGTTTTCGTCTGTGGTATTTCATTTCTATTGTTTCTTTTCTTTTTTTTTGTAAACTCCTCTTTAATTCGTTATAATTATTTTTTTGCTGTAATCTATAGATTTTGTGATTTTTCGTGCCTTTTATCTATTAATACATGTATTTCTCATAAAGAGAACAAGCTTATACCTATACGAAACTGACAAATGAAAATTTTATTTTCTGAGAAATGAGATAGAACAGGCGCATCCACCAGAATATACCCAAGACTTCTTTTTTCCAAGAATAGTGTTATCAAGGAAATTATATAAATACCCAGCTCAAGGGAACTTAAAATTTTATATAAAGTCTGAAAACATGAAAACCAAATTTAAATTTTTGATTGTAACACTTTGATATATTTATTTATTTTATGCCCTTTACTAACTCCAAAGCTTACTCAATTTTCCGGGAGGAGTATGCTAGTTATTTATGTTGAGCGCTACGGCTACGACCGACTTACACTTCTCCTTCCCATATGTTAGTCGTTAATGTCGTTTTATTGACCTCAATGGTTCTTTCATTTCAAAATCGCATTGCTCGATATTCGAAGAATTTACTTTTATGGCAATATATGTCGAACAGAATCAGTCTTCTTTAATATCATATAAAAGATTCAACTTTGCAATGAGAAATCCCTTTTCCTTTGAGTCAATTACAAAAATCAAAATCAATTGCTAAAGTCCCTCAACATTGCGTTGAGTTGTAAATGCGCAAAATATACAACTTGTACACTCATGCTGTAAATAATTGCAACGAAAAGCAATACAATCGTTTGAATTTAAACCTTATGTAAACTTCCACAGTGCCACTCGATCAGGCCGGTCATTGCAAAATTAATTCTCGTGACTATACAAGAAAGTATTTAAGGTAATCTTAAAACTTGAACCGGAAGATGTACAGGGCATTTGATTCATCAAAACTCATACAATCCAAACCACCACATAATTTCGACAGACATCTTTATCGAACACTTTTCAAAATCTTTGCTCTTAACTGTCATGAAAAATGTGTTAATTAAAGAAGCCAGCCAATGCGAAGTTGAACGTATATCGAGTGTCCCAAATTTAGTGTTACGGCCAATATCTCCCTTAAACGGCAAAATTTAAAAAAATATTCAGATTTTATTGAAAATGGCTTGGAAAGCTCTACAAGACACAGTACTTAAAAGTAACGTCTATTTTGTGTGTGTGTAAAATAATTCTTATGTACTGATCTTGACCATGTCGACCCTCAAGAATCCTACAGAAACGCAATCTCGTTCATTGATAGGAATATTTTGTGTTCGGTGTGTTTTGTAAGTTTTTTATTTCTTAGGTTTGTTGACAAATAGGTTTATCACATCTATAGTTACCACGTGTTTTTCAGCCTATGTTCGATGTGAAAAAACTCAATAGTACTTATTAATATATTATGTATGTTCTACGTTAAAAAATTCTCACTCTAAGTATAGTAGTGTTGCCAGATGGGAAGGATAATCCCTCTTTGAAAAGGCATCTGGCACGATAAAAGCGATTTTCAAGTAAATGGAATTTTTTCTCTACGTATGTTTAATTGCATTTATAAGTTACTATTGGCCACTGGTTGTAAAGTCATCAAATATATAAAGATTATTATTATATCATTAACTAGAGGAAGAGTGCCAACATGCTGCGAAGAATATTATTAGAAGAGATCCTTTTCCGCGCTTCTGAATTATTTAAAGGTCAAAAGAATGTGCAGCTTTGATCAGCCATGATCTTTGTACATCTTTGTTTAATTTTTAACGCTTGGAGACACAGAGGTACACAAAAGTTTTGTAGTACATTACTTTAGAAGTGGTGACGAAGGGAATTTGAAACCTTTGATTTGGAAAAACTTATAAACCATATAGTGGGTATGCTTTGAGGCATAAATATATCATTTTTTGTTTCTTATAAATGAGTGACTTCAATTGAATTTTTGTTTCTGAATATTTGAAAGTTACGGTTGAAGCTGTTTATAAAACAAGCACTTGATGTTATTGTCAATTAGTGATTAGTTTACAATTCTCATTCTCATTCTCTATATATGCTCACTCGAAGTAGATGGATGGATTTGATATGAAACTTTTAGATTGAAATATTACCAAGATTTTAAATTGCAAGTACCCTCTCATCAATAAAAATATAACTTTCCAGCTTTTATTAAAATTAACTACCTAACTGTAAGAGATCTGCGTTTTATTTGGAAGTTTTTATTATTTGAGGAATTCCCTGGAAATGTATAACTTCAATCCCTCGCTCGATTAAATCTAAAGTCTGCATAATATTTGCTCGATATTGTCTTAAACTAAGAGCTACTCAGTTTGATGAGATTGAGGCAGCTTAGTAAATATTTCAATCTAAACCAGTGACTATAACAGGATTCGGATTACAGTCGACGTCGCTCATAGAGCGATCGAATTTCCATACTTATAAATACGACACTTTCCATGGTGACATAAAGTACCTAATTAGGGTGCAGGGCGAGAGATTAAGACTTACCAAGTCGGACATCAGCGGTATGGATTTTCGTCTTGGGCGGATATCCGGCATGCTGTCGATATTACTGTAGAAAGGATTATCACCAGGATGTCTGGAAAACATAATCGTTATTAACACGTGCAGTTCACGTCCGCCATAGCGAAACTACCTAACTAAATAATTTCCCTGCAACGTGTTTGTTTAACCCTTAACACTATTAGGCTTTTATAAAGGAAGCGTATTTCGAATGCAAATAACTCGTCTAGTATTTTGAATACGGTCGGTTATTTATTATTCGGCGTTCGTTCGCAGGCACTAGTCTGAACAAAAACGCAATCTTCACGGAGTTTCAATCAGTGTTATAGAAAACGGCGGTTGACCTATTTTCTTTATGCAAAAGAGTTCAAGTGAAATTAAAGAGGCACTAAATGAACATTCGCACCGGATTTGAAACTGGAGCGCGCCAAATAAAAGTATTTGTAGCAATGAGGGTCGTCTTTTGTGCTTCACCTTATTATTAGTACATAAGACCTACAAAAAATTTTGAAAAGTTTAATAAGAGAAGATAAAATAATCCACAGCTGCATAAGTACAACTCATTATCATAATGTTTATTCCATAGCTTCTTTTTTGACAGCAGTTTATTTAAAGCAATTAACTTTCAAATGAATCGATTTATGCAATTTGGCCTCTCCTCGTCCATTCAAAGGAGAACAAAAAATTACAAGGAAAAGTTTGATGAAAAAACTTTCTCTTTTCATTAAGGTATTTTCGTTTCGAGTATAGACAGGTTCCTTAATGAAAAAAGAAAAGGAAATAACAAACCTGGACGGAAACATCCTTTTCTACGGTTTATTACCGCTCAATTTCACCCCATAATAAAGTAGCCGATTATATATTATCGTTTTATCGTTCTTTTGCTTCACTTAGCGGAAAATTTTTCCTTGGCAGATAAGTCTTGAGATTGGATCACTGAACTATCCTTTATTAAGCCGAGACGAGCCAGTATCTTTTTTTTTACGAAATACCTTCTTACTTATCGATTAGTACTTTGTTACAAGTAAAGCTAATTTTCGACTTTTGTTACCGTAAAAAGTTATACAGTATGTAAACGAATAAGTTTCATTTGTTGTAACCACTATTATTATACAGGAAAAGAAGTGAAGTTATGACGTACCTATGAGGCAAAAGTCGATAATAACTCTGGAAAAATCTACGTTTACTTTTTACAAGAAACGTTTGAGAAACACTGGATGTGATTTAAATGCCCCAACTGTCGTTGAGATTGAGTCTCTCTCAGTCTCAACGACTAACGAGAAGCTGTAGCAGCCCTGAGGAAGTTCTTCTGCAATGGAGAATGAAACGTCGGCAGTAAAAGAAGTCAACGTGACGCGGTTCCAACCGGAAGCCAGTTCAAATATGGACAACGGCTGCGGAAGCATTCAAGTTAAATTAAGAAATCCCCTGAAGGTTTTAGAAAAGGAAACCCATCAATCAAATCAGAAATAACTTTGTGTTTTCATAACGTATTAAAATCACAGAAGTAGAATGGGTTGCCTATTATCAATTTTTAAGGCGTCACGATTTAAAATGGGCACGCTGTATGTATAATTATTTTTACAGTTGGTTCTTGTCCGATGAAATTTGTATCACAAAATCTTCTAATCTTAGAAGATTTTGTGATATAATTATTTTGAAAATAAGGTTTCGGAGCTTTGTGTTTTAAGGATCGTACATAACCTCATTTTTTACTTTATACAACATAAGTGGGTTCCTAATACATAGATGAGCAACTTTGCACTTCTAAGGGCTTTCAGCTTTCAGTTTCTTTTTACGAAAGAAAACTTGAAAATCCCTAATGATTCGAAAAAAATCTTAGAAAGGGATTTATCCTTTAAGTTGGGAACACCGGTTCGAATCACTTTGAGATTATTATAACGACAAGAAAGGTGGACCAATGTCATCGAAGAAAGTTGTTTAAGCCGCCTGCTTAACGCCGGGCTTGTCGACTTGATTTAGTTGAACAGTTGTTTTGAGAACGGAAATCAGGAATTGATCTAGATTCTAAATCGTCTGTTTGGATTTTAAATTTTAACACTCGAGGATTTGGAATTATTAATTGTTTCGTTTTTCCCCGTAAAGTTTCTCCACAAGAAACTCTTTCTGTAATATCCGTTTCAACTATTACCATAATAACTCCTCATTACTTGGAACCTGGTATGGCGTGCGTACTTCTCTCCTTCTTGGTTTAATTAGTCGACACATTCCTTATTACGTACAGTCGTAATCATAACTCGTGACGCCGCGCCGCGCCGCTTACAGAGCATCGTACCCATCTACTTCAAAACTATGAACGTCGAATGCATCCAAATCTTACTACACATTTAAAAGTGAACTTATTTTTCGCTTGGAAACCACAAGTGAAATGTCAACAATGAGTTTTTCTGTACAGGTTGTGTCATGAATTTATTACGATTGCGACTGTACATCTCTACTAAGAGGGAAGTTAAATTCGTGTTTCTCGTGTTGCATGCCGCGTATATGTGAATTCAATTTCAGAACTTTACACAGAAACCGAGCCATGTTGATGAAAAATACCAGCCCAAGGCAAATTGTGGTGTGTTGTGTCATGTCATGTCAGACAGCACTTAGTGATAGCGGGATGAATAGAAGCTTCAATCATTTCGCACCAACTCGAGACGACAGCGCAATTAAGACGCAATCAATCAAGCCGCATCGATTCGGTCTTATTAACCCGTAAAATTTTATCAGAGCATCCAATTTGAAGTAAATGTTAATAAAGAAGAAAAGATACATCGAGGGATCAGACGCCTAATCTAGTTGAACGAAATAATTAATGTAATGTAATGTAAGAGCAAATAGTGCACATAGCCGAAGATTGAAATTTATGATGTGCTGAGACGGTTATAGAAACTACAAAGCTGTTAGTCCACCGTAGCATGGAGCGGGCGTTGTACTGCTAAATAGTTACAAGTCGAATTTTTGAAAATTTTTATAAAATGCAAATATGTCTTCATATTAGTTAGTTCACAGTGGAACACTTAATATAATTTTGAGTAACATAAACGAAACACTGTGTGCTCTAGTTTCCAACATGCTAAGGGCTTATTATCCTTTGTGTTAGTTCACTTTTCAGGATACGCTAAGTAATTACTGCTTAAATTATGTTATTTGTATAGAATTTAATTACTCGGTTGTATATGTATAAGAATAAAGGAATTTATTTAATTAAATAGATTAAAGGGGGTGTAGAATTGACTAATTACGCCTAATGAAATAAAGTGCGTCTTCCACATTTGTCCAGTTCCAACGTGCTTCAGCTTAAATTAAATTAGCGAACGCTCATGTACATATTTCGATTCTGTTTAGTTAGCTTTAAAAAGTTGCTGTAAAAATTCGGTACGGTCTGGATGTTCTGGTTTCCTCAAATCGGAAAAGCTCTTTATTTATTATGTATTTGAAATACGCTTTAAATAAAAGCCGAGTGTTTTTCCAGATGTTGTGAAAAAATCGATTTTAACGAGTAACAAGCACGCGAGCTAAGCGTTATACCCCCGACCTAACAGAATGGGTTCTTTTCTGTTGGCTGAAGCACTTACTGAAATTACTCGCGTGTTTTGTTAACAACGGTCCTAAGACATTTCGGATTTCTTAATAGTTTTAATGTCACATTTCAAACTTTTAATAGGACACGGGTACGGGAAAATTAGAGCTAATAAATTTCGATGACTTAATAAAATAGTTCCAAGCAAGGGAGGGAGCAAAACAGGAATCTATTCCTAGGGCAATTATTTTCGATTTTGTTGAACATGAATATCTACTAAAATACTAAAGGGTATAGCTAATATAATGAAGCTTACCCATTTGTTCGGCCACTGGAATCAACCCCAAGTCCGGTGCCATTCTAAAAAAAAAAGTAACATAAATAGACAATCAACAAAAATACCCAAAAAGTTTGGGCGCACAGAAATAATTTATTTATAATATAAAAAATAACAATGTCATAACAACATAAATAACAATTAACTGTCGTACATACATCTGGGTACATCAATGTTATTATCTCAGCACAATGATTAGGTTTTTCGTTATAAGCAAGTCTATTTAAGCGCTTAATCATAATACTGCTTAGATACATCGAATTTATTGTGCAAATATGCCAAGTACACTTGCGTCCTATTACAACCCACTATCTCGTATAATGTTTCTTTTATGAGATTATATTATGATTACCGTTTACATACACTTGCCAACAATTGTGCGTTATGGCATAGAAGAAGCAATTATGGTACAGAGAACGATTTCGGAGGGTGCAGTAATCATAATATTAATCTCACTTTCTACCCTACTTCTACACACACGCTATTTAATGCTTGATAGTTAAGCCTGTGTGCGTGTTATCTTCGAAATTATAAATGAATATTATGCATTATGAAAATGACAATTGACTCTTATAAATTCTGCTTTATTTGTTTTATATTATGAAGAGTGTTAGATCTAACAACACAATGAATGCAATTCTAACAATTTTCTCTAAAAAAGCATACGTCTCCTAATTCTGATAAATTTTGTAACTTTTTAGCTCAAAGCAGTTGCTCATCATTTTTTTTTTGGGTGCATACTACGTTTTCCTTATGTCTTTACATGTATTTCATAAAATTTCTGCATCATTCCCAACATACTCACTTTATCTTTCTCGCTGGTGGTTTCGGTTATTTTCTCTTGATTGCACTTCTCCTCCGCCTTCCGTTCTTTCAACGCTTTCAACAGCTTCCATTTACTACCAAGAGGACCACTGTCTTTCCCTTCTTCTTTCGCCGTACAACCGCTACTATCAATATGAATTTCTGGCAACTCAGTAGCTTCCTGCTCTGTCGGACTCGTCACGCTTAAGCGATGCCCTGCAACTTCATCTTCAAAGTCCTCGTTTGCCTGACTGTGACACCTCGCGAATTCCTCGGCCAGCTCTGCCTCTTCGTACTCATCCATGCTGTAGTGAGGGCTATCTGGTCCCGAAGTATCACCCGAAGAATGCTCCTCCACCATTTCTTCAGCTTCCTCCTCTACCGCTTGAAACATTTCTTCTTCGTAATCCCCAACCTCATCGATTTTACTCTTCCACGAAGAATACTCCTTTATCTTTGGAAATTGCAAGTCCGACTGCGAGCTTTCTCTGGGTATCGATTTTCGTCCTTCTCGGTGTTTCGCCGATGCGATCACTTGCTTTGTGTTGTCCTCTTCGGTTAGAACCCCCTCGATCGGTTTCGCTTTCATCCGAAGCTCTCGCAGTACGAACGACATTTTCTCTTTGATATCTTCATCGGGCTCGAAAGATTCTTCAAGTTCCGGAACTTCTTCCAACGTCTCGCCCAGTTCCGCCTCGAGCTGCGTTTGTCTTTCCATCTCTTCCAACTTTTTTAATTCGTAACAGTACCATTCGTCTTCGCTGTCGATGCTATCCTCGGTGCTCTGCCTCCTGGAAGATACCCGCGAACCGCTCCTCCACGAATGAGTGCTTCTATTATCGTCGTCTTCATTTCGGAGATTTGGTATTTCTAAACTCTGCTGGTGCCTTGGTAATAATCTGCTGACGTGGCTTCGCAAACTAGACGCGGAAGGACTTCCTTCTGAAATAGGGTGTTCTTCGTTAACGGTCGATCTACTGTCGTTGCTGTGACTATCTGAGGATTTCTGTTCTTGTAGAATTGGTATTTTAGTGTCCTCTTCTTTATCTTTTTCTATAATGTCGGTATCGGATTTGACTTCCTCTTGCTTGCCGTTGCTATCGTCGGCGTACTGATCTTCCGACACCGTCGTTTGCCTTTGCCTGTATTTACCCAAAGCTCGAGATACCGCAAACTCCATTGATGCTCCTCCTAATGTAACAGGGGGAAATCTGCTTTCGCTGGTGCCAGAATCATCGCTTTTCTCAGATGGCCCCGAACTACGTTTAACATCGCCGATCGTTGCAAAAATACTGCTGGATCCACTTCCTGTACTCTTACCAGAGACTTCCTCTTCATTTGGGCAGTTGTCGGATACGTCAGTCTCTTGCTCCGTTTTTGTACTAGTATTATCAGTAGCTGTCTGTTTGGGTGATAGTAAATGTACCGCTTCAAATAGTGGGGCAGATTCTTCAAGCATGATTTCTTCTTGCGATTCGGCCTCTTTTGCTTTCGACTTGCTCGTTATTACCTTTTCAAATAAATTCTCCCTCTCGAATTGCCCCTCGGAAAACACACTGTAACTATCCTCACTTCGGTCATCCTCAGACGCCACGGACCTTTCGCTACGTAAAACCCACTCATTCTCTGATTGCTCCGGGTCTGAAAGTGATTGCGATTGATGTTGATGGCCTTTCCTCTTCGCTTTCTGTAGGATTCCGGACATGGTCGAAACGAGTGTGTTTTTCTTCTTTTTCTTGGAAATCGCGTCTTTTCCGCTCTTCTTGTTCTTAGATTGGTCTTCTGGGTCTTCCGGTTTATTTCCGGGGAGAGAGTAGGATCTATGCCGCTTCGTCAAGTGCAAGTCAGGAAACCAGTGGCTCACAGAACTCATCGCAGATTTCAAGGTGTTACCTCTTTTGATCTTTTTTCCTTTCTGCTGCTGGGCACTGTCTTCGTTTAAATCGGATGATATCGACAAGTATCCGGATTGGGACACAATCACTCCGCCGGTATCGTAAAATTCACCTTGGGGTTGAACTATATATTCTGGGACGTTTCTGTTTCGCAAATCCAGTTCGAGATGCGGAATTTCGGGACGTTGGCTCCACGCACGTGAGTGGAATGAGTTCGTGTCTATTGCACTTTGATTTTGATAGGTGGGCTGTTGTTGGCTCATTCTTGGATCGATTTGGCGTTGAGGTTGTGCTCTTCTATCGGCGTATGGGCTCTGGGAGTAACAACTTTCCGCATCCATGGAACGCAGCGAGCTTGAAGTGCTTGTGTTGTCGAGGGGGAACTGACCTTCACTGGAGCTCCCCAACCAGTTGGCCGGGTCATTATAATCGGCGTTTGGGAGGTTGTAAACCGCTGATTCGTATCTAGTCGAAGTCGGGTAGTAAGATAAAGCGTCTGTGATGTTGCCAGTTGGAAACATTGTCCTCTGCATTGCTGTCTTATAACCTTCGTGGTTGACAACGCCGTTGGTACCACCGTTACTTGCCGGATACGACTTACTGAAGGATCTTTTGTTATTAGCTTGCATATCCGGCGGGTGTTGAATCGTTGTGAAGGAATCGTACATATTAATATGCGAATACTTTCTTTGTTGAGCATTTAAAACTTCGTTGTGTTCATAAGGCTCTATTAGATCGGGATAATTTATGGTTTGGTTTATATAATCAGCGCTGTTGCTGGTATATACAGAGGTATACGTTTCTTGCCTATTGCTACCTGCCACTGAGTATATTGCAGGTTGGTCATGGCGGTACATGTATTCAATGTAATTGCCGGATTTTGTTGGGTTCTGGTGGTGCTTGCTTTTTCGTCTTGGGCTGACGTTAATATCGGACGCTGGAGCTGGTGCAGGAACAAAAGTGCCGTAACCTTCCGAATTCTCGAAACTGCAAGGCGATTTCACGGTCGTAAACGCAGACAAATGGTGACCACCCGGTAGAATTGCGTTGCATATGGGTGGTATCTGTATGGTGTTTTGTATGTAAGAGTCTGTTTCGGATTCGGTGAAAGGCCTGGTGTCATTCAACTGGAAATCTTGTTGGAGCGGCGCTACCATCGGCGATTTAATTTGATGGTGCCGGTTGAAGTTAGTGTCCGTGTAATAACTTAAAGCTTGAGGTTTATTTGTACTGTTTTTGGGCGAACCGGGCGACTTTTCTAGACTGGACCACCCGCTCATCGATGACAGACCGGAATCAGATTTCGCCGCGACGATCGTCGAAGAATGGGATTTGCTTCGCTTGGGCGAACCCTTCGGTGACTTGGGTGAATGAGGGGTTTTGGGACTGAATCTCCCGTGTTCTTGACTACTAATTGACATTGATGGCGCTGCGTCTGCAGGAACCAGGAAGACTGGACTGGGCCCTCTTTGAGGACCCGGTATTATAGTATTTAAAGTTAGTAAGAATGTTTCACAGCTGTCTTGGGGGGCGGGAGGTGGAGGGCTCGGAGATTGAGCTATGGAGATAGAAGTTTGCTCAGAATTAAGTTTGTTGGGGATTATGTAACCATCTTGCCTTGTCCTAATACTACATACAGATAAAGTAGGGGACTGAGCTTTCTCGGATTTCACGTTGAAAATTGTGGGGGAGGAACAAGGAACGGTCTCGTAAGATGCTGCTAATAAGGAATCAAGTTCGCTAAAGTCATTTACGCCGTTGTAGAAGGGGTTCTTTGAGCTAAAGGGATTTTTGGACGTTGCTGTTTCGACATTGTGAACCGCAGCGCTGTAGGCTAATCTTCCAGTTACGGTAGTATACGGGGCACTGCACGTCGTTAGTTCTAGTTGGCGACGTCGAGGAGATGTGGGAGTACGGTTAACACCGGCCAAGGTTTCTGCAACTTCATTGTCAGTACCTATCACACTATCTGTTACAGATAATCGAGAGCTTGGTCTGTTATTAAAGACGGTAGATAGAGAAGTGGGGATATCTGATTTTGCTAGTAATAATAATTCATCCTGGTCGCGTATACCACTCGAGAAACTCCAGTTCTCAGTATCATTGTAAACTTGCCTCAACTGCTCCTCGATTATATCCGGACTTTTGGGGAGTTTACCTTCCGCCAACTCGCTCTCTACCAAATTAGAGTTCGTATGCGGTGACTCTAGTAATTTACGCTGTAATTCCTTAATATTCATGGAATCCTGCTGCAATTTTGTGCTTAGTCTATCTAGCTCATTCAATTTTTCAATTGCAACGTGATCGATTGAACTTATCCTCGACAACTGCGCCAAATCTTGCTCGCTAACACAAGGTGAATTTCCTCTGTAATCTTTGTAGTCCATTGCACTAAAAACTTCCTGCGTTTCTTCTAACCTTATTTCATCTTCCAACATCTTCAGCTCGTCTTTATGATCGTTGGTGTCGTCTGCCTCTTCTCTTTCCTCCCAAATCATTCCTAACTGTGAGGTTTGTCTGGACTCACATACTACTAGGTCTTCCCGATACGCTTGGTTCAAGCTTCTATAAAATGCTTCATCAGGTACGTGCATTTCATCCATTTCTAAATCTATTTCTTGTATTATAGCTTGCTGGGAGTGTGATGGTCTAGTAACATCCACGCCTTCTTCTAGACCGTCTTCAACCGTTCCATTTCCTAGTATTTCCCGGATTACTTCTAGTTCGCCCAATCTACCATCCAAGGCCGATCCTTCCGGTCCTCCATTCATACCATCACCGCATCTGGTTGCACCCGCAGTGTAAAAGTCTAATAATTGGGAGATTACACTTTGCTGTTCGTATAATAGACCCTCCAATTTCTCAAGTCTTTCCCACATCTTTATGTATTCCTGCGATAGAAGATCTAAAGCCCGCCAAGCGTATTTTAATTCGGTTTCCAGAATGTTAAGTCTCGTGCCCAGACGTTCCATGTAGTCGCTGATGACGTAGTCAACATTGGAGTCGTAGGACTGTTGAGATACAACCGGCGTCATACTGCTTGATCCTTCGTCCATCATATTCATATTCCGAATATCACATATATATTAACAGGTTTAAACTTTGGAATCGAAAACATCGTTAAAATTTCTCTTTTTCCTATGATATGCGAACGCACACGAATAAGGTCGAAGCGATATGTATGATGATGATGATGGTGGTGATGAAGTAATTCGTTGCACGAAACCGCGAGTTTACTCTTAAGGGCGAGCTACAGGGTAACAACATTGATGGCTTTCCGGAAAATAAAACACGATTTTACACTCCGGTTGTAATTAGGTGTCGGCGCGACAATTTGGGCGCTGGGAGTCACTCGTCGGAAAAAACGCCCTTTCTCGTCCGTCGCTCACTATAGTCACTTTTAATCGCATAATTTTTAATGTTTGGCTACCAATGCACAACACTAAGCGTATACTGTTTCAGAGTCACATTAACGTTAAGCTGCTGCATGGATAAAACCTGGAAAAGAAAATCAAAGTTTGGCGATCGAAACACATTATTAAAATAATCCAATCATAATGTGAAATAATCGTTTACGATTCAATTGTTTGTAATAGTGAGAATAAGAAGATATGTTTATAAAGTATTTCACATTATGGTGAACGTGAATATCGCTAACAAAGCTTTTAACTTTTTGCTCCTGTCTGTCTTCAATAAAAATGAATCTCTTCTATGCCAATGACAATAATTAAGGAATATTTAGTGCCATGTACAAATAGTCAATGGTGATCAAAAAGGCGTTTAGTGTGAAGCGCATAAAAGAAAGCTGAGTTCCCAAAATAAACGATTAAAAAGTTTTCCTTCATTTTTCAGTCGCGCGCGCCAAAGTTGACTTAATGACACATTCGTTCGAATCCATACAGAATTAATAAAGCTTAAACAAAGGAATGGAAATGAAAAATGACAGAATTGTGGGGGTGAATAATAAATAAGGCCGGCATATGTCAATAAGACAAATGATTCCGGGCGGGAATTCGATATAAGCGAGAGGTATTTCCGTAACGAAATAACGGAAACTCATTGAGCAGTTATTTATTTGATATTTTTGTCTTTGTTCAAAATATCATAACTTGAATAGAGACATTAGACACTCGAGTGTATAATGGAGGGCAAACGGTAGATATTTTAATCCCTTTTTTGTAAGAGAAATTAAATAATTTCTATATTTTATCCTAATTCACAAACAATAAACGCAACGAAATAAAAAAAAAACATTATAATGTATCAGAAACGAGAGTGTGCGTACATAGGGTGTTACTTATGTACCTCGTAGTAACTATTTACGTGACAGAAAACGTTGCGGGTTTAAAGATATACAGGGTGGCTAAAGTTACTGCCGCATTATTGCTAACTTCGTTATTATTGGAGCTACAAAGTCGTTCAAATTAGCAAAACTGAACTGTTTTGTTTGTTGTCAGGATTACAGTGGTGAAACGAGACAAACATTTGTGCATCGCATTCTTAAAATACTTACGTGTGTGTAGTGTTTCTTTTTTAATGGAACGCCCTATATTTTTTGGCAAATGAAAGAACATCAAATTCTAAATCCAAATTTCTTTTTTCGATTTCCCCCTAAAATGAACAATAAAAAAGTGATTGCGACAATTTTAGTTAGTATGACATTTGCTCACAATTGTTAATGGAGAGGCCATGGAATAAAAAATAAATAAAAATTGACGTTTATTAAAATCTACCCTAATTTAGACTCGTAGATGCCAGAAGGTCACAAAAACTATAACGTCGGAAACGATGTACATTAAACTTGTTGTTACAAGAAACTCGAAGCTGATGACATGTTTTCTTACTTAAATTACAATTTAAGTAAAAATGGCCACATGTTAACATGTAATTTTAAGAAAGATTTGAGAATGGTTTATTTATAACCGAAACATGTCATCAGCTTCGAGTTTCTTGTAACAACAAGTTATCATCGTTTTCCGACGTTATAGTTTTTGTGACCTTCTGGCATCTACGAGTCTAAATTATTTTATTTAGTCACAAACATCATGGAAAATCCGTTAAAATCTACCCTATTGATTGGAAGCTGTTTCTGAAGCATTTGATGACTGAAAATGAATTACATGCATGGTAAAAGACATACTTAAATGAAAATTGATTTTTGTCATTTTGAAACTTCTTATATTTTGTTTGTTACTAAGTCCGCCCTGTAATAAAAAAATTACATTTAATAAGGGCTTATAATAAGTTTAACTATTACCTATATCTGCACCAATTTTTTTTTCTTATAGTTAAAAATAAATAAAATAAAAATAAATAAAATAGTGGCTGCAAGTGACAGTTTTTAGATAAAATGTTAAATATCTCTAGAACGGTTAGTTTTAGGTATACACAATGAGATACAGAAAGTATTTAGAATTTTACGAGTGATCCAAATTTGAGTCCCATATAGGGTGTGCCATTTGAAACAGAAAAAGTTCAGTACAACTGTTTTGATTCATTGGGTGTGTTAATTTGTTCTGCATTTTTCTACACTTTTTGCCCCAACCGCTCCTGAGAGTGAGATGTATATAATATAAGTGGGAGTGAGAAAAGTAGAGTAAAGGAGATAAAAATCTATAAAGTGCAGAACAAAGGAACAAACCTATTATATATATGTAGATAAAAATAATTTTTTGTTGTAGATTTCTAAAATTAAAATTTTCAATAGTTATCGAGGTATCATTCGAGAACACACTGTTGGGACATTTGTGCATCCGTTTCCGACACTTTTGGGTAAGTGGCGTCTTACAGTTCGTTTTTGCTTTAATGTTTTCATTTTAGGTTGTTTCTAAACTTTAGCGCTTCATTAATCGCTCTATTTGGTTACAAACTCTAAGGTACTGTTTTGGCTTCAATGATCGTTCTATTTATTTACAAACTCTAAGGTCCTGTTTTTTTTTCTTCTTGCGTGTAGATTGGCTATTTTTGAATTTGGAGCGAAAAGGGGCGTGTCGGCGTTTTCCGGTTTGCAAAAAAATTAGCATTGTTCCGGGTCGCCATATTATTGAGTTCTCGGCACTCATGGGCGTTGGCCGTTTGTTACAGTCGTTTCCGCTCCGTCACCGCTACTTTGTTTTCTAGCGGCCCCCGACGTTGACCAGTTCGGTGGTTTTGAATTTCGCGCTATGTCAGTGTTTTGCACTTGTTTTAAGTCAGAAAGCGCGAGGGATTCTGGGTCTGACCGGCGCATAGAAAAATTTTACGCGGGTCAGCGAGGGTTTGGCAGAGACGGCATTTTGGTTTGGCGTGTGTGTTACGTCGTTGATCCCTTGGGTCTCTCAGCGGTCTTGGTGTACGAATTTTTGGTGATACCGCGCTCTGTGAGATTCACTCAAGAAGTTACGGATTGGTAAAGGTTTCCGGCGTCTTTTGGATTTATCTTTGTCAACGTACGTACTACGTGGCGATTCATTTGTCGAACGCTCGGCATCCCCATGCCGAGGTAAGCCGCTTTTATTTCCTATTATTTTCCGTTGGTTTTAATTCGTTTGTGTCGATTCTGTTTTTCTAGCGAGGTGGTAACGAGTGTTAGAGGGCAGTTAATCTCCCCCGTTTGGGAGTTTACGCGAGCGTGTCGCAACCCCTGGTTTTTCGGACCTTCGCCCCTCGACTCCGAGGACATTTTCGCAATCTCCCCGTTGGGGCGAAACCTGTAGCGGAGTTTTGAGAACGCGGGGTGGACCCACGGACTTCCCCTCCAAGGCGCTGCAAGTCGGAATGCTATCGAAGGTCTACCTGATATCGTATTCCTTGAAAATCTTATTTTACATTACCCTGTGGGACACGTTCGTTGGCGTTCCGCAACGAGTTTATTTTTTACTCCGAGATTCTTGATTGATCTCGCACCTTCAGTAGGACGATCGTCGCGTGTTGGTTTAATGCCGTATTTGTGCGGTCGTCGCATGTACAGTGGCGAGCGATTTTGTTATATCAATTTCGGTTTTGTTTCGACGCCCAGATTTAAGTGTTTTTCCGTTATTTACAATTTATTACTGTAGTTTAATTTTTTTTTTAACACGTGTTACGACTGCTTTTCAGTCTTGTCCTGTAAGCGGACGTGTGGGATCCCTAACGGACGGTTTAGTTTATTGCGCGTTTCGCGTGATTGATGTTATGCTATTTGTTATTACGTGATTTTTACATTATTTCCCCAATAAAGAACTATTTTTTTACTTTGTGACACTTCGCTCGACGGGACGCTTCGTACGTCCTTTTGACGTTTTACCTTTCATTAAAGCCTGTTTAACGTGCTGTTTGTCTTTTTTTTATTTCGATATATTGCGAGTCTTATCCCCCTTTACTGTTCCCTTCCGGGACGGAGCATATCAGAACTGAAGCGACTGGTGAGTGGGGGAATCCCGCGATTGGAAGGTGGCGCCCCTTTTCGAACTAGAGTTACCTGTGCGAAACTGTTTGCCCACAGTCTTCTCCACTGACACGGGATTTTGGTCGCAGCAGCAGCCCAATCAGCGGGCGATCCAGGTAGGTTCCTTTGTATCCGTTTCGGGTTTGTCTCTTTCTTATTTTTCGCCATCAGGTAACCTGCTGTATACACTCGACTGTGGAATTCGTTGCGAATTGTCCGTTTCGTTTTTATTTGGTGAGAGTGTGCGCGACACGTTGTTGATCGTCGCAGAAAATAATTTTGTAACTTGTGTTTGAGTCTGGCCACCAAATAAATCTTGGGGCTTTTTCTTCGCTCGTGAACGTTTGTTGGAAGCATAATCCAGTGCCGTAATAGCAGTTATAGTATTCCCAACGATAGAAAGACAGATTGTAAATTTCAATGCGCCAAAACATTGAAAATCTGCATGTATTTCGTGGCGTAGGATTACAAGGCGCGAGTTGGTTTCCGAATAGCCGACTTAAAAGCAGCAGTGATTGACAACTTGGACTGTGCATGTTAGTAAAATCTAGAAAAGTCTAGATTGGCGCTAAATTTAAAATCTGTCTTTCTATCGCTGGAAATACTATAAAACCTGTGCCACGAATTTCGTTTAAGTTGACTACGTGTTCGAACAGACGCATCGCAGTTATTTATCGCTTCAGGCCCTTTGTCTTAAAAAAAGGGGTAAGTCTTTTGTTTCAGCTTTAAGTTCGTCAAACTCTCTTTTATTTACTTTCGTGTTTCTTCCATTAGCAAGAATTGCGGAGGATCGAAAACTCATGAAAAATCCGTGTCACTTTTCGTGACCTTAACTTAATGATTTAGATTCCCCATACGAGTTTCGAGGCAAATATCACCAATCTGAGAGCCTGCTTTACTTTCACCATCCTGGTTCGTCGTTGGAGCCCTTGAAGGAGCTGTCGATCGGGATCGAGCCGGTGTCGTAAGCTGTAGCCCCCCCAGACTGTCTGAACTTAAACGTAGAGTTGGTGGGACACGAGGGTGGTATTGTACAAACCCTCTGTCTTTTAATTACATGCGTCTCTAAATTGATTATTGGGTCCCTTCAGTACCTTGTGATACCGTACTTGCCTGCTTAAGGCCGAGTTCCTTAAGAACCGCGTTTCGTTGCATGCGAACTTAAACTTTCGATCTTGTAATTACATCTACTGTCCTTCTGACCGAATTTATTGTACGTTATTTTGTGAAGCGGACAGGATATCCTCGCCGGTGATTACGCGTTTGCTGACATTTTGTGAATTTCAATTTAATTCACTTTAACGAGACTATTTTTGGGGCATTTTAACATAACCCGCCTTATTTATCGTTTGTTGAGGGTTCTGCTCCTTATAATTGAACGCTGTTTCGTCACGATTTTTAATAAACTCAGTATCATCGTTTAACGCATATTTTTTATCAATATACAGGCTGACCGATAGTTGCGTCGCTTTTTCTCTTTCTGTTTGGAGTTTTTTTGTAAAGTAAAAGCGCTCAGAAAGATTTTCTATTTTCTCTGATTCTGAGTGAAACGAATTTTCTGAACATCGTGTAAAACTAGGCCACTAACATGCAAAATTTTCCATTTATCCGCTCGAAACCACCCCCGATAATTAACGCTGTGTACTTAACAGGAATACGCACGTCCTCAGCCAAGTTTAAATTGCAAATTAAATTCTGGGGGTATCTTAACTAAATTAGCGGCCTGCAAGCGAGCCTCCACCAGCATCAGTCATTCGTTAGCTCAATATGTTACGTTTCTGCGCAAATGTGATTCGGGATTGGAATCGACGCAGCCAAATTAATGTCATTAAGGGGGGGCACGCGACAAAATAATAATTTAATCTGGCATCTCCAAGAACTGGGGATTTCTGAAAATTGCCGCCCGCCACTAGAAATGAAGCCGCGTTGTTTTTGCGGTAATTAGCAAGTTCTATCTGCGCTTAAATTGGAGAGGTCGTGACGATAAATCGGAGTGTGTAATTAATGAAGAGCGGAATTAATTAGTAAATGAAAGTAATTGCGGAGACAAGGATTCTATTAGAACTAACGCCGAGGATTCGGTTTGTGAATCTAGTTTCAAGAAATTTGTCTAGAAACATCTAATTTCTAATAAATTTGTAATGGTACTACAATCTTAACATCTGTACAAAGGCAGGCGGTAGTATGTTAAGGGTTTTATTGATTGGAAGGGTTGTATACGTAACAATGCATTACACGGCTATAAAATCCTTCTTGGAATTTCCTCACCAGAGCGTGCAAGGATAAAGCAGTTCACCAGTCAAATTTGTAAAATATAAATGCGCAACTACACCCTGGGACTCCATTTTAGATAGAAATTTAATCAAGTGAGATACTTTGAAATTCGCTGAAGATTGCTGTGAGGAGCACATAAACCAAAATTTAAAACTTTAACTATCCTCCGAACGGTTTCCTCTGGAAATAAAACTAAACGTTGTTACTCGAAAAAGAACGATATTTTTGTATACAGGGTGATAGGTTGAAGGTTACCGAACAAAAAATAATATATACTTTCCACATTGCAATTCTCTAGTCAATCATTTAATTTTAATTTTGTATATCAGTTAATAATGAACTGTGGCGGAAATTCCTAGTTTATCCTGTATTGGATTTAATATTTTACAACTACGTACATCATATTTTTGTTTACTCGTCTAATAAAAACATGAAAACTCCTGTTTATTTTACCACTCAAATCGACATTTTATGATTTAAATGATGAGCATTTTGCGATTTATGTATTAGTTAGTTCATGACATTTTGCGATTTATGTATTAGTTAGTTCATGACTGTAAATTCAAATCTGCGTATGTGTATGAATTGATTTTTAGTTAATGCGAGCGTATACCATCACACATTGAACTTTTTTTTTCGGAAAAATATTTAATGCATCTGCAAAGAATGAGGAGAATCATCTTCTGATAAGGTAGAACTCGTTCGATACTCGAAGGTGCATTTGTATACCGACTGAATATTCAACGAGCGAAAGCTTCGCAAAACAAGCCCGTAGGCTAGGTGGAGATCTGATATCCTAAATAAATAACTTCGTTTCAATGCGGACGGGTAAAATCGAAGGTAAATCCGATTTTGTTGTCCTACGGTTACGTTAATATGTTATAATCACTTTGTGTTTACGAGCGAGAGTTGTTTACAGAAGCACGTGTATGTATAGCTCGATGTCATTAAATTAATTACAATGTAAGTAATTTAGTACAGGTAGATTTTTATTTATTTCGAATTTTGAACGCACTGTACGTGTTTAAAGTTACACAGAGTTCGTAACAGGTTTTATTGACTGAAAAGTTATTTCTTTTATATATCCTTCTTCTGCTGTCGCTTAACTTTTGCTCTTTATTTACAAATCTACTGTGTACATTAAAGGCGCTCTCTCTCGCAGTTGCTATAATCGAATATCGCCAAGAGATTTCAGGATATTTCAACTTCACCGATTCTTCAAGTAGATAACCCGCATAAAGAAGCATGCAGTTGTTTTTCTTCAGGTTTAATTTCCGACTGAAATTCCTTTGAGGAATCAAAATATTATTCTTGGACGCAATGCAAGATTCCCTCCCTCGTATATTTATTTTGCCATATAATTACTTTTTTGTTTGACAATAAGTTTTTAATATACAGGGTGTAATCGAATTAGTTTCACTTATTAATATTGAAAGCTTTTCTTCACATAAGAGAACTAATTCTGCAAATATCAATGGTCTAGCTCAAAAATATTTAAAAAAGGCCTAACACAAGCGTGCAGCGTTTTTTGCTTGAAAACCTCCGCTCGTTCGTGAGATATACGTGCGTTTGCGGTTTTTATAAGCACATCATAAAACAAAAGCTCCAGCAAAATTCACGGTTACTCGATCAATGTCGCCCTTAAGCAATTCGATAACGCAAGAAGCTTCTAAATATCCACTCGCGTTGATTACTGAATTAATTAATTGTCAACCAATTTTTACGTATTGTTAATAAAGTTTATAACTGCTGCTCATAAAAGTGTAACATTTTACATCATAAATCAAAGTATAGTAATCTTCAACTATCTGTTATCTTTACAAACAAATAACACACACTATATGACTTAATTTGTTAAATGATTGAAAAAATAAATGAGTGTTATTATTAGTTAGCTTGCATTACAGCACTAAGTGACCTGTATATTCAGAAAAGAAAATGCATTAAATACAACCTATGCATTTATTTATTTCTTTGAATGAATACATATTAACCTGCACGATCTTTCGGAATTTTGTTTGTGTAGTCTGAACGTAATAAAGTAATAAAATCATAAATTTAAGGATGATCAGTATCGGCGTGCTTTTTTTCTTCAATAATACAGGGTCTTTCAAAAGACGCACCTAGATGTCAGTAGTGAATAATTTCTAAACGCTAGCTATTTTTTAATGTCATCTTTGATATTTGTCAAGTAGACAGATGTACAGTTTTAATAATGGATACCTTACACGCTAGAACAACGCATTAAAGTTATTCAAACTTAGTGATTTTTTGGTGTAAATAATCGTCCAAGTGAGTCGACAGTTCAAAGGTTAGTGAAAAAATGTGAACAAACAGATTCTGTCGAGGATCAAAAAAGGCCTGGCAGACCAAAAAGTGGACGCTGTATTGAGAACATTGCTGCTGAAGCACAAAGTGTTGCTGAAGAACCTTCAACATCGATATCGCGACGTTCTCAGGAATTAGGCATTCATCCATCGACGAATGGCGAATTTTACATAAAGATTTACATTCTTACAAAATTCAATTAACACAAAAATTGAAGCCAGCAGAACGTAATGCTGCTTTTCCAGGCAAAATCATCTTTAGTGAGGAAGCTCATTTCACATTGGATGGATTCGTCAACAAACAGAATTGCCGCATCTGGGGAGAAGAAAATCCTCGAATAATTTCAGAAAAATTATATCCATTACATGTTTGGTGTGGTTTTTGGGCAGATGGAATCATTGGCCCATTTTTCTTCGAAGATGCAAATGAAAGAGCTGTTACTGTCGATGGAGAGTGCCATAGACAACTAATTGAAGATACTTTCTGGCCTGAGCTTGAAGAAATAGACATAAACGATCTTTATTTTCAACTGGACGGGGCTATGAGTCACACAATACGTGAAAACTTTGCGCTACTGCGAAACAAGTTTCCAGGTCGATTAATTTCACATAATGGTGACATAAACTGACCACCTAGATCATGCGATTTAACCTCATTAGATTAGTTTCTTTGGGATTTTTTAAAAAGCAAAGTCTATGTGGATAAGCCAACAACAATTGCACAGCTGAAAAACAACATTCGGACCGAAATTAATGCACTTAAACATTTAAGTGATTCATTTTTCACATATAATTGTTAAGAGCCATATTTTTAATGAAAATAAAGAAACCCATTCAGACTGTCATCGGACAAGTGTGTGGAGACGATCCGGAAATGTGGAACGTTTGAGGCACGCTCAGGAAGTACACACTTATAGAAAGAGGTGGTAGAACCTTTTCCCAAATGGTTTCCTGAGAGTTCAGCAATATTTGGATAACATTCTTTAACCTCTTGTGCGTCCATTTGCTGATACTGTTAGTGAAAATTTCTGTCTTATTCATGACAATGCTCGTCCATATGTCGCACGAATTGTGACGAATTGGTTAAACAATGAGGGAATTGAAGCATTGCCATGGCCAGCACAATCCCCGGACCTAAATCCAATAGAGCATGTGTGGGACATGCTTCAAAGAAGGATTGCTCCGCGTATGGGCGATATCCATAATGGATTTAGATTCCGGGAGCTTTTGACAGAAGAATGGGCACGTTTACCTCAAGACGATATTGACAATGTAATTTTCTCCATGAACAACAGGTGTTGAGCTGTAATTAACCAACGTGGAGGCCATACTCTCTATTAAAATTTGTTTTTGTTTTTTTTTTTTCCAGAATTATCTGTGTAATGCTTTCTTAATTTTTTTGAAAACTTTGGTGCTTATTTAGTCATTTTTTCCTTTCTATGAAAAATGTTTACCGTTAGCCATTAATATATTAAAATATTTTTGAAAACCTATCTTTTTTAAGCAAATTACTTAAATTTCCCAAAATATCCCTAAACTCTTCCGATGTGTGTATTTATTACCGTATACATTTTCTGTAAAAAGCAGTAGGAAAAATATGCAGTTGAAAATGTCAACGTAGTTCTGATGGAAGTCAATAAAGCTTGAAGAGGTGTACGAAATTATTTCCAATGAAATTTCTTATCAAAAGAGTATTGTTCACGTATTACGACATCATCGAATTTCTTATCAAAAGAAAATATCGTTCACGTATTTAGACATCATCGATGTTTGACTTTTTGATCCTTGTGGTAAGAGACTTTTTCATTTTTAAGTAAAGTACGAATTTACGAATCGGAAGAAACGGAAAAAATAAAAGGAAATTCGTAGTATAGTTTATCATTATTCGTCAATACCGTCGATTTACGTCCTCGTTGACATTTAACTCGCCCGTTTCCAACGGATTCCATCGTCTTGAAAATTACATTACGTGTGGGCAATACCTCCGCGTCCGTCTGTATTAAAGATACATCGAAAGATACCGGAGGCGTTCAATAAGTAATGAATAAAATATGTGGCTCTCATACACGCAAAGGCTCAATTTTATGGAATTGATATTGTTGTGGTATTGTTTGTGTTTGTTTGTGTGTGTGTGTGTGTGTGTGTTGTAACATAAAAAGGTCATCTTTCCACCAATATTACGACAGCGTTTACTAACGTGAATTAAGAGTGTATTGATTGCTATGTACGTACAGGTTGTTGCACAAAATGCTAACTAGATTACTTCTTTCCTTTTAAAGCGAAACACTACGTTTAATAGCATTAAAACGGAGTTAAAAGCAATTCTCTTTCCGATCGTGTTGATGAAGTAACAGTACAAGAAAAAGAGAAAAAAATTCAGTGTCGTTCTTAGAAAATACAAACGATTACTTTTTTTATTTTCAAAATAAATAATCACATTGGATTTCCTCGTTTCCTTTTAAAGCGAAGTCCTCTGTATAATGGTAATCAATACCGAGTTAAAAGCAATTCGAGAACGTTTTTCTTTCGGATCGCACTGATGAAGTAACAACACCTACCCTACCACTAGAAAAGACAAACACCCGAATCAACTAGTGCTTTTTCTCTAACGACCTTATCACGTAACGCCGAGTTGGCCATCTTAATTATCAACTGAAATGATCGCCGAGGGCATGCAGCACGCAATTCCATGCCGGAGGAATTCGCAGACAAATGTAAGGGAAATTGCCCTGACGGGGCAGAGTTTGTTTTAATAAATCGTGTTACTGACCGGGATTACAGGACCTCTCCTTCAATGGAATAAATATTTCAGGCCCGAACAGAACCCGGCCTGTCTCATTTCGGCTAACGTTTATTTTGTGATAAATCACACTTGTGAGACTTGAAAGAATACGAGTACACTCGGAGAAGCTCTTCAACCAGATCGATACCCTTGGCTTTATCTAACACTTGAATTTCAGAGTTTCAAGTCTGATATACTCTTTCAGGTAGATGTACGAAAGGCATTACGCTGTTTCATCAAATTAATTATTTTACACAATATGTATACGACTTCATCGATTTAAATGAATTAGTTCTTCCTTGAGGAAAAGCTTTGGCTGCGTGCCATTAGGGTTTTAAAAGGTATTCACATTTAAAACACATGTGGACTTCAAAGTGTGTAATTATTCTGTTCGGTATCCAACTGCGCAGCAGGTCGATAATGTGATTTTGAATAATATATGGGGCGTCCAAATGTGCTTACAATGGGGCTTTGGCAGTATTCATACTGGGGTTAACTGCAGTGCAGGCACTGAACGTTAATTATTACAACGACGTTATTAAACATTATAATTTAACTTAAACGACGCAAAACAAAACCCGGAAATAAAACTTGAAAACAGACGCGTCCAAATATCTTTCAATGTTCGTTTGAAATCCTTTCATGTTTCACCTGGGGACTTGCTGGGCTTTTGTTTAGCCATCCCGGTATTTTATTTTGGTCGTAAATTTGTTATTTGTGTGCGCAGACAAACCCTCTTCGTACCTATAACTTGTTGAGCTTGAAACCTGGCGAAATGTTCTGGCAAATAGAATAAATAAACGTCTGAATGGTTGATGTTGTTACGACTGTCGCAAGCACTATAATTGCAGTGATAAAATAATAAATTTGGTCTGTGAATGTACCTTGTTTAAATTTATGGCTTCTATTTAAATTCAACCCAAGAAAAATCAACGTAAATCAACGCAAACTTGACCTGCCTAGGGTACTGATATCGTTAAGTTTGCATTCTAAATTAATTTAGTGAGAAGTTAGGCTGGGAACTGGTAACCGAATAACCTTAAATCAACTCTATGTAAATGAAGTGAGCGTATGCCATTTGAATGTACAACATCGTCACGATTTATATCCCGAGTTATGTCCGCTCGACGCTAATCTAATATTTGAAAATCTGGTAAATAAATAAAGGCACAATAAAAACCGGAGCGGCCGAAATGATGGACAGCGCGATGCATTATACATAGCCGCTTGAAATTCCGACGAAACCCCTTTCATTGATCACGGTGTCAACCGACCCCACGGACGATGTGACAGAATACTAAGTTATTTAACGTTTTGCATTTTACGAGTTTCTGTTCTGTGTACGCCGAAGTTTCCCGGCGCTGCCACATTACTGGCTTGCTGTCAATCAATCATTCGCTTTTCCGATTTGCTTCGCGGCCAATATCCATAAATTTTGTACGAAGGCAATTCTGGAGTCCCGGCATTTATTTGTGATGAAAACATATTTTATTTTTGGACAAAAACCGTAATCATATTAACCCTCTAATATTTATGGACGGGTCAGTTACGAAACGGGTTATATTTTCATTCTATTTTATTTCGCTCTTTCAAATATGATCCTTATTTTATATCCATAGTTAAAAAAAAAAAACGAAGCAATGAATTTGCAATCTATTTCGTACATCTAAATTAAATTAAAACCGTCTTGAGATTACTTCGTCGTTAATTAGTGCTTTGTGTGAAATTTAATGCGTTTTACTTTCAGCTGCTGTGCGTTTTCCTCTGTGCTTTGTTTAAGTAGTTCGTGGAGGCCTGCTAAGTAGACACGTTGTGTTTAATTAGCTCAAAACCCACGTAGACATTGCAGGCCAATTTTTTTTTTTTTCAGTAATTAACTTCAGCTTTCAGCCAGGGACATAAAAAAAACGGTAAGTTCTGTTAATTTGATTCACGTAACGAATTGCTCCGCCAAGTTTAATTTAAAAAAATATACAGGGTGTAATTGATTAAGATTCACTGTAAGTTCCTCATCACATAAGAGAATCAAATAATTACATAACATAAATTGAATCTCAACGTGAAGCCACAGCATCACTAACATTATAAAAATTGGCGCCCAACGTGGGGCCACAGCAACAGCAATAACATTACAATATGTCATAAGTGAAACTTATTCGATTACACACTGTATAACAGCAGGAAACATCGCAAGCAAAAGTTTTCAGACAAATGTAATTATGGGTTCGTTTATTCTGTCCCAAAACTTTTATGACATGCGTTATTCTTCTCGACAGATTGCTTAGCTTTACGTGAGATATAAGCAATTTCATGTCGTCATTATTTCGGACAGTACTGACCATGGGGAAAAAAACTCTGCAATGAAGACATTGAACAGAACGTACTTAATGACATTGAATAATGTTGAAATTCCTTGGGGCGAACGAGTATCCGACAAAATGAAGTTGCGTCAGCGTATTCTTTTCAAGGAATCGACGCCGTCTGCACCAGTTCTTGCAAGTAAAGCTAATTTCATCCATGAAAAATCTCGCTTCCCTCAAAAATTGGATTCCGACCGTAATTTATTGCCTCTAAAAGACGTTTTACATTGTTATAATAACGTTATTGCGAATCTATAAATTCGTCTGTGCTCGTCAAAAAATATCAATAACCAATCTGCGTTTGTCATCGTCGGAGTTTGCAGTTATGTCTGTTGGACACGAAAGCCATTACGTCTGTTGTAATATATGATGACCGTGACACTGCCGTATAGGAAGTTCAAGTTACGTGTTGATGTTCATTACCGAGTCGGTTTTAGTTTTTATGGCATGTCACGACACAGTTTTTAATTCCGGTGCGAGTGTTTAGGTGATTCTTTTGCATGCGGAAGTGGATAAGTGAATTGAAATACGGGGAAGTTATAAAAACAATCGAAATTAAAGATTAATTTCGCTGAGTTTTATAAATTTTATGATATTCCGAACAAAATCTCCACACTTCAGATTGCCTAGTCCTAGTGGCCTTGCTTTTTTACGTAGCGAACCGCGTTAGTCTTGCGTTAGATACCGCAAATGCATTTTAAACACAGACTCATACAAGTCCTAAGGATTTACTTTAAAGTGAAGCTTACGTTAGGAAATTTATTGAATTTATTTGTAGTGTTTGAATTGAAGTGGTTTTCGAAGTCGGAGGTAAAGGAATGTCGACAAAAACAAGGTGACGAACACTAAGTGTGGGTAGTGAAAGACAACGTCAGAGGAAACTTCCAAGTTAAACTATGAAATTGCGTTCATTTTCTGTTAGGCTCATGACAAGGGAGAAGCTGAGATGAACAATATTTCGTTACTTTGTAGCAAGGAAACGGAATAGGCTAGACAGGAACGTTTTATTTTACATTCAGCTCCGTAAATAATAATAAACAAAGAACTAGTACCATCGTGTTTCATTTAAGTTAATAATAATAATTTGCAGCAGCTAGTAATTTGAAGAACGTAATTGCTGCTTATTAACAAAACTGGAATTTAATTTGGACGAAAGCCAATATCGGAGGAGAAATAATTGTATTATTAATTTATAGTCAAATTAACTGACTTTATAATTGGTAGGAGAGAATATGAAACGAAGTAATGTGATATAATGAGAATATCTTTAGTTTAGAAACATAATTGGAGAAGTACTATGTAATTAACGAAAGTTATTAAAAGAGCTGGGTGGTAGTTTCCCTTTTTTATACGTTTTCACCCAAACATCGAGAGAAAAAAAAGTTAAAAATTAAATTTGGGTAATTATCAGTATATTTGGTAGACTTTAGATTAAGTTAGTTGTTAGCAGAAGGAAAACCAAAAATTCTTACTCCTCCTGGAAGAGGTTGAGACATTGAGAAAACTTCCCAATAAATAAGAATAAAGAAACTATGATAGCTGGAAGTATGTATGAGAGATTAGCAATGAAACAGGAAAAGGATTTTCTAATATGGCATTAAAAGAAGACTTGTAAGGCTTGAAACACACAAAGTACAGCCTCAATCAAAAGTAATGAAACGTTCAAAACCGAAACGCTGTAGTCAGAGAGAGAAGATACCAAGTGAGATGAAGCCTTATGGTGAACGAATGTTTCCGAAGTCCTTCGGAACCCCACAACACGTTACGCTCCCTCTGACTCGGTACCATTGCACTCTGACTACAGTGTTTCGGTTTTGAACGTTTCATTACTTTTGATTGAGGTTGTACATTAGATAGGGCAACTTCAACCTAAACGGTTAAAACAATAATAAGAATTAGAGGAGACTAAAATGATTCGAGAATTTGCTTAGAATACAATAGACGATGTAAAACGACCAAAAGTGGATACCCTCGCGCCGTTTATATTATGAATCATGAGAGTATATTACATATAAGTTATGAGGACAAGAAATACGAAAGAACATATAACACGACAGAGGTTGTCGATTGCGCTTGGGAAGGAAACATCTGACTGTAATTATGGTACTGAATAGTTGAACATTTTAATGTTTTATGTACATAATTAATCGCGATACAAACTATTATGATTGGATGAATTCGTCTTTCCATGACAATGATTTTGAACATTTCATTTCCTCGGTTAACGAACGAAATTATTGATAGAGGCAATTTTCTTAGAGATTTATATTATATTTGAAAAACGGGAGCTAACAGTACTTTCACTGACTTCTATTACGTTAAAAAGAAAGAATATCAACAGCTTATAAAAGATGCTAAAATAACATACAATAATAATAAAATCCTCAACAGTACGATATGAAATAGAACTAAAATTATATGGACCATTATTAAAGAGTCATCTGTACCTTCACGAAAATTTTCCAACATTGAATTAGAAAGTAATGGTATTTCCATACCAGATCCTTATATGTATAGTAGCAAATCTCTTTAATGAATATTTCATACCAAATGATCAATTTACACACTCGAATTAAGCTTCAAATTTTTTTCTGTTTCCAACTGGTCACGTTGAAGTTAAAGACATCTTAAAGAATATATCCTCAAAAAAGACGCCAGGCTATGACGGAATTCCTGGCACCATTCTTACGGACGTTAGTGATATAAGATCCCCTAAACTTGCAACAGGAATCTTTCCTGACTGTCTCAAACACGCCAAAGTTATACCTGTCTATAAAATCAAAGGATCTAAATCGGATATGAACAACTACCGTCCAATATCAATACTTCCTATTTTTTCCAAATTATTTGAAAGGCTTACATATAATAAACTGTATTCGTATTTGGTGTGCTTTAATAATATCTTATCGAAATCTCAACATGATTTCACTAAAGGTAAAAATACAGAATCTGCTAGTCTTTGCATTATATAACTTCTTGTCTGGATAAAGGTGAGTCGCCCATCGGTATCTATTTTGATCTATCGAAAGCCTTTGACACTTTGGATCGTCTAAACTTTATAATATAGGTGTCAAAGGAATTGTACTGAATCTATATCGATCCTATCTCACTGGCAGATCTCAGCAAGTACGTATTAAACACATGAATAATGGTGTAATTGAGAAGATTTTATCTGACTCTAAAGGTACCAGCAAAGGCGTGCCCCAGGGTTCAATTCTTGGCCCGTTATTATTTATAATTTATGTCAATAATCTAGGACTACAATTTCCATTTGCTTCGCTATACGAGTACGCTGATGATACCTCTTGTATAGTAACAGGTAATTCACAGGCCTCGTGTTCAGAACTTGCATCAGCCTCTATTTCTCAAATGGCTAGTTGGTGTGACATTAATCACCTTCGATTAAATCAGCTAGTTATAGTCTAATATACTCATCAGATTTAATGGAAGACCTGTACCGGTGCTAGACAATGTAAAATTTTTAGGCCTACACATCGACGCAGCATTAAAGTTTAATACGCACATTGAATTTGTTTGTTCCAAATTATCTCGATTCAATTTTGTATTAAAAAATCTTAGAAATCATGTGTCAGCAGACATATTAAGAATATACTACATGTCTACTCTATCGTACAGGTTAATATTCTGGGGAGGATCACCAAATGTCCAACAAGTTTTTATTTCGCAAAAATTTATTGTAAGAACGATTCTAGGTAGAAAGTCTACGGATTCATGTAGATCTTTATTTAAACAACTGGAAATTTTACCATTAGCAAGTCTATACTTATATCTATGAATTGGCTATTTTTGCTAGAACCAATTTACGGTTATTTCCAAAAAAATAATGAGAAATATGCATCCGGTGTATCACTACAAACAAGAAATTGCAATAGTCTCTCAATTCCCAAACACAACACCACACTTTTTGACCGATGCGCTTACTACAGAGCACTGAAAGTATACAATACACTAGCTACTTCGTTAACAATGGTAAAGTCTTTGAATAGTTTTAAACATATACTAAAAACGTTTTTATTGGACAGTTGTTTTTAGGACTACAAAGAATTTTGTTAGTTAACTACTATAATACATAATACTATGTGTTTTTTTTTAAATGCCATAAGGGGTGGCTGTGGAAAAGAAAATTCATGTCTTAGCTCCATTCATGTACTTTAAATTGTCAGTTTTGGCATGTGTTAGATGCCAAGCTAAGACATGAGTTTTAATTTTCATGGCCAATCTTTATGGCATTTTTAAAAAAATACACCGTTTATCATATATGTATATACTTGACGATGCCGATATGTCTTTGAGATCCACGGTTGGATGATGATGATAATAATAATAACAACTATTACATTCTGTTTTGTAGACTACCCACATAACACGTCTAGAAGTTCCTACACGTTTCCAGAAGTTTAGTGAGCTTTTTAGTCGACACTAGATCGTTCAAGACGAGCGAATCTGATTGTAAAAGCAAAAAATTCAGTTTACATTGAATTTGCGTCAATTACAATTGATAAAACGACATAAGCATTGATGTTTAGTGGAGAATTGTACCTCGTTTGGCAAGTATGAATAATAATTATTACTTTTTTAATCCTTACAATAGTTTCTTCTCTTCTAATAATATTTATTACTTATAGAGGGTGCCCATTTGAAATTGTGACCCCTTAAAAGTAGGCAACACATTCTACTTCCGTGCTTTTACTGCGTTATGAAAACACGACGTTATTTCTGATTTAGTTAAAGGGTTGCCTAGTCATGATTTAAAACGGACCCTCAGTATTTGTTAGACTTGAAGCAATTATAAATCGGAATTATGGAGAAGAAGACAGTGTTTTAGTTTTGACGAATGATTGCTTTTTACAGGACTAACAAAATTTATTTATAATTAAGTAGTATGCCAGAACTACTCAGGGCCTTTCCATTTTTGATTTCTATAATTTCTAAAGCGCAAGCTAATTTTATTATGCGAGTTATTATTGCTTAATAAGTGTTAATACATTAATATATATTGTATTTCATGAACCTCCGGGTAAACTCCCAAAAGTTCGATTTATACTCCCTAGCCAAACTAAACTTTCCAAAGGAAAATGCCTTAGGACTTTTTACTCCCCGCTGACTTTAGAAACACATCTAGAAGGAGATTTACGAATTTCCCTGCATTTTTTCTGAACAAAAAGAAAAAAAGGTTAGAAACGCACGTTTTGCTTTTCTTAAAATTTTCTATGGAAAACTATGGTACTTACACAGTAAGCTTTAGTCAAGACATGTTTATGTATATCTGTTTGAGAAATCAGCAAGTACAATATAATAAACCATTTACAGACTTGGTTATTTCCTACGACACGCTGCAATAAATTAATTTTACGCGGCGACATTTTACTGCAAACGCTTAGGACAGGAACAGGTGCCTGTAACAGTGGCAGTTAGGATATTAATTGTGCGCGGAAACTTTACACCTTATTATGCCTCGAAGGTAAAAGGAGGGTAATTATGTTAACAACTCCGATTTCGGAAAATTACGCTGTTCTCGGCTGCTAACTGCTACCCGAAATATTAAAATTTCTTTCATAAAAAAAGGGATCACGGTAATACCCCCCGAATCGCTTTAATTAATTTAAGAAGTTGGAAGATTTTGAGAAATTAATTGTTTGCACATTAACGAAAAATTAAATAAATGAAGTAAAAGTAAATTATAATTATTTTTTTTTACAAAAGCCTGCTATGTAATACTATCCAATGAATGAGGAGGAGATTGGTTGTTTGATTAATTGATATTTTTGTTACTTCACTTTCTACAGCTTTTGAGTCCAAGAACTTAGTGTTCAGGAAATGAAATGATACTTAAAAAAATGAGGGTAATTTTTAGTAAATGTACAAGGATCAAGTGTCCCTCCCCTCCATTGGTGACAGCGTAACTGTATTACTTTATTCTACCGTTATGTAAAATCCTCGTTTTTTTGTAATTAAAAAATAAGTAAACAATTGTCTTTGTTCTAGACGGAAATCTTTGACATACGAAAAATTCAATGCTGGGATTTTTGTTGGACCACAAGAAAAGGAAGCTTATGTTAGATGTGGAATTCGAGAAACAAATATGAAGCTTGGATGGATTGTGTGCACATTAACGAAAAATTAGTGAGTTATCGCAACCATTAGGATCATTAAGATCATGTGATCCAATGGAAAATGAATGGGACCAAGTAATTTTAACGTTTACGGTAAGTTAACGTGATGATTGCGATAACTCACTATTAAATAATGTACGCTGTGTACTATCAATGAATGAAGAGGAGTTCGGTGGTTGTTGTTGAATTTGACGCACTATGTTATCCATAACTGTTAGATTAATTCCGTGGTTTCGGGGAAAAAGGGGATAAGTCTTTTTTGACCAAAATGAGTAGCAACATGATTTGCACAGTTCAGATAAAAATACGTTATAGCATACCCAAATGATTACTCAATGTTGTATTCATCATTTCTAATTGACTTCTTAAACTTTAATCAACCTTCCTCAGAACAGTTAAATTCCGACTTATCTCCTTTTTCCCCGAAACCAAGGAATTGATATTATTCCCTCACTCTCCGGCCGTCCCCCAGGTATACGAGCCTCCTCTTCTTGGTGTTTGTTGTTATTGAGAAGAATGTAAGAACGATCAACAAAAAGGGCACAGAAGAAGCCAAACGAAGAAATCATCTTATAGGTTTACATCGAAATGAAAACGAATTAGGAGGAGACGCTGTGCCTCTTGTTATTTTTTTAACACCGTTTTGACGGACAAAATTATATAGACTTCCTTCATCATAATTTTTTTTTAAAGCGGGACCCCCTTTTGGCAAGAATTTCATCGGTGACCCCCCCTGCTCTTGCCGTACTCACCAGAAATGACTAACACAGATTTTAAATGGACATTGGGTATTGAAGTGAATCATTCTCATATATTTTAATTCAAAACTGTATTGTTTGATGTATCAGTTGAGCTCGGAGACAAAATTTGTCCATCGAAAGTCAGCTAATTCCAGCAGGCCCACAATAATCACAGCTTCATTACAATTATTAATAACGGTATCCCTATGTAAAACAATGCTGTAATAACATCCGACAAGCAAATTTGGTTGTATACAGATCAAAGGTAAACCGCTCAACCAATAATTACAATTTGAAACTGCAGTGATGCAAAATATTGATGTTACTCGTATTTCGCTTTGATAAGTGGGACAATTTTTTATATATAATAGTCCGGGTGCATGTATCGACTTGCAAAAACATATATGTATACGAATTTCATGGAAATGAAATGATAATGAAGTTAATATTGATTTCTCCTCTCATGTCGCATTACAGATTTAACTCCGTGCTAACATAATGATATTCGTAATGGCTCCTGCAAGGGCGTTATCTATTTGCATTTAAATTGCCGCTCGAGTAACTTGTGACGTGTCAAGCGCGGAATCTAAAAAGAATTTACAACGTTTCGGAAGTATTCGGTCTGAGTTACATTTCCGGTCGTGGAAGTACATCATTCTAATCTTGCAGCAAATTTTCTTGATTTTGTTTTTCCCTCTTATTCTGCATTCAATTTATTTAGATTTGTAGGTAACATTTTTAAAATCAGATAAAGCATCCATGGAAGATAGATTCTAAAACGATTCATTAATCAAAATCGAGGAGGGAAAAAGAAGGAAACCTCTTCTTCTCTAAAGAGGAGGAAGAAACATCAACGGATTTACTTCGCTAGTTTTAGAAAATAAATTTATTCAAAATATTTATGCACCGAAATTGAATTTCATTTCCGGCGTTAATAAAACCGAGCAAACTTTAAGCTTGCATGCATGCAAAGCCCCAACCATCGTGACAAGTCCTAATTCGTTCGGCCTGCATTTCTGCACACGAGCGCTGTTATTTTCCTGCAATAATTTGCTTTTGAATGCCATCAATTTCGCACATCACGCCGGTCACTTGAGCGAGGGTTGTTGCAGTGGGGGCTGATGTATTATTTCGTGTACATATCAGCGCATCCAGACGTCCCAACCTAATATTTAGTGGGTAACAGGAAATGCATTAAACACAAACGGCGAAATGGATGGCGTGATATGCAAATTACAACAATCACGAACTGACAAAACTTATTACCAACTCACTGTTGCACGTGTATTAAATAATAATCAGTTGATAATTAATCCAACTACTTAAGGACAACTTCCGATAACAATGACTTGCATTAATTTTCGATATTGTATTTTGTAGACCACACTGAAAATTGATACCTAACGCGTAAACAGCCGAAAATGAAACTCGAAATTATTAAATTACAAATAAAAATCTTCTTTAGATGTATCCACTAAAAAAATTTCAAACTTTGGTTGTAACGTAAACTCTCCCAGTGATAACGGGCTCGAGCGGAAAGTCCCTAGTCAAAATACCGACTCTCCTTCAGATAAGTGACCATTAAGATACGGTAAAATAAATAAATCACGATGCGTAAGAAATACATCCACGTTTTTAGGACGATTGAAGAAAATGCTTAATTACTTACTACCCTATGGGATAGACAAGTTAAGTCATCCCAGTGACATAATTGAACGGGACCGAAAGCGCAGCACCTCTCAGAAAGAACTGAGGGGGGGGGGTTAATATAAGCAATGGGGTTCTGCGGCGACAGAAAATTCAAAATTTATGATTAATTGGGTTCGAAATGTTCACCGCGATCTTGCCGCAAACAGTTTAGTGTTTTTAGTGTCTTTGATCCCTGGGATGGATTCCTAGAATCAACTAGAACCAACCAAAGAAGATAGAAATACAGCTAAGAGGTCCTCTGCTACTGCATTTCGTCCTCCTTAACGGTAGGAACTATTTGTATCCCCCATTGTATGAAGTTCCCTAATTAATTTACTCGAGTCCTTTCAATTACTGAGTGTTCTTCAGGTAGTAACTTAATTGTGTTTATTTAAAATCAGAAGAGTGGTCATATTCATTCTCGAGTTGGAACCGCAGCGAATGTTTGTTTTATTTTCAACAAATATAATTGATATATACAGTGTGTGTTTTGTTAATGTTTGACCCTAAGCTGAACACACCAAGTGAGACAAATCTCCTGAAGGTTAGTTTACCTCGCGTGAACAAGACGAGACCTTGGGAACGGTTTCGAAGTGACTCTCTCAGCTGGGTTCGTTCCCTGGCGCCCAGGTTTATTTTATTTAGTACCCATCCCTTCTTCACTGAGCTAGTTTTGGGAAAGTTGTGGGAAAGCAACGCTTACTTGTCACGTTGTCACCAGGTATTTTACTTTTGTTCAGGAGTATTAGAATTCACAATTTTTGGGGTAACATGTTATATAGGACGAAGGAACAGAAGATAAAGGCGAACTCCTCAATTTTCTGTTGAAATGTGCAATGTGTATAACAGAATGATCGCCACAGGAGAAATGGCATCGCGGTTTTCAAAAAATTTGCGGTAATTTATTTCCAAATATATGTACATATTTCAATTTATAAATGGTTAAAAAAAAACAACAGTCTCTACATAGATATGAAATTTCACAGTTATTTAAACCAAAAATTAACAAAAAATATAGTGTCATTTCCACAAGAATTAAAAATATTGTAGAAAGTTATGGTAGGATAGATACTATGGATTATTTGTTAGCTATTGCCCATGATTTTGAATTTTAAAATATTTTGCAGTATGTATTATTTAATAAATATTACTTTCAAAATTCTCTATTATTTTCGGGGGCGAAACGGTCGGGGGTGAAACGGTACGAGAGCGAAAGATCCCGGGGCGAAACGGCGGGGGCCAAACAGTGGAGGCTAAACGGTGGGGGCGAAACATCACATAACCAAATTGACGTATGATTATTTTTATTGCTTTCAAAATTTTACATGATTTAGGCCCAGTTTTACAAACGACCTCTGTTCGGAGCTGCTGAACCGCATAGAGCACTCACCGAGAGTTGCACCCCTTCCGTATCGTTAAAATTTTGCATTATTTTTGGTACACGTTAATTTTGGGTACTTGTCGCTGCCTCCCAAGACGTAATTGCCTGACGTAGCCTTCTGGTTTCTTCCGAATCCGTTTGTAAAGTTAATATTACGGTACAGTTGTTTGCGAGTTAATGTTACTGTCCTGAAGACAGAGTTTTGTATTTTTTTTTTTTTAATAAACCAAAAAGGATATCCTGACCGGTGTTTATGCGTTTAATTTCGCGCTATTCAAAGAAATAGTACGTC